>CP120628.1:9000000-9532500 GCA_029449355.1 Emydomyces testavorans
AACTGTGACTTGGTCCTCGTTAAGAAGCTGATAGCTCTTCTTGCCCGGGATGTCAGGTGACCGAGTTCTGTCCAGGCCGTTTTCCTTCAATCGTCATTCCAGGCTTAGCGTTGACTGTTTCTTTTCTTTTCTTTCTCTCTTTTTTTCTATGTAGGTGTTTATGTCTCACTTCTGGTTGTTAGCCTTTGCGATCATTACTATTATCTTCGCATAGCTGTTTACTCCATATCGCATCGATCGAGAACTAGTATACCTAATTAGGACTATCCCGTGAACATGGGAAGCGGCCCTGACTGGATGAAACCGATCTGAGAGCGAAACAAGAAACAAGATGTGTGGAGTGAGGCTAACATTGGAGATGCTCCTGTTTTCCTCGGATGGTTGTCACACGGTCTTCATGGAGTGAGGTCCCTCATTCACACTCTCAGACAATTAACTTGTGTATTCTCACAGCAAGGAGCTTCAGCTGCTAAACTAGAACGAGAATTGAAGGAATCAACCCCCCTTCAATATTCCCAACATCTCTCCCATGGTTTTTTTTGCGTCAGAACTTACTTATCGAATTCGATACCAGTCTACTCCGTACATACTTGAGTAAATAACCAGGCATATCCTCCTCCCGCTCCCGCATACCTTACTATATTATAGCAGTCCTCACAAAATCCGGGGTAACTAACTTAGGTGGAGGACCTTTCTTTTTCTAAAAAAAAAAAGGAACGTTTAACATGCATATCCCGCGAGTCTGGGATAACTATAGTTACATATCTAAGAACGGTTTTTGATTTTTGCAGACCTTCAAAGTAACAAAAAATCCACATATTACCAAGCAGCTTAAAATGCAAATACATACGACCATAGGAAGTGGAATACAGGGCTTCCCGTCCGCTCAGCCGTACTTAAGCCGCTTGCCGGCCGGCTAGTAGTTGGGTGGGTGACCACCAGCGAATCCCGGCTGTTGTATGTTTTTTGCTCTATAGTTTTTTTGGACGGTGGATGTTAAGTTGGGATGAGACGCACCATGAGTGAGCAAACCCAGATTCAGTCTGATGCAGATAACTCCATCTGGAAATTGGTCTGGGAAAGCCCCCAGAAAAGACGTAGAAAATGATCAGGGCGGGGGGGAGGAGGAGGGTAGAGTTTTTATATGAATGATGTGATGAAGCATGTGTATGGACGAGGCATGGGAAGGAACAAAGCTAGAAAGCTATGGGTGAGTGAGAGATGGGCACTGCATCAACATGGTAGATTTTTACATAGAGAGATAGGGGGAAAAAAGGCCATACATGGATGTATGCAAGTAGTTATGTGCGAGAAGCTGTGGCTGCATGGCGGTTCGCGCTACAGTAGTTTACCTATCATGTTGTGCAGAAACGTGCGGAATCAGATAAGATCTCTTGGTCTTGATGTGGCAAATTGATGGATACATAGTTATGTATGTATGTAGCTCTGTTTGAACAATTGGTCGTAAGCGGGAAAGACAAATATGGACTGGGTCTGTGGATGGTGATGTTTTTTCCCACAGTGATACTCTCTTTCAGAGATCCCTCGAAGACATGGTTTCCAAGGGCCAATATCGTAGCTTTTCCCGAGAAAGGGGGCAAGGAAATTCAGCTTGATCAATGTCGAGGATTACCATGTTGGAAGTTTTATTCAATAAAGGAAGAAGAGGAGCGGTGGTTTGCTGGCCATGCAAATTATATTGTTATAGATAGGTACATATGTATCAGCAAATGAGAGAATATCCACCACCTGACAATCATGTCACACAACATCCACCACAAAGCTGAGGAACCTCACAGGGAAAAAAAAAGGTGTCGCGTCAGAGTCGGAGGAATCCATAGTTGCCAAAGGCCATCTCCATTGCACCCCAGGAAGAAAGCGGTCCATCGAATTCGACGTGCTCGTTGAAGATATCCGGTTGCATAAGTCCTTGAAGACTGGTATGATTGCCTCGCAGTCTGTTTTCGCAATCAAGGACTAGGGCACAATTCAATTCGAAATTGCGTGGAGTGAATAAAGTGTAGCTTTTCGATTTCCGAGAGATGGACGGAGAACATCGACTCAAGGGCGGCGAGCAATTTAGTGCTATGGAATCAATGGTGAGCTACTTTTCCAGGACAAGAAATGAGAAAAAGAGGTAACAGGAAAGGTTGTTAACTCACGCTGCATTGGGTGCAGGAGCAGCCGTTGCAGGAGCCGGAGCAGCAGGTGCAGTTGCAGGGAGACATGTTGGTTGAGTAGGTTGGTGGTTACGTTAAAAGCGTTAAGAGCTGTATTTGTTGAGAAAGAATTGCTTGAGACTTTGGTTGCTTGAGGATGATGGATGATGAGAAGATGAACTTCGACTGGGGTTTGAGGGTGTTTTTATATCTTTTGGGGCCAACTTCACAACCTTTGCGTCATGTCGTTAGGCAGATATAAACGGCCTGAGCCATCCTACCGTCCTGGCCAGCATCTTGCCAGTGGGCCGGCAAGGATAGATGACAGGCCCAAGCTCACCTTCTCACTCTTGTGTTTCGAATCGACAAACCATGGGCTGCGTATGGAGCAAAGTGTGGAGAAGAAGCTCTCTTAGGCCAGCCTTGCATTAAGTTCGAAAGCTGCAGTAACAGACAGGCCGCCGCGGAAGAAATCAGACGATCTGATCCAATGGAATAAGGGAAAAAACATGGGATTTCGGGATATATGGTGCACTTCTCAGCACAACCATCGAATATACCCTATAGTCGGCCAACAAAAAAGTATGAAGATTCTGAGTATATCCTTGGAAAAGTGTTGGGAGCTTGTCAGCCATTCGTCCATGTGGCCAACAACTAGCAGAAGAAGTCGAGAAACATTACGCATTCGACGGAAAAGTAGTAGCGGTCATAGCCCCAGAAAGACATCAACCAACAGTTTGGGAGCTGGCCGCTCCACAAGCCTGCCCTCAGCCAGGTTGTTCAGAACTACATACGTCTTCCTTGCAGTATTCTCCCTGCAAAGCCCAGTAATAACAACAATAATACCTCAAAAACCAGAAGCAAAGTCAGCGCGACGCTCTCAAGTCCAGCTTCGTTGTTGACTCGGGCCCGTTTCAAAATGAGAATCTGCTGCGATACTTTTGCAGGTTTAGCACCATAGAGCTTACCTAGCTATACAGACGCCAGCTCCTCTCATGCACACACACGAAAAATCCAGAGTGGACAAGCGTCAACTATGTCGACCATAGGTATCTTGCTTTTCCATAAGTTGCAGAATCCCCATCCGCTGAAGGGGAGGGAGGGGAGGGAGGGATGGGCAACTGCATCCCAGGAACCTAGTCATATCTTGCATACAAGGCGCTTGCCTAAGTACCAGGAGATGTCATCTGGCATGGAGACACGATGGACTAAGCAGAGTTGACGTTTCGCATTTCTTTGGCCTTTGCCCTGTCTGATTCATCCATGCGCGCGGAGATGGATGATGCCTGAGGGATGAAAGGGAGGGGAGGAGGTGACTTGCTGTTGGTCATCCCACTCGGCGCTAACCACTTTAGTTTCAAGTCAGCAGTTAAGTTAGTGCCAAGACTGGTTTCCGAATCACTGCGGGGCTGGCTCATCTACCCCACCTTGACACTCCAACTCGTCGGATGTTCAGCAGAGTCAAGAGGAGGGCGGGATGCTGCGAAGTCGCGAGTTCAGAGTGTAGCAAGTGACTAGGTAGGTATGTAGTTAGTAGTTAGTTACTACTAGTCGAACTACAGCAAGCAATAATTATTAATGAACTTACGACAATGCATTGATGGCGTGTGGCTTGCTGAAAGAACAGAAGACAGATCTGTCGTAGCAGTACCAGACGGTAGACTTCTGAGATCAGCCACTACAGATAGCCTAGGCAGGGAGATACATCTCGATGAAGTAGTTATCGGGTCTCACCGGCGAAGTAATTATAGAAAATTTTGAGAGATCGAGATATACTCAAAAAGAAATCAATTCTTTACTTGGATAAGTTACCAATAATGGATGACACGGTAGCCTCCTTTCGTGAGCAAAGTACAGTAACTATATGTAGAAAACACCAAGTCTAAGAGCACGAGCATAGTACTGAGTACGTAGCTAAGGCCAGATTTCCACCATCCTAGATAACCATCATTGTCCCGACTTGATCCCAGCAGTTCCTTTCATTCCCAGCCACGATACATTTAAATTTCAACGCCTATCAATCCCTCGAGCAACTGGGATTGGGTCACGGCAAGGAAGAGAGACATGAAAAGCTCGGACATTCGACTTAAAAAGTATCCGCGTCGAAGAAGATTTCACATCGGTCAGAGGGGGTTAACATCCGACGGTGGCTCCAGAGCCATGGTTTATTTTTTCACCTAAGCGTTATCAGCCGGGGATCTTGAGTTGGCTCGTTTTGAAACGGTGGTTTGAGAGGGAGAGGAAACAAAAGGCAAGGTACGAGGTGAACTTACGCAGTTGCAGGAGCCGGCAGGGCAAGTGCAAGAGGAGCCACAGGTACATCCACATCCACCTGTAGAGAAAAAAAAGATGCCAGGTCAGTTTCGATGTCGTGCAGTGTTTGCAGTCCACATGATGTGGGACGCGGACAAGTCCATATGCATGTAATCAGACCACCTCGCAGGGTAGGCCTATTTATTATGTATGTACTGGGTAATTTTCAAATCCATGGAGACGTGGGGGGAGGACATACTCATGATTGCTGTAATAGAGTGACGAGTTTCTGGGTTGGAAAAAGCGGTTGGATAGAGAAGCTGTAAGTTGTTGACCAGGTTGTTTGTGAAAAGTTGTTGAAAGAATGACAGACCATGGAGGGGGGTGTCACGTCCTTTTTATAGGGACCACAAGGATAGTATGTATGTTTGTTTGAAAATTGCAGGGAACTAAGACACCCCTCTTCGCCAGCCATGAGAATCCTTCCTCGCAGCCTTAGAGTTTCACACTACAAGTAAAGTTCGGAATCGGCATTTCCTTCTCTCACTAAGGGCATCACTGGATATGTATGCCGAGGCGATTCTGCCTTCCGTCCACTGCTGACAGGGTGTGCATTGAGGAAGCACCGCTCGAGAGACGGGCATTGGGATGATTTCAAAATAATAATATTCCTTGGACAACAGGAAAAATCTATGTTCATGGAAACTGGCTATTGCTTTGAGTGACCTGAGCATCTTGTTATAGGCAAGTATATTATAGTATACCTACTAAACTATACTTGGGTTTAAGCAAGTGATTACATATAATTTTGCTTCACTCTGCCAATATGTCCAGTTACAGGATGTATCCTCCTATCACCCTGTTTAACAGTAAGTATGCCTCACACACTCTCCAACACTCGAATCAGACCATGGGCGGATACTTCCTCCGGGAGAGTTACTTCTATGTGTGACCCAGTTCAGCCAATCCTCCGCCCTCGCCCCGCTGGCTGCGTCGAGCAGTCCTACACTGACGCTAGCACTCCTGGACTTTGCACTGCGGTACTAATAAAACGTCATTGCCGCAAACGCAGCAGAATTCGGAATACATGGCGAGGGCACTCACAGATCTCTGAACAGTCGGCGTATTATAGTCCATTGCATCATTTTGCCTTGAAATGCTTCCCTGAGGAAATGCCCGGCGTTGAATCGGGAAACGGCTCCAAGACGTTGTATGCATATATGTATAGCCAGTTATATATCTCGTATTTCCAGCACGTAGTACCATCTGACACCTCCTCAATTTCCTCCGGAGACTGGTGTGGTGGTGGAAGGGAAAAGTGTGAGTCGCTCCAGCCACGGATGTGATTGGAGCGTATAAATGAGATATTATATCCATCTGCAAAGGCAAGGGGTATTAAGTTTGGCACCAGAATTGGACACTGTATTTCTCATCTGTCGGAGCCTTGTTTATCAAGAAGACCAAGCACCATCCAGATGAGTTGCGCACCCAGATCAGTCAACCGATTCCAAAAATACCACTCGCCTGCTCTTGTAACTTGGATACTCGCACGTGCCCCCCAAGTTCCACAAACCCAATAACCCGAATAGTCAATCATGCCGCTTAGGCTAAAGGAAAGTAAGGAACACAATATGTGTTGCGCATGGCATCCTGCTACGTCTCCAGCATATTTCAAAGCAGCAAAAGCATAAAAGTGAACAACAGATCCAGGTTCATAGAAAGAATGTTTTGCGAGCCACCACAACACACATGAGAAAAATTTATCATTCTTTGAAAGCAAGTAAGGTATATCTGAGCCTTATTTGCGTATGCTCTCCTGTTACAAGCTCGCAGATGCATGTCTCTAGGAGTTTCAAAGGCCAGCGTAATTGCAAGTTCAAAAGTAACTCACAGCCGCCAAAGAGTTCAGCAGCTCAACATTGCACCAGCCTCCGATGGACAATGAACGATCACCGCTTCAACGTAAAGCGTCGAATGTTTCTCGTGCACACGCAAGACACAGGTAGATCTTCAAGGTGGCTTCCTGTATAATTCAAGTTTAAGCCCATCCGTCATATACCCTACCAACACCTCTTGAAATGCAGGCAGGGAAGGTGCAGACTCATCTTGATGTAGTTTCAACGAAAGAGTCGTGCTCGCGGAGCTTTGATAATCGAATCCCGAATGCTCAAAGATACTCCAGCAGCCTTTGCTCAACAAGACAACAAAGAAAACTATGCAATGTTATACACTTGAACCAACTAACTGGTTATCCCTGGTCTATGAGATAAACAGCAAAAAAGATAGCAAGAAACCTCAAGGAATTGATATGATAGTCATGCAAACAATGTGGAAATCAACTTGCACATTCAAGGAGCAACACATGTACGATGTCTTTCATTGGGATAATTAACGTACATGACCACCCATCGACGGCAGCCACCCAATGACGGCAATTTCAAAGCCAACCCCCCATGTTTAAACCTCAATATCTCAACAACCAAATAAGATATGAAGTAAAGATTTTGAATATTGATAGATTAACTACTATAAAATATAATAAAAGCTTAAAAAATTTAAAAATGTTGTTTAAATCATCTGGTAATGTTATATACACAATAAGTACAATTGTATAAGAAAAATGAAAATATTTTATTCATTTTTATATACATAAAATTTTGATTATGTAATTTATATATTATTCTTTATTTTCATTAATAATCTGAAATCAGAATTTAAATATCTTATATATTGAGCTGAGAATACAATGTATTGTTATCATTAATATAAGTTTATTTTCTCATATAATGTAAGGCCCCAGCTGTGAGCTCTGTGAAAGCTAACACTGCCCCTTTTCTCAAATGTAACTAGTCTTAATTTGATTAGCTTTAGCAAGCATAACACACATATAAATAACACACTGATTTTTCTCTTCATTGAGAGAATCAGTGACAATTTCTTTTGTTTAAGAACTATATTTTTTGCTTATTAATTTTCTTATTGATCAAGTGAATAGTAGCTATTTCACATCTGCTTATATATCAACTGAATAAATCTCTTTACTTTATTTTTATATTTTGTTACTTTATTTGAGAACATATCTGAAATGATTTTTAAAGACAAAAAAAAAACTTTTACTTTTTTCATTTTTCATGAAAGTTTTTGTGAAAAATTTTCATCATTTGTCAATTCTCAAATAAAAGTGATTTCAGAAATATCTCATAAAGCAACAAAATTTTCTTGTGAAAAAATATTTTTTACTTAAAATACAAAATCAGAAAATTTTGAATTTATTTATAAAAAATTCATTAATATATTTTTTATACTTCATGAATATTTCATCATTAAAATTATATTTTTTTAAAAAGCTTTACAAATAAAATCAGTTTTTAAAAAATATAATCTCACTTTCAGAGCAACTGAAAATTAATTTAAAAAAACACATCTGATCAGAATTTCTAAATGTATTTACTTAACAAAAAAATTCAGTTGAAAAACTAAATAATATAAGCTGTCAGAATTGAAGTCTGACTACAAAACTGTTATTTTTGTTAAATTTTATGAATTTTTTTTTAAAATTGAATTCTCAACTGAACTTGTGAAGATTGAAAATTCTCAAAAAATAAATTATGTAAAAACTAAACTTCATTATACATTTTAAAAAAAATAAAAAAAACTTTGTGAAGAAAAATTCAATAAAAAACATTTAAAAAAATGAAGATTTTTTTATTTTCTGATTTAAATAATTCACAAAACATTATCAAAAATTCATAAACTGACTGCAAAAACTAAAAATTTTTTTTTTCATTTTGTTCTGAGTGTTTGAGATCAATCAGAAAATGAAAATGAAATTTAAAATCAAACTACTGAAATTAAATTACTACTACATGAGATGAAACTGAAAGAGAACAAAACTGAAGATTTATGAACTGAAATGAAAATGAAACTGTGAATAAACTTGTTAAGATGAATTAGAAACTAACATTTAGCTTTTGAGATGAAAATAAAACTGCAGTTAACACACATGAGATAAAACAAAATCACATGATTTTAAAATTAGAGTTTCTGATTTCTAATTACATAACACAAAAAACATAAATAATAATTTCTGATAATGAGCATGAACAAATTTTGCTGAAACATTCATCAACTCAAAAATTACATAACAAGATAACAATCTAAAATAACAGTTTCAATCACATGTAAGTTCAATAATACATAATTATTTGTATTTTTACTGTTGTCATTATTGTTTTTTTTTTGTAATTTTGCAATTTTTTTATTTAATTTTTTAATTTTCTTGACTTTCAGATGTTTTTTCTTATCATCAAATTAACATTTTTTTGTCAATTGTGCTTTTTCAGCAAGTTTTTTTTTTTCATCATGTTCATCATTTTTAATAATTAGATAATCATCATCAAAATTATCATCAAATGTAATATTCTCATTAAGAAACAAGTTTTAATCATTATGTTTCATTAACATAATTTTCTTAACTGTCAGTTCTGCAAGATGTTCTTATTGATAAAAACAAATGTTTTTTTCTGAATTAAACTTTCATTTCACATTAACAACATGTGATAATACATCAAGTATATTTTTAATCATTCACATCACAGTGAGATATTGATATTTAATGCTTGTTCACATTTCAAAAATATTTTTTTTAACATTTGAGAAATTTAAATATCATATAAATATTGTTCAAACTCATTTTTTGATTATGCATCATCAATATTTTTTCTCATATTATTGTTAACAATTGTATTCAAATTCTAGTTTTAAATTAAATAAATTTTTTTAAACTTGTTATCAAAAATCATTATTTTTGAATCAGAATCATTCTTCAGAATAACTGCTGATGTTTTCTCATATTGTTTGTAATTTTTATCATAAAACTTAATCACAAGTTGTTTATATTCATTAAATTCATCATTTTTTCAATGTTTTGAGTTTAGAATATTTATGTGAATGCATGAATTGAGAACAGCAATCACTGAATAAATTTTTTCATGCTTATTTGCAGTTTTTGAATAATATTTAAACAGTTTGACAAATGCATTTTGACAAACATTAATCAATGCATTTTTTCAGTTATTTTTCAGATATATTTCTTCTTCTTGCTTGTCAAAATAATCAAATATTGCATTGTATATTCAAAAGCTTAAATGAATCATTGATTTTTTTGTCATTGAGAAACTTTTTGTATATGTCATAAATGACTGCAAGAGACATATGATATATTTCACTTGTTTTCATTCATCATCAGTTAATTAAAATTTCTTGATTTTTGTGATCTTGATGCTCTCAATTCACATGTTCAAATATTGTTTCAAAAAAAAACTTGAATAATCATATCATAAATTAAATTTTATTAAATTTTCACATCAGTTTTCATATTCAAGATTTTGTCAGCTGACTGCAGATTACAAAAAACTTCTTGATACTGAAAAAAAACATAAACAGCATTGACAAGCAATTGAATTTAAAAATATCATTATAAGCAAAATGTTTCAAGTCTGTTATCTCAGTCTGTTATCAATTTTTTAAAGTGTATTCTTAAATGTTTCAATCTGAAGCTTGTCTGAAATGTGATCATCATTAAATTTAAATAATGAATTTTTATTTTTATTTTTGATTTTCAATTCATTCATCAATTGCTTCACAACAAGCTGCAAAACATGAGCAATACAAGAAATTGATTTAAATTTTATATTTTATTCATGATTGTTGATTTGTTTAATTTTTGTTTGTAAAAATTCTTGAAAAATATGATTATTATCAGCATTATCTGCAGTAATTCAGAACAACTGCTTCATTATTTTATTTTGCTTCAGAAGTTTGTATAATGCTTCATTTAAATTCATTTCATCATGAAATTCTTGCAATGATTCAAAGTCAATTAGTTTTTCTTCAAATTTTCATTTATTTGTCACAAAATATGCTACAACACTCATAAAAAAAATCATATAAAAACTTGATCATACATTAACAGCAAATGATATTTTTATATTTAACTTTCAATTTTGTAATAATTAACTTACTGTTTAATCATATTTGTTGTTCAAGAAATCATGTACTTTGATTTGATGAGAAAGATTGAAAATTGCTAATGATTAAAAACAGTGAACTAAATCTTGAAAATGTTCATTGTCAATCATGTGAAAAAACAAGTTCAGCAAGATGAGTGCTTTGACTGTGCAGATGCTGCAGTGTCTTTCATTTTTTATTGCAGTAATGATGATTTGTTCTTCATAATCTGCTGAAATGACAGCAATGATAGAAAAGCAACAATAAACATGATTGTCAGCACACTGCATCAAAGTTTTCACATGAGTCAGTTGCTTTATGTTTATACAAAAAAAACAAATCAGCTATGAAAAAATCTGCATGCTCAATTTTGATTGATGATCATGTGAGTCAAAACTTGAGATACAAATCATGTTGCATCAATTTAGATTGAAAATCAGAAAAATCAAATGTGAGAGATAAAAATCACATTAGCTTGATCTTGATTGATGATCATGTGAGTTAAATCTGAAATAGAGATCACATGATCATCAATCAAGATCAAGTGTTCAGCAATTGTGTTTATAATATATACTTTCAAAAATTCACTTCATTGTGACATGATATATTTTAGTTTTTGTCAGAACATTCATTTTTTTTACATTGAGAAAAAACTCAATTAACTGAATATCATTCATTTTCTGTGAACAATAAACTCAATAACTTAGATTTTCAATTGTCAAATACACTGATCACATTATTTTATTTTTTTGAAAAATAATTAAATATATTTTGTTATTTATGATAAGCAAGAAAATGACAATAGCTTCTTTAGAAAGTTTATTCTGAACAAATCATCATCACTTTGATGAATGCATTTTTGTATACATTCTGTGATTATCATTGTTGTATTAATGCACTGAACTGTATGTAAAATGATTTTTAAATGATTTGTGATTGAGAAAATTTTGAATAACAATTTTCACATTAGCATAAAAAAGTGTGAATTACTTGTTTTTCATGTTTTCAATGCTTGAATTAATTGTCAAAGTATTTTTCTTTCAATTTTCATCACTTTCATATGAAGTATAATCAATTAAATTATAAAGCTGATTTGCATTACAAAAATTGAAATAATTCATGATACTTTTCAAGACTGAATTTTGAAGAAAGACATTGATGTTATTTTTAGTAAGCTTGTGATTGACAAAAAAATATGTGATTGCATATTTAAATTTATTTTTGAATAAATAAAATGCATCAGCAGCAAAGTTAAATGCAAATAACAAATAATGCTCATTTTCTTGAATAATTGTGTCAGCAGATTGATTTATTTTCAGTCAGTATGTGAAAATATGCATTATCAAAATAATCAAGTGTGATGCAAATGATACTGTCACACAAAAATCTGCAAATTTAAAAATAAAATTTAATAATGAAAAATTATTGATTTGTGTGCAAATTATCTTGTGAAAATTTTTCACAGAATTAATAATATCAGAATTGATGAACTCAGCTAATATAATGTTAACAATATCAGCTGATTTCACATACAAATCATTATCATCATCAATGATGATACACATTATGTCATCTGCATTCACTGAATATACACACATAGCAAATTACATATTTATGTTAAATTCATAAAAAAAAATATTTATTTCTCTCATGATTTTTTTTTGAATCTTGCAATGTGAATGATGTTGTTTTCACTTTAAAATTGTCTTAAATTTCTTGCCACAATAAGCACATGCTCAACTGTGTATGTCTAACATTTTTTGAGTAATTTTAACAATGATAGCAAGTTTCAACAATGTACTTAATAAAATATTGATGAATAGTTTCTCTCAGTGGCTTCATCTACTTACTAGATACATTAATATATAATTACAAAATTATGCATGAAAATAAGTTGATTTTTTAACATTCATTTCAATTTGACAACTAGTCTAGTTAATCTCAAACTGATTCTTACATCATCATATCATCAATCTCACATTTCTTCAGTAAGCTCAAGTCTTGAATAAACTGCTTCAAAATCATTATTAACTCAAAAATTCTCTGAAAAAAAGACAAGATTTTTGATAATTTTTTTTAAATTGATAATATTATATAAGTTTTTCATAAATTCTGACTCAATATTTTGAAGTAAAACATTCAACAAATTTTCTTCTGTATTATTTTTTTCTGTCAAATGAGTTGAATCATGATTGAAATACATCTGCTGAAGTACATTCAATGATGACTCATACTTCATATAATTAATTTTATTCTTTTTCAAGAGTTCCAATTCATGAAAATATTAATCAAATGTAATATAACATCATTGCTATTGATTTGCTTGTGCACTGATTTTCATAGTACTTGATGTGATTGCAGACATCTAAATATGTTATATTGAGAATTAGTGTCTGTTGATATAAAAAACAGTAAAAATAAACAGCACAGCTCAATGTATACATCATTTCATTTATAAAACAAGTAAGCATATGACAAAAACATTAACTTTTGTATATTTTTCATACTATACATGCTGCTTCTGAAGAAATAGTATGAAAACATTGAGAATTAAGACATAAAATATAATGTATGTAGAAGTATTTGCAAATTGATTTTGTGAAAATTTAAAAAATATGAAGCTGCAGATTTGACACTGAACAAATCAGTGAACTGAAGAAAGAAAGAAAAAAAAAATGAAATATTTATATAAAAGTTCTTCATCAATCTTGCAAGCAAAAATTAACAAATTTTCACATATAATTGCATCATTAGATTATAATATAAGCAGATTTTCAAGTTCAGTATATTTCTCAAGCAAGAACTCTAAAACACATGCTATTACTCATCAAGCATCATGCAAATGTCATTTGAAATTGACTACAGTTCTAAACAGTAGTTTTTTCATTCAATGCTCATTCAAAAACATGTGTAATATTTTTGTTTTACAGTGAATAACTCAAAAATAGAGTGAAATGAGATCATCAACATCAGAATTGAGATATTGATAGCTTTCATATATTAAAATTCAAATAGTATGAAACAAAGTATTGTTATACTTGTAAACACTTGACTGCAGCAAATTGAGAATATAAAAACAATATAGTTAGTGAAGCTAGAACAAATCAATGTATTTTATGATTGACTTTATTATATTTAAGCTTATTCATTGATGATTGATGATTGATAGCAGCACTGACTGAGTTAACTACATAATTACATTGTAACTAGTCAGTGTCAAGATATGCTAGTGACTTAAAACTTGATGTGTGCACACAAAATCAAGTTAACACTGACATTGTGTTACTTCAAGATCATTGTTATGTTCAGTTATCATGTTGAGAATTGTCAAACAAACTTGAAGCTTTGAGATAATTCAAATTGATATTTGTTAAATTGTTATCTTGATTTTTTATGTGTTTAAAAAATACAAATACACTGAATATTTGAAATAACTTCAAATGAAAAAAATTATCAGTTTTGTATTTTTTTGCATCTCAAAATACTGAAATACTGAAAAATGAATATTTCTTCTCTCAAGATGATTTTTGCTTAATCAAAATCAGACGTTGTTAATGTATTTCTACTGAAAATAATAACACAATCAAGTTTTCAATTAAGAAAGATTCAGATTTTGACTCTAACTCAATATTTCTTCTCATATGTTTTTTATTTCTTCTCAATTTCTTCAATTTTTTCAATTCAGTTTTTTTATTTATTTGAATAAATATTCTGCTTTCTCTTCTTTCTAGCATTTTGTTTTTTTTTTTTACTTGTTTGAAGTCTCAAGTTTATTTTCAGATTTGAATGCTAGTTTGAGTTTTTTTTTTACTTCAATTGACACAAGTTTTGTAGTGTGTTGATCTGCTTGAGTTTATGTGTTAAATTTGACAAATTGAAAACACAATTTTTGTGAGTTATTAGTGAGAAAACATACTGATCAAGATTGAGCACATGAAAAATCATTATTGATTGATTGAATTTAAAAGTTGTTATATTTATTACAAAATGTCTTTTCAGAATAAATATTCTGATGTGTATCTGAAAAATAAAAATCTGAATAAAAATTTAAGAAAATTATATGATTATTTTGATTTTGAGAATACTAAAATTTTTTGTGATTGATTGAACAATGTCAGTATGAAATTTCTTCTTGACTTGTTTTGAAATGCACATGTCAATATCTTTGAACTTAATGTTTTCAATTTCAAGAAAGTGAAGAAAATGACAATCAATATCATTTTGAAAATGCACAATTACTTTCACATCTGACAACAAGTTAACAATATGAAATTTTTAATCAACACTCTGATAAAAAATGTTTTTCTACATGCATATTTCTGAATCATCAAAAAAATTATAAAAATTACTTCAAAAAAATTTAATTTTAAGAAGTCTGAAGACATTTTCTGATTAATGTATGCTGTGAAATATGCAGTTCAAGAAATTAAATTTGATTGTATTTTAATAACAAAAAAGCATAATGATAAAGTTGTTCAGTCAGATTTCTGATCATGACATGAAAAAACTTTGAGCTTGATCATGATTGAGCAGAAGCAATCTGAAGATTTTAATGATAAATTATTAAATGAAATTATTATTTTTAAAAACCTTATATGATCAGATATTGAATCAATCATTAAAAATGATGTTTTTGATTCTGATACATCTGATGATTCTGTTTTTGTCAATGTTGAGCTGATTGAAAACAGTATAAAAAATACATTTAGTGATATATTTCAAAATAAGTTTTCATTTCTGAACTTTGAGGTACAAAAAAAAATACTTGACAAGTATTGCAAGATGACTGAAGATATTACATTAAGTGAATGATTTTGTCATCAAACAAAAAATAAAGTCATGAGAACTGTGCTTGCATTTGAAATTATTAACAACTTTGAGATTCAAAATATAGCAAATAAATTAATCAATGAGATAATTTTTAATCTGAATAAATTCTGACAAATTATGAATATTGTTAGTGTGTTTTTTTTAATTATATAAATGCATGTAAAAAGCTGAGGTTTTCTTCAGACACATGTCAAGTTAATATTTTTTGATTGAAATTTTGACAAACAACTGAAGTAGTCTGAATGTTTCAACAAAAATTATCATCATTACAAAGCAGTGTTCTTGCTGATGAACTCAGTTTGAGAAAAACACTGCAATGTTTAATTGTTATTTACATCAAGTTGAAATTGAAAATGAAAGACTTTTATTTTCTCACACTTATTTTTTGCTTGTCAGTTGTTATCATCATTTGAATTGAGCAAATTATTCATTTTTTTGAGAATATTTTTAATGTTTTTTTTTTCATGATCATGTTGAATTAAATGATACATCACACTTCTTGTTAAAGCTGTTCATAATCAACAACACAAAGTGATTAATAAGCAAAATACAACTTCTTGATTCTAACAATTCAATGACTTTGCAAACAATTGTTTTGTTTTTTTATATCATGTGATGTAAGCACACATTGATAGAGAAACTAATGACTTGTGAAATCAATCTAGATTGAAAACAACATCAAAAACAAGAGTCTCAATCACAAGCAGCTGAAGCAGAAAAGCAGAATGAGATGAAAAACAATGACAAGATGAAAAAGCTGAAGACAGATAATTTGAAAAATGATAAAGAAAACTTGAGTGATAAAGCTGAGTTAAATGAAAAGCAAAAATTAATTTTTCATTCAGCATGATCAAGTGATGTTTTTTTAAATAAATATTTCTCAATGAAAATCATGCTCTCAAAAACTGCAAGATATGCATTTTTCAAAATGTTGAAACATTGAATGTTCAGTTAAAGTGATTTATTACAGCAACATTAATGATGAATCATGCATTGAATTTTCTAAATATTCTTATTTTTCTGCATTGTGCTGACTTTGAACAATCAGCATCAACATACACATTTGATATCATGTTAATTAATATCTTCAATGAGACTGAAAGCACTGATTTTCATATTCTCAACTCAAATTTGTATCATTATTTTTTTACTGCTGATGCAATGTTAAGTAAGACAGCACTGATTGCAATTTTGAAAATTCTTAATCAAATCATGTTGTGATGTTTTATAAAATAATCAATGATTGTAAAAAAATCAGACTCAGACACTGTTGTGATAAATGAAATTATCTCATTTTACAAAATTAAAATTATTAAGTGTGTGATGACATTTCAGCAACTTTTTCAATACTGAATGATTTATGATTTTTTAATAAAATATTTATGTAAGATGTGTCAATCAGATGATGCAGACAACTTGCAAAAAAATAAAAATAATGTAAGTGAACAATTCAATATGCAAGTCTACTGTTGTTTACATCATGCATCAGCATGTTTTGCATTAAATCAGATGTACAAGATGACATTAATAAAAAGAAAAAAAAATCTTGCACAAAATATTTCATTATGATAATTTAAATTTGCAAAAAATCTTATTTGACTAATTAATCAGATGTTTATCAATTTACAAATTTCATTTATATCACAAAATTGCTGATGAGTAGTTGAATATCTGATGAATGAAACACTGAAATATTTTACACTACTTGCAATTGTGAACAATATTGTTCTGAAAAGAAAACATTGATTATTTTTGTTTACTTTATATTTAATGATACAATTTCATGTTGAGATTGTTCTGAAGAATCTGAAATTTGATATGCTATTACTTTGTGGTGAAATGAATAATGATGAACAATTTGCTATTGTGAAATGATTTAATAATGTCAATGACAAAATTCAAATTTTTGTTGTGATTTATATGACTTGCTTGATTGAGCTGAACTTGCATCAGCAATGTTTGAATTTGATGATGTTGAAGTTTGTTGTGAATGCAAACACTGTTTTTCAGATTATAAAATGTGTGCATTATCTAAATCAGAATCATTTTCAAAACATATAAATACTTCATGATGCACAGATTTTTGATTAATTTATGAAATTTAATCAAGTATGAAAGATGAACAATTAAATAATTGAAATGAAAAATCAAATTTTTGAGAATTTTGATCTTGATTAAGCAGAAGCTGCAGCTGAAATGAAAATTATGAAGAAAAATAATAATGATGAAACAAAAAATAATGTTTTTGATTTATTGCAACTGAAAACTGATAAATTACTACAAGAAATGTTTGAGCAATCTTTCTTGTGATTGAATTGAAAAAAGTCAGAAAATCTTGATTTATTTGCAAAAAATGAATATATTGCTGCAATGCTGATGAAGCAAATGTCAAATCAAATTTCTTAAAATTATTGCAAAAATATTCTATCTCTCACTTTAATGAAATTTAAGTTGATGAATTTCACACATGATGATTTTAAAATTTGCTTTGTTGAATTTTCACAAACTTAATTAAAGACTTTACTCAATTCTGCTGCTTTTTTTATTGATGATACTAATTTTATAACTGCTCAATTCACTTTTTTTGTTGATTTTTTTAATGAAATCAATTTTATCATAAATTGATCAACATTTTCTGCTGTGTTTTCAGTTTCTGATGCTGCTTCTGAGCTTGAAATTAATTTTACAATCTCATTGAAGCATGATGCATTCATTTCAATTGCTGATTGTTCAAGAAAATGTCTTGTACTTAGTCAATCATGATCAGAACATACTTCATTGCAAAAATAACAAACTTTCAAATGAACAACATGATATAAATTAATTTGAGAATATGTTTAAGAGTACTGCACAATCTTCACAATCAGAATTAATTAACAAGAATGTTGATGAAGTTGATATTAAAAATATTAATTTTAAAAAAAATTTTAAATTTTCACAATAAATTTGTTGTTCAGCTTGCAGTACTGCTGACAAAAAAAAAACTTGAAATGTTTCAGATGTATATTTGAATGAGAGTCAATTTTTGAGTACAAGTTTGTGATGTAACATAATTGAAATTGTGTTTAAGTGTTAGTTTACTCTGATTGAATATCAAGTTGTATGATTTCAAAATATGATTTCATTTATTTTTCATCATAATTATATATATTATTATATACTGAAGAAGTTCTGAGCTAAATTTGAGTATTTTGATAAGTAATGTAGAAATGTTATTTGCTTGAACAATTGTGATGTAGTTATTATAGATAACAAATAATATGTCCACACTAATTTTTTGATGAAAAAATCAAGCAGAGCTGTTGAAATAAATGAAATAAGCAATGAAATGAAGTTAAACAAATTAATACTGCTTTGTGATTGCAAAATTTAATTTTCATTTGCTGATCATGAGCAAATAACATTTTATAATAATTTCATGTGATGTGATGATGATAACTAGTATTACTTGACATTAAATGATGTGGGCCAGTCTTTTTGCTGTAAAAGTTTTGTTGAGGTTTGTCAAGAATTTAATATTGACACTAACTATGCACAAGTTAATTTCAGTGAATGAGAGTTCTTTACTGATTTGCTGATGTCATGTGATCAGTTTAATAAAAACTTTGTAAAATAAATGATGAAATCAAAAATCATGCTGAATGAATGAAATATTTATTTTTGTAAATTATGAATAAATCAATGTGTTTCAAACTCAACAAATAAAAAAAATTTTCAAATATTTTTTGTGAAATAACTGTCATCATCACACAATTGCACTCTACTTTCATTCTCAAAAAAAAATAAAAATTTTGCAAAAATTTTCACAAACAAATCTCAACAAAATCAATTCAAGAAAAAGTTTAAAAAAAAAGTAAAAAATTTTGCAAAAAATAAAAAAAACAAAACTAATAGCAAAACTGATTTCACAAATATTACTTACTACAGTTGTGATGAAAAAAAATATAAATTTTTTAATTGTCTCAAGAAAAAGAAATAAAAATTTGAAAATTTAAAAAAAAAATAACTTTAAAGTAATACAATTATCTGATATTAATTTTCTATTTATGTTTTTTATTTAATTAAGTGCATTTTCTGTAGAATTATTTACTGAATATAAATAATTAACTCATGTAAACTTTTACTGTATTTCTCTCATCATCAGTTTTAATTTCACAAAGTCACTAGAACTGAAAATACATTCAATGAAAATTTCTTTCAAAATTACTGAAAGAAATTAAGCATTTCTTGATGCTAAAAATGTTGCAAACATTGTTTTTAAATGTTGAAATTTTCAAAATTAAACACAAATTTTTTACAAGCAAGTCATTATTATCAATATAAATGATGATATAATTCTAAATATAATCTGACTTTTACAACATGATTTCATTATTTTATAAAAAAATCATTCAATTTGTTTTCAGAAAACTTTACATAATTTACTTGCAGTAATTCAATCAGTTGATGTGAAATATTTAGTGCAAGAGAAAAAGTTTATTTATGTAATGATATGTCACAAAATTGAGAAAATAATCAGCATGAATTATAATCTTCAAATATTTGAAGTTTATAATAATTTCATGAAAGTTTTCAGTGAACAGAAAGCTTGAAAGCTGATTTCTTATCAGAAAAAAAATTTAATTATTAAATTTGAGTTTGAAAAAAAACTTATTTTTAATTTTATTTATTAATTTTCAAAAAAATGAGACTGAAACACTTCACAAACATTTCAATAATATAATTACTTACAATTTCATTCAGTTTTTTAAATTCTTCACAAAAGCATCAATTATATTTATTTTTAAAAAAAAAATGATTTATAAATATATGTAAACTACTGTGACTTGAACTTCAAAATTGTAAAAAATCATTATTCATTATTATTAATTGAGAAGCTTTTGAGACATTTCACAGATGCTAAAATCTTCACTTATTTTGATGTTAAAAATATTTATCATCATTTTCACATACAGAAAAAAAATGAATGAAAAACTGCTTTTCACACATTTCTAGAACTTTTTAAATATTGTGTAATTTTTTTTTATTTATCAAATGCTTCAGCTGCTTTTCAATTTTATATTAATAAAACTTTTTACAATTGTAATATTTTTATAATAATCTATCTGAATGATGTTGTGATATACTTCATAAATGAAAAAAATTATGTTCAATATGTTCATCAAGTTTTAAAAATGCTCATAATGATGAGTTTATACTGCAAAATATTCAAGTGCTATTTTAGTGTTTGCAAAATAAAATTTCTTGAGTATATTATATCAGCTGATGAAATATTTATAAAAAAACTGTATATGAAAATCATTTTAATCTGATCAGAATTCAACTCATGAAGAAATATTTAAATATTTCTAAAATTCATGAACTTTTACTGTTATTTTATTTCAAAGTTCTCAAAAATTGTTTTAGATCTTATCAACATGCTGAAAAATGAAAAACAAAATAAAAAAATTTAACATTGCAAGAAACACAAATTAAATAAAAAAAATAAAAAAAAATTTCTCATGAAAAAGACTCACAAAGTTTTTTATGTCTTGAAGAAAGTTTTTGCAAATATTATTATGCTTTATTATTTTAATTTTAATTGTCAAATACATTTTGAAACTGATGTCTCTGATTTTGTCATTTCAGAAATCATTACTCAACTGAATGACTTTTGAAATTGAGTATTTGTAATTGTATATTTATGAAAAATGAAACTCACAAAACACAATTATAATATTTATAATTAAGAACTTTTAATCATTGTTGAATTTTTTAAATATTAATGTTATTAATTAAAGAGTTCACAAAAGTTTGTTTTAGTGATAAAAAATCATGATAATTTTCATTACTTTACAACAGCAAAGAACTTATTTAGACAATAAATTCATTAGACTCAAAAATTATCAGTTTTTTGATTTACTGTGAAACATCAGAAAAGAAAAAAAAATTCAGCTGATGAATTTTTGTAATGATTAAATTATACAGAAAAAGCAAATTGCAAAAACATTCAAGAACATGAAACTGCAAATTAGCTTTATATCATGTTTTTTTTTGAAAAAACAAACTGTACTGATGAAAAACTTAAACTAACAGATATTTCATTTAAATTTTGTAAAAAGAAAAAAAAATGATGTGCAATTTCTTTTTGTAAAACTTATAATACAAATCAAGAAACTATTTATGAAAATTTTCTTGAATAAGACATATCAGAATAAAAAATTTGAATTGAAAATTGCAAGTGTTTGTAAATTAATTCATGATGAAAATTTTTATGAGACTGAAGACTTTTACAGAACAAATGAAATATTTTATAATTTTATTTCAGCATTATTTAAATTGCTAGATGCTGATGAGCATGCAGCAAAAATTAAAAAAAAATGAAATTTTATTCTTGATTTGTAAAGAAATGAATCTTTAATGAAAATATGTTGTTTTACAATGATCATTTATACATTTCAGTCAACAAGACTTTATGACTGAAGTTGATCAGATGTCATCATGATACATTTTTAATAAATTAGTTTATCATCAAACAAATTTATAAATTATTTTCATGAAAGTATTTTTAATTTCAAATAAAAAATATAATTCAGAAATGTTGTAATGTTTGTGAAATATGTATGAGTTTACAAATCTTCAGAATTAAGTTACATGAAAAACTTAATTTATTATCAATTTTTGCAAATTTTTGAAATTAAATCAGTATGAATATCAACACTGATTTTTTGTGAAGTAAAAATATTAAAAAAATCAAATTTGACTGCATTTTAGTGATTGTCAACTGCTTTAACAAAATGACTCACTTCATTTTTGTAATCAAAAAGCTCACTGCAGAGCAATTGACACATTTTATTATTTACAAAATCATAAAATTTCATAATGTATTTCTAAATATAATTTCTAATTGTAAATTTTTTTTAAGAACAAAATAAGAATTTATTCAGTTGATGTATAAAGTAAGTGTGAGATGATTACTATTCACTTAATCAATAAGAAAATCAATAAGCAAAAAATATAGTTATTAGACAAAAAAATTGCCATTAATTTTTTCAATGAAGAGAGAAATCAGTGTGTTATTTATATGTGTGTTATGCTCACTAAAGCTAATTAAATTAAGACTAGTTACATTTGAGAAAAAAAACAGAATTAGTTTTTGTGAAGCTTACAGCTGAAATCTTACAGTTTTTTTTTTTTGTGAAAACTCTGATTTCTTCAGAGCATATAAGCTCAATAATTATTGAAATTTCAATGAAAAATCTTCACAAAAACTAAAAAACTTTATGAAAAAAAAGTTGTTTCTTTGTGAGAAAAAAAAATGTCTTCTTAGCTAGCAAAAAAACTTTGTAATACAAATGATATCAGTTATATCAAATTTTATTGTGACAGCTTTATCATTTACTAGATTTTTGTGAATTAAATCTGATGATATAAACACTGACTTTCATTGCTTCAGCTTTGTAAAATATTTTTATAAAAGCAGTTGCTGATTTGTGAAGCAAAAAAAAATCTGTTGAAATCATTTGACTGTGCATAATCTTGAGAAAATATTATGTATTTTAATTAAAGAATGCATGATGACTCTGATGATCATGATGAGATTTGAATTCATGATTTTCACTGTTGCAGCTGTACATAATACAGCTGCATCAGTTAGATTATTGTTGTTGTATTTTCTTGTTTTGATTTATAAAAATTCATTTTTCATTTGTGAAGATGAATTTTTCTCAATTGAATATAACTTGATTTTGTGAAAGTGATAACAACAGCTTTTAGCAACTTAGCTTTTTTTTTTGATTAAATTAAAATTCATTTTCAGTGAGTATAATCTTTCTGACATCAGATTCATCAAAAAAAAAAGCTTCACAAAAAATTTTTATTACTTTACAGCTGAAATGAAATTTTGTGAATTTATATCAGCTTTGTGAGTGATTAACATTGTGAGCTATCAGCTTTGTGAGCTATTCTGACTTTGTGAATCAACATGAACTAAGTTAAGTTTTTGTGAATTGAGCTAACTGAAAGTATAATGCACAATCATGATCAAAAACAATTTCAACAACAATATATCATTATGTCTTGTTCAAACACTTCAGAAGAAAGTAAACTTTAATTTATTGTATTGTTGAATACAAAAAACTTCAATGCTGAGATGTTGATGAGTACTGACTTTGTAAACAATTTTTATATTTTGTGAATAAATTTGAAATTTTGTGAAATAAAATTATGAAATTTCAGCAAAGCTTGCTTTGCAAATGTTTTTCACAAGATTTTATGCTAATAATTTCATAATTTTTTTTGTGACAAGTTTTCAGAGCTCAAATTTATGTTTCAGAAATTTTTAATTTATACAAAAAATTAACTTTAATGTTTTTTTTTATGAATAAGTATTTTTTGATGTAAAGCTGTTAATTGATTTTGATGAATTCAGCAAGTTTTTGTGATCAAACTCTGATGAGTTTTTTTTGTGAATAAATTTCAATTAATTTTGCTGCTTTTTGTAAATAAAATCAAACTTTGACAAGTCAAATCTGCTGTGAAATGCTGAAACTTAATATTCAAGTGCAGATTCTGTGAGTCATTTCTGCTGTTTGCTTCATTGAAACTGAGCATTTATTTCATTATGTCAACAAAATATCATTAATTTTGTGAGCAACAAATTTTGTATCTGTAATGCAGATAATTTTGATAACTTTTGCAATTTTAATGCAAGCAACTTTAATGATTTCTGCTGATTGTGCTGCTGCTTTCTTCACTTTGCAACAATTTTTTGTGAGTGTGTTTGTTTCACTACTGAATGATTGTGAAAGAAATGTATTTTATTTTTTTGTGAAAATGTTTTTGCAAAATAACTTTGAGAAATAAAAAACTGATTATGATGTGCTGATTAATATTTTGTGATATCATCAATGAAATTGTCAAATTTCACTGATGATTTTGTAAAATGTTTGAGTAACAAGCTGCTTTCATAATTTGTTTTTTGAAAATCACTTTAAAAAATGTTTGTCAGTCACACTAATAACACTTTCAGAATTGTTTCTGTTATCAATCAGTATTGATTTCAGATTTTTCATCAGAAAGTTTTGCTAAATCAGAGCATTAATTTTCAGATTAATTGATTTGATTAATGTAGCTGATTGAAAAAATTTTATGACTTGAATTCAATTTTGTGAAGTAATGTTGATAATCTGAGCTGAATAATTATTTTCATGTGAACAAAAATATAATCAGTGTTAAGAATTGAGTATGATTCATGAAGCTTGTCAGTTTGTCTTGTGTGTATCTGATGAATTTTATGAAAAATGCAATAATTATTTTTATTAAAATGTTTTCTGCCTCTTTCAGAAATAAGAGCATTTCAGTATGCAATTATGATGAAAACAAAAATGAAGTGTTGTGATATGCAGTAAATCATGTAATATGAATTCATTATCAAAAATATGATTATTATTGAGATTCAAACAACTTTTCATATAAAATTTGTGAAATAAGTAACTAAAATTGTTTGCAAATACTATATACATATTATGCTTTCTCAGAATAAAATTTTTAGTTTTTTGTGAAATAATAAAAAACTTGCAAGTCAGATTTGTCAGAATTGACATTATGATATTTAATAAAAAGTTTTTGTAAGTGTCTGAAATTTGCAGTAAATTTTCAGATGAACTTATTTTTTTTGCTTTTATATTTTTTTCATTAAATGAAATACTGAAGTTGTCAGTTTTTCTTGTGAAAATCAGTTATAATTCTAATTTAAAATTTTTGTTTCTCTTCAAGTGCTTTGTGAATTGAGTGATGAGTTGTGCTATTAACATCATTTATTTTTTTGTGATTGTGAAGCAAGAATACATGAAAAACATTGTAAATACTTGTGAAATCTGATGAAAGTTTCAGATAATAAATTTGCTTGTTTATTTTTTTCACAATTTTACAAAAATCAATGTGTAAGAAATTAAGTTTCTTACTTGCACAAATTGTTTTGATATTTTTTAAGCTAAATTAAATTTTATTTTCAACAGTGTAGAACTTTAACATATGCTTTTTGTTATAATATTTTTTTTGATAAGCTTGTGTTTTTACAAAAAACTTTTCAACTTGATCTTGACATTCATGAATGATGTTTGCTCAATTCTGAAAATTTTTTATTTCAAAAATATATTCACTTGATTCTGCAAGAGTCATTCACAGATTCAACTCATACATAACTTGAAAAAAAAAATTTTTTGTTGAAAAATGTTAAAAATTGTTGTAAGCAAATTCAGCAAGAAATAATCAGAATATTCAATCATTTTAATTGTAGTTGACAAAGTTTTGCAAATATTGTTTCAGAATATTATTCAATTGTTCAATTTGATTGTTTGTCTGAGAGTGAAAAACAATATTTAAATTTTGTGAGATTTTCAGTATATGCAAGAAATTATTTTAAAATTCACTGATGAATAAAAATTCATAATCAGAAATTATATTCAAAAATATTTTATAAAATTTTATAATTTTGTGAATAATAAAATATGTCAATTGCTCTGCAGTGAGCTTCTTGATCATAAAAATAAAATGAGTCATTTTACTAAAGTGATTAACAATCACTAAAATGCAGTCAAATTTGACTTTCTTAATGTTTTTATTTTGTGAAAGATTGATAATGACATTCATGCTAATTTAATCTCAAAAATTCACAGAAATTAACAATGAATTAAGCTTTTCATGTGATTTAATTTTAATAATTTGTGAATTCATGCATACTTCACAGGCTTTACAGTATTTCTGAATCATATTTTTCATTTGTGATTAATAATATTTTCACAAAAATAATTTATAAATCTGCTTTGTAGCAAAGTGATTTGTTAAAAATGTATCATGATGTTGTCTGATTAACTTTAGTTGTAGAATTTTGTTAACTGAGATGTATAAACAATTATTATAAAACAATATGTTTTTATTAAAAATTCATTTTTTCATGAATTGAAAGTGAAACTTCATTTTTTTTCTAATTTTTGCTGCATGCTTGTCAGCATTTAGCAATTCAAATAATGTTGAAATAAAATTGCAGAATGTTTCATTTGTTTTGTGAAAATTTTCAGTATTATAAAAATTTTCATTATGAATTAATTTGCAAACATTCACAATTTTCAGTGCAAATTTTTTATTCTGATATCTTTCATCTGAGAAAATCTTCACAAGTAATTTCTTGATTTGTATCATAAGTTTTGCAGAAAGAAATTGCACATTATTTTTTTTTCTTCAAAAAACTTGAATGAAGCATCTGTCAGCTCAAACTTTTCATCAGCACAGTTTGTTTTCTCAAGAAAAAACATAATACAAAACTAATTTACAATTTTATGTTCTTGAGTATTTTTGCAATTTGCTTTTTCTACATAATCTGACTGTCACAAAAATTCATCAGTCAGATTTTTTTTTAATGTTTTACAGTAAATTAAAAAACTGTTAATTTTTGAGTTTAACAAACTTGTTGTCTAGATAAGTTTTTTGCTCTTGTGAAATAATGAAAATTATCATGATTTATCATTACTAGAACAGATTTTTGTGAGTTTTCTAGTCAATGATGTCAGTGTTTAAATAATTCAACAATGATTAAAAGTTTTTAATCATGAATATCATAATTACATTTCATAAATTTTATTTTCTGCAAATATACAGTCACAAATATTTAATTTTGAGAGTCATTCAATTGAGTGATGATTTTTGAGATGACAAAATCAAAAACATCAGTTTCAAAATGTATTTGATGATCAGAGTTAAAGTGATGAAGTATAATAATATTTGCAAAAACTTTCTTCAAGATATAAAAAACTTTACAAGTTTTTTTTATGAAAAATTTTTTTTTATTTTTTTTGTTCAATTCTCATTTTTTATAATGTTTAATTTTTTTATTTTGTTCTTCATTCTTCAGTATATTAGTAAAATCTAAAATAATTTTTGAAAACTTCAGAATAAAATAACAGTAAAAGTTTGTAAATTCTAAAAATATTTAAATATTTTTTTGTAAGTTGGGTTTTGATTAAATCAAAATGATTTTCACACACAACTTTTTCATAAATATTTCATCAACTGATACAATATATTCAAGAAAATTTATTTTGTGAACACTAAAATAATACTTGAAGATTTTGCAGTAAAAATCTGTTATCATGAGTATTTTCAAGATTTGACAAACATGTTGAATATAATTTTTTTCATTCATGAAATATATCACAACATCATTCAGATAAATTATCATAAAAATATCACAATTGTGAAGAGTTTTGTTAATATAAAACTGAAAAGCAGCTGAAGCATTTGACAAATTAAAAAAAATCACACAATATTTAAAAAGTTTTAAAAATGTGTGAAAAACAGTTTTTCATTCATTTTTTTTTTGAATGTGAAGATGATGATAAATATTTTTGACATCAAGATAAATAAAAATTTTAGCATCTGCAAGATGCTTCAAAAGCTTCTCAATCAATAATAATAAATAGCAGTTTTTCACAGTTTTGAAGTTCAAGTTACAATAATTCACACACATTTGTAAATCATTATTTTTTTTAAAAGCAAATATAATTGATGCTTTTGTGAAAGATTTGAAAAATTGAATGAAATCATGAGCAATTGTATTGTTGAGATATTTATAAATTATCTCAGTCTCATTTTCTGAAAGTTAATAAATGAGATTAAAAATAAGTTTTTTCTTAAATTCAAATTTAATAATCAAGTTTTTCTTCTAATGAGAAGTCAGTTTTCATGCTTTATATTCACTGAAAGCTTTTGTGAGATTTTTATATGCTTCAGATATTTGAAAATTATAGTTTATAATGATTATATCTTCAATTTCACAGCATGTCATCACATAAATAAACTTTTTCTCTTGCACTAGATTTCTCACATTAACTGATTGAACCACTGTGAGAAAATCATACAAAATTTTCTGAAAATGAATTGAATGATTTTTTCATGAGATGATGAAATCATGTTACAAAAATTAAATCATGTCTAGAATCATATCATCATTTATATTGACAACAATGACTTGCTTGCAAAAAA
Source organism: Emydomyces testavorans (assembly GCA_029449355.1). Taxonomy (NCBI): domain Eukaryota; kingdom Fungi; phylum Ascomycota; class Eurotiomycetes; order Onygenales; family Nannizziopsiaceae; genus Emydomyces; species Emydomyces testavorans. The sequence goes on from CP120628.1 coordinate 9,028,272, forward strand.
TTTGTGCTTAATTTTTAGAATTTCAACACTTGAAAACAATGTTTGTGACATTTTCAGCATTAAAAAATACTTGATTTTTTTTCAGCAATTTTGAGAGAAATTTTCATTGAATGTATCTTCAGTTTTAGTAATTTTGTGAGATTAGAACTGATGATGAGAAAAATGCAGTAAAAGTTCACATAAGCTGATTATTTATACTCAGTAAATGATTTTACAAAAAATGCACTTAATTAAATAAAAAACATGAACAGAAGATTGACATCAGACAATTGCATTATTTTAAAATTATTTTTTTTTAAATTTTTAAATTTTTATTTTTTTTAAAAAAACAATCAGAAAATTTATGTTTTTTTTCATCATAATTATAGCAAGTAATATTTGCAAAATTAATCTTGTTATCAGATTTGATTTTTTTGTTCTTTGTGAAATTTTTCACTTTCTTTTTAAACTTCTTCTTGAATTAATTTTGTTGAAATTTGTTTTCAGAAGTCTTCACAAAGTTTTCATTTTCTTTCTTAAAAATGAAAATAAAATACAATTGTGTGATGATGATGATTATTTTGTGAAAAGTATCTGAAAGTTTTTTTTGTTCATTGAGTTTGAAATGCATTGATTTATTCATAATTCACAGAAATAAATGTTTCATTCATTCAGCATGATTCTTGATTTTATTATTTATTATGTGAAGTTTTTGTTTGAATTGAGTGTGAAATTCATTATCAATTTCATTGTCATTCTTTTGCAAATGAAAAAAAATCATCATGAGTTTCTGATGATATTTTGTGAATCATTTAAATCAAAAAATAAAAAAATTTTCATTTTTTTTCAAATGTTTTTTGTTGAATTTTTCTTCACAAAGTTTTTTCATTTTTTTTAAAATGTATAGTGAAGTTTAATTTTTGTGTAATTCATTTTCTGAGAATTTTCAATCTTCATAAGTTCAGTTGAGAATTCAATTTTGAAAAAAAATTCACAAAACTTGACAAAAATAATTATCTTGTAGTTAGATTTCAGTTCTGACAGTTTATATCATCTGACTTTTTTGACTGAATTTTTTTATTAAGTAAACACATTTAAAAATTTTAATTAAATGTATTTTTTTAAATTAATTCTCAATTGTTCTGAAAGTGAGATCATGTTTTCTAGAAGCTGATTTTGTTTGTGAAGCTTTTTAAAAAACATAATTTCAATAATGAAATGTTTATAAAATGTAAAAAATATATTGATGAATTTTTTGTAAATAAATTCAAAATTTTCTGATTTTGTATTCTGAATAAAAAATATTTTTTTGTGAAAAAATTTTGCTGCTTTGTAAGATGTTTTTGAAATCACTTTCATTTAAAAATTAATAAATGATGAAAATTTTTTGTGAGAATTTTCATGAAAAATGAAAAAAAACAAATGTTTTTTCTTTGTTTTTGAAAGTCATTTCAGATGTACTTTCAAAAAAAGTGATAAAATATAAAAATAAAGTAAGAATTTATTCAGTTGATGTATAAAGTAGATGTGAGATGACTACTATTCACTTAATCAATAAGAAAATCAATAAGCAAAGAATATAGTTGTTAGACAAAGAGATTGCCACTGATTTTCTCAATGAAGAGAGAAATTAGTGTGTTATTTATATATGTGTTATGCTTGCTAAAGCTAATCAAATTAAAACTAGTTACATTTGAGAAAAGAAACAGTGTTAGCTTTTGTGAAGCTTACAGCTGAAATCTTACATTTTTATTCATCAGTAAATTCTGAAGTGATTTTTTGCATATACTGAAAATTTTATGAGATTTAAGTACTGCTTTTTATCTGCAGACAGATGATCAAACTGAATGATTGAATAATATTTTAAAACAATATTTGTAAAATTTTGTGAATTATAATTAAAATAACTGAATATTTTAATTGTTTTTTGCTGAATTTACTTATAACAATTTTTAGCATTTTTCAATAAAAAATTTTCTTTTCAAATTATGTAATAATGTATGAGCTGAATTTGTAAATGATTCTCACAAAATCAAGTGAGTATATTTTTAAAATAAAAAACTTTCAAAATCAGATAAACATCATTCATGAATGCTGAAATCAAGTTAGAAAATCTCTCACAAAAACATAAGTTTATTAAAAAAAATATTATGACAAGAAGCACACATTAAAATTTTATACTGTTGAAGATAAAATCTGACTTAGCTTAAATAATATCAAAACAGTTCATGTTAGTAAGAAGCTTAATTTTTTATACACTGATTTTTGCAGAATTGTAAAAAAAATAAGAAAGTAAGTTTATTGTCTGAAACTTTCATTAAATCTCACAAGCATTCACAATATTTTTCATATATTTTTGTTTTGTAATCATAAAAAAATAAATAATATTGATAGCACAACTCATTACTCAGTTTGTGAAGCATTTAAAAAAAAATAAAAATTTCAAATTAAAATTATAATTGATTTTTACAAAAAAAATTAACAACTTCAGTATTTTGTTTAATGAAAAAAATAAAAAAATAAAAAAAATGAATTCATCTGAAAATTTACTACAAATTTCAAACATTTATGAAAACTTCTTGTTAAATATCATAATGTCAATTTTGACAAATTTAACTTGCAAGTTTTTTATTGTTTTGTAAAAAACTAAAAATTTTATTCTGAAAAAACACAGTATGTATATAATATTTGTGAATGATTTTAGTTATTTAATTCTATAAATTTTATGTGAAAGTTGATTAAATCTCAATGATAATTATATTTTTAATAATAAATTTATATTACATGATTTACTGTATATCACAATATTTTATTTTTATTTTCATTATAATTGCATACTGAAATGTTCTTACTTCTGAAAAAAGCAGAAAATATTTTAATAAAAATAATTATTGTATTTTTCACAAAATTTATCAAACACACACAAAATAAACTGACAAGTTTTGTAAATTTTGTTTAGTTTTTAACATTAATTACATTTTTGTTTGCAAAAAAATAATTGTTTGATCTGAATGATCAATATTGTTTTGTGAAGTTGAACTCAAATCACAAAATTTTGTTAATTAACTGCATTAATTAAATTAATTAATTTGAGAATTGATGCTCTGATTCAGCAGAACTTTTTTATGAACAATTTGAAATCAGTATCAATTAATAATGAAAACAATTCTGAAAGTGTTATTGATATGAGTGACAAACATTTCATAAAGCAATTTTCAGAAAATAAATTATGAAAGTGATTTGTCATTTAAACATTCTGCAAAACTGCTGATAAAATCTGACAATTTCACTAATAACATTACAAAACATTAACTGATGTATTATAATCAATTTTCTGTTTTTCAAAATCACTCTGCAGAAACACTTTTACAAAAAAAAATATATTTTTTTCATAACTGTTTAATGATGAAACAAATATACTCACAAAAATTTGTCACAAAGTGAGAAAGATAATGATATAATCAACAAAAATTATTGAAGTCATCTGCATCACTGATGCAGAATTAAAAATTCTTGAAGTTATTTACATCACTGATGCAAAATTAATGACTCACAAAGTCAGTTGCATTCTGTTAATATAATAAAATAAATGCTTGAATTCAACAAAACAAACAGCAGAAATGACTTGTGAAGTTTGTACTTGAATATTAAGCTTCAGCATTTTACAACAAATTTGATTTGTTGAAATTTGATTCTGCTTGTAAAGAGCAGTAAAGTCAATTAAATTTTGTTTGTAAAAAAAACTCATTGAAGTGTAATTGTGAAAATTTTTCAATTTTATTAAAGTTGATTGTCAGTTTTGAGCTAAAAAATACTTACTTAAAAAAAACAATATTGAAGTTAATTTTTTATATAAATTAAAAATTTCTGAAATGTGAATTCAGATTCTGAGAACTTATTATGAAGAAAAAAATTATGAAATTGTTAACATAAAAACTTGTGAAAAACATTTATGAAGCAAACTTTGCTGAAATTTCATAATTTTATTTCATGAAATCTCAAATTTATTTGTGAAACATAAAAATTGTTTATAAAATCAGCACTTATTAACATTTCAGTATTGAAGTTTTCTGTATTTAATAATATAATAAATTGAAGTCTAGTTTCTTCTGAAGTGTTTAAGCAAGATATGATAATATATTGTTGTTGAAATTGATTTTGATTGTGATTATGCACTATACTTTCAGTTAGCTCAATTCATGAAGACTAAACTCAGCTTGTGATGATTTGTGAAGCTGAATTAACTCATGAAGCTGATAGCTTGCAATGTCAATTGCTTGTGAAGCTCATAAAAACTTGTGAAATTGATATAAGCTTGTGAAGTTTCACTTCAGCTGTAAAGCAATAGAAATTTCTTGCAAAGTTTTTTCTTTTGATAAAATTAATGAATCTGATGCTGAAAAGATTATACTCACTGAAAATGAGTTTTGATTTAATTAAGAAAAAAAAAAAGACTGAGTTGCTGAAAGCTGTTGTTATCACTTTTGCAATGTCAAGCTATATTTAATTAAGAAAAATTTATCTTCACAAATGAAAAGTGAATTTTTATAAATCAAAACAAGAAAATATAACAATAATTGTTTAACTGATGCAGTTGTATTACATACAGTTGCAATAGTAAAAATTATAAGTTTGAATCTCATTATAATTATTGAAGTCATCATGCATTTTTTAATTAAAATATATAATATTTTCTTAAAATCATACACAATTAGATAATTTCAACAGATTTTTTTACTTCACAAAACAATAATTGTTTTTGTGAAAATATTTTACAAAGTTGAAGTAATGAAAGCTGATGCTTACATCATTAAATTTAATTTGCAAAAATTTAGTAAATAATAAAATTATTGTGACAGAATTTAATATAATTAATATTATTTGTATCACAAAATTTTTTATTAATTAAAAAAACATTTTTTTTTGTGAAGAAATAATTTTTTTTTCACAGAATTTTTTAGTTCTCACAAAATTTTTTTTATTAAGATTTCAATAGTTATTGAACTTATATGCTTTGAAAAAATTAAAGTTTTTGTGAAAAGAGAAAAATTGTAAAACTTCAGCTGTGAGCTTCACAAAAGCTAACACTGTTTTTTTTCTCAAATGTAACTAGTCTTAATTTGATTAGCTTTAGTAAGCATAACACACATATAAATAATACACTGATTTTTCTCTTCATTGAGAAAATCAGTGGCAATTTTTTTTGTCTAAAAATTACATTCTTTGCTTATTGATTCTCTTATTGATTAAGTGAATAGTAGCTATTTCACATCTGCTTATATATCAACTGAATAAATTTCTTTACTTTATTCTTATATATAAATTTATATGATGTAATTCAGATTACATGTATTGTCATCTTCATAATTAAGAGAGATATGAATATGAAATTTTAATATATTATAATTGTATATATTATAAATAGCTTATAAAATTTCTGAATCAAAATATATAAAATTGACTGATTAATAATAATTTTTATATTAAAAAAATTATATAAAAATTGATAAAAATTGAATAATTAATATTTTAATTAAATAATAATTTATGTAATACTCTAATATGTTTATTTTATGTAAAAATAAAAATTATTAAAAAAATTCAAAATTAAAATAAATATCAAGTATTATATTTATTATTAATATATATAAATTTTGAACTTAATTTTAAATTTTTTTTTACTTTTTTTATTATATATAAAATAAGAAACAATAAATATATTAAAATATATAATATGATATCATAAATACTCAAATTGATTTTTTAATTGAATTTTATTTATATTTTTAAGTAAATATATTCAATTATTTATATTTTAATAAATTTTAAATATTTTTATTAAAAATTTTGACTTTATCTTATATATTGACTACTTTATAATATATTAAAATTTCATAACAAAATATGTAAAATTGAATCACTAATACAAAAATAACAGAAGATAATTTTATATATAAAAATATAACTATATTAAAAAATCACAATACATAATATTATGAGTTCAGTTTTTGAGATATTTAAATTCTGTTTTCAGATTCATTATCACAATAAAAAACACTATATAAATTACATAATCAAAATTTAGTGTATATTAATATTAATGAAATATTAGTATTTATTTAAATTTTAATTTATAATTATTCACATATGTTACAGTCATGTAATTAAGTCTGTTAGCAGAGTTTTTAAATTTTTTAAAATTTCACTATATACTGAAGTCACTAATCTACTAGTATTTCAAATATTATTTAAATATCTTATTTGGTGGTTGAGATATTGAGGTTTAAACATAGTGGGTTTGTCATGAAGTCGCCGTCGTTGGGGGGTAAAAATCGTTAGTTAATGGCTCATAATTCTTCACAGAGCAGGATGCAAGTTTCTATAAATCTTCATCGAATTCTTCATAAGAGATAGGAGACTATGTATGTACAGAGTATAGTACTGCTGATTCCTCTGAGCTGCCCGGCATTTGGAAGTGTTTCCTAATTTGGTTGGAGTTGTTAATGCCAAATCTCACCGCTCTTCGGCTAACTAATACGAACTAGTTAGGTTTAGCCCTTTGCCTTTTTCGGCAACCAGCAAAATTCTTTTCAGTTTCACTCTCGGTCATCGAACCTCAGTGATGCCTTTGGTCGGTCAACACCATCAAGTTGGTGGTCACTGGTAGTCTGACTGTGTCTTTTTCTGTCTGTCTACATGTCTGTAGTTATGGAAAGAGAGAACTAACTAGTGAGACTTCGAAAAAATGCCAACAACATATGAGTTTCGCGGCAACAGGGCCAGTGGAAGATCCCGACCGCAACATGAGTTTACATTTCACTCTCGTCAACCACGAACGTTTGCACGTCCTCTGCTGATGATTGAAAGAGAAACTACTCCAGAATTCTTAGGCACAAATGACGAGAGTGAAAAGCAGCAGCCCAAGTTCATGAATATTGAAGAGCTTACTGATAGTGACGAGGAGGCCATGGATGTCTCTTCAGCAGAGGATGGCGAGCCGCCTAAAAAAAGGCAAGCCACTGAAGAAATATATGCTACGCCATCAGTTGTACCGAAATGGTCGAACCCTGATCCTTACACAGTACTTCCGCCACCCGATGAAAGTCAGGGAAAAAGAAAGGACTTCGTGAAATTGATTCGCAAGGCGAGGATCGCCGCTGCTCAAGTAAAGCCGGAAGAAAACAATGCCATTGCTACCAATGAAGATTTCATTTCCCTAGGCACAGATGACCTTTCAATGGACCAGCCACCGGAGAACGCTCCTCGTGGTCCTCGCGTTGACCGTGGCGGAGACCCTGCCCTTGGGAATCGCAAGCGGACTCGGAATGATGAGATTGTCGGTCCTGCACGGAAGACAATGCGATATGAGAAGCTTGACATGCGTTTTAACATGGATGGCTCGATTATACAAACATGGCGTGCTCTTCCTGGTCAAGATCCGAGTCCATGGCTTGATCGATTGCGACCACAGCCCTTTCATTTGGGAACAATGTACGTGTATCCTATGTCTGGGGACTAATAATGTAATTGACAGTCATGTAGACTTCACAACGAGATTATTAGCTTTTATCGCTGGGTGAGACCCAGGCCTTTCGAGGACGTGATCAGGACCGATCTTATCACACGGCTCGAAAGGCAAATGCAAGAAAGATTTCCTGGATCGCAACTGCATGCTTTTGGCTCATATGCGTCTGGGCTGTATCTGCCAGTCGCGGATGTGGACCTTGTGCTACTTTCAAGATCATTCATCCGTCAAGGTAAAAAGTATCTGTGTCAAAAGCCGAAGGATATCTATTCTCTTACCGCGTTTATCAGAGATCGCGACATTGCTATCCCTGGCTCGATTGAAACCATTGCTCATGCACGAGTTCCAATCATAAAATTTGTAGACCGTCTGACAGGGTTGAAAGTTGACTTGTCATTTGACAATAACAGTGGATTGGCCGCAAATAAGACCTTCCAACAGTGGAGAGCTCATTTTCCTGCCATGCCGCTTATTGTGTCTGTGGTCAAACAATTCTTGCTGTTCAGAGGTCTAAATGAAGTTCCCACTGGAGGTTTAGGCGGGTTTTCCATTATATGCTTGGTGACTAGTCTACTTCAGCATTTACCTCACGGCATGTCTGATCCAAACCTTGGAGGAGTACTCATGGATTTTTTTGATTTCTATGGAAACACATTCGATTTCTCAATGGTTGGAATTGAACTCAATCCACCTGGTTACTTTCATAAGGTACTTGCTTACCCGGATATGGAGACGGTTCTTACTGACCTGACCTTTGTTCAAGCATTCCCAAAACATTTATCAGGCAAACAGTCGAGATCGACTTTCGATAATAGATCCTAATAATTGTGATAATGATATCGCAGTAGGGACGAAGGAAATTAGGAGAATTTTCAAAGCATTCGCGGAGGCCTTTCACACGTTAAGACAGAACATAGCATCGGCAGCGCTTTCGCCACCCCAGAACCCGAGCCTTCTTGCTTCTATCATCGGTGGAAATTATGACTCCTACCACAGTCAGCGCGCACACTTGTTTCAACTCTATGCAAACCACCCTAGATTTGTTCAATATCATAATACCGTCCCTTTACCAGCTCCTCAAGAAGAGCCTACACCACCACCTCCGCCGCCGCCGTCACCGCCAGAAATCGAGGCATCGGTATCACCTGGAGACAACGCCTTTGCTGCCAAACCTGTTAAGGTACGACAAAAGTTTGTGGACCGTGCTGCGCGTCTGAAACTACTTCGCCCCGATTTGAAGGGAATCCCGACATCAATTTCTCATGAACAGGCTATGAAACTCGGAGGTTACTCCAGCGAAGCTGAGATGGTTCGTGACCTCAATGCCCGGGAGAGGGCCCTTGAACAATAATAGCAGCTAGCTAGATGGAGCCTCGATACAAGTTTCAGGTGTTATTGTGAACGCCTGGCAAACTTCCGTTGCCTTATTGTCAATGCACCATTAATTTTGCCGTTTTTTCAGGGCAAAGTATACCAGCTTTTGCCGTGTCCTTTCAGTTATCATCAAGCTTCTTTGCACTGTTGATGTTATTCTTAGTCCATGGTCGTTGTTATGCATGTGATACCCAAATATCGGTGGTGTCGGAATAGAGGCGGTGATTTTGCTATGGCTCTTTTTCAGATATCCTTGCATTTTTAGCTTCGCATACCGTCACTTGTTATTGCTTATCTGTAATGAATATCTTTTATAAAGTACATGTTTTCTACCTTTTTGTTACATTTCCTAATTTCCTTGTCCTTTAACTCCATTTCCTCTAAAAACATCCACTCACGTCCACAGTTTCGACCAGCTCTCTGCTCAGAAGGCATCGAAATGGGTTTGTATGAAAACTTTCTTCCACTGACCATCCAGTTACTCGATAGGATTTCTTGATCAATTTTCTTTAGGATTAGCAGGTACCCTCTACTCGATCCAACTTTGGTCGACAAAGCGGACCTGCTGTGGGCTACTTGACTTAACTATGTACTCAATAATCGCATCAGCACCTCCGGATTTGACTCGTACCGAGTTTCTTTATATTAACTTGACAGTGTTCTAATGACGTTTAATTCCCCAATGAAGCTAACGAGAGCCCAGCTTCATCTTGGGTGTCAACTCGTCTGATCTGTCGTCAGATTAGGCCATTTCTTTTTCCTTCTCATCATTAGATAGGCTATATGCCAATCTATGGAGAGGAGAAAAGGGCGGAAAGTCTTTATACCTCCAAAAATTTGCAGTCGCCATGGTCTTTTGAACGAATTTTGTTCTTGATAGCATTATCAGAAGGCGGTCATATGTCTACGCATTAACTGCTCTAACTAATGGGGCCATTCGGCTCTAAATTAATATACTTCTTTTGCTAGAATGTGCTCGTTAGTTTCGCTCATGCCAACGATATACTGCAGCCTCCTATCAGATAGCATCAGATTTAAGATCCTCGTCATAACCTGGCGGCGGAGGTTGATTGACAAATCCCTTTTCCGGGCTTGGCCATGTATAATCTACCCATTCCGGGCCCAAGATCTTCCTTATCTCATGAACAAGAGACAGGATCTGCTGGCGTTGCAGACGGGACTGTTCACGAGCAGAGACACCGTCTCTTGCGACCGAAACTGCAGATAATCCGCTGACTAGGTTTTCACCCTGAGAGGTGCTGGGTTTCTCAGTTTCGGAAACGTCGTGCTCACTGATAACTCTCTCTAGGATCTCAACATCTCCAGAAGTCTCGAGCCCGTCGATAATACTCCGCCACACACGCAGTGTCTCATCCAGCTCTTCGATAGTGCTCACACCCATGACGCTGACCCCAAGCTTGCGTCTGGCATCAAGACCCGTAGAAGCCGCTTCTTGCCCCGCAGCCATATTTAACGCCGACGAACCCACCTCCGCACCCTCCCTTAACCACTCCTCAAGCGCATAGCGAATCGAAACCACCTCAATCCTTTCCCCCCGCCCTTCCACCCACCGCCCCGCAACCCCAACCGCATTCCGCAACCCCTCCGGCGCCGGATGAAAATCGCCCATGCCCCCCACCGGCACGCCGTCACGCCTCAACAGCCCCATGCCCAGCGGCGACGCATTCAGCACCACGTCCACGCGCGCAGCACGCAGCCGCGCCACACCCGCAGACGCCAATGTCGTATTCTGCACGGTGAAATTGGCGTAGGACATGACGGCGTCGAGGGGCTCGCCTGTTTCGCGGAGGATGTGTTCTGCGAGCGTGCAGAGCACGGGGACGGGGTAGCCGGATATGCCGATGTAGCGGACGGTGTGTTGGGTGTCGCGCAGCCGGCGCAGTTCGGTGACGGCGGCGAGCACGTCGGTGGCGGAAACGAACTCGACGTCGTGGCAGTATACGACGTCGAGATAGGGTGTGTTGAGGCGGGAGAGGCTGCGCGCGAGGCTGTGGCGGATCCAGGAGGGGGAGTAGTTGAAGGAGGAGGAGGCGATGCGGCCGACTTTGGTGAGGAGGCGGTAGGTGTGTCGGGGATGGTGGTGGAGGACGGAGGAGGTGGATAGGGCGCGGCCGAGGAGGGATTCGGCGGGTCCGTAGTAGGGTGATGTGTCGAATGCTCGGATGCCGGCGGAAAGGGCGCGGTGGACGAGAGCGGTGGTGGGGAGGGCGTACGGGTCGGGATTGTATTGGGAGTTGAAGGTGGCTGTGCCCATGATGAGCGGGGGAAGGTCCGATGACAGCGGGGTTTCTGGCTTTCCCATTGTTATTCGTTTTTGGCGAATCGGGAGAATCTGAACAAGTTCAGTGTTCTGTCCAGGAGGGAAGTTGGGCGGAAATTTGGTATTTGATTGTAAGGGTGGAAACTAGCGGCGGGGGGGGGAGAGAGCGGGGCGGGAGGCGCGGGGTAGATTTAGGTCATGGCATCGAACATCCGAAATGTCTTCGGCGACCACCAATGAAGGTAGTTTGAAGGGAAAGAAAAGAATACTGCGAATTTCCAGGTAATCACTAGACTTTTTAAAAAAGACAGTATGACAGACACCACTCTGTAGCTGCTTCAACCACTTCTCATTAATAACTACTGTAAACATATTCATCTCCTCTTCTCCGAAAATCCACCCCCCTCCAGCACCTCAACCCTACACACAACCACCCGGATACGGCTCCCCCCTCATTCCACTCTTCCAATCATCCTCCCTCCCATTCCAATACCCAATCTTCACCTTCCTCAAATCCAACCCCCCACCCTCCCCCTCCCCTTCCTCCTTCCCACTCCCCTGATCCACCGTCAACCCATTCACCGACAAAAACTCCACCTCCGTCCCTTCAACCACATACGTCCCCCTCGTAAACACCGACACCCCACACGTCTTGCAGAAGTAGTGATGCACCCGCCCTTCGCCGAAGGTGTAGTCACCCAGCTCCGGCGAAGCCCACGACGACGGCTGGAGCAAAGTGAACGAGGAGGAGGGGTCGGCGACTTCGAGGATCAGGTTGCCCTTTTTGTGGCAGATGCTGCAGTTGCAGCGCGCGGGGTTGAGGTTGTGAGGGTCGAGGAGGACGCGGTAGCGGATGGCGCCGCAGTGGCAGCTGCCGGTGTACGGGCGGAGGTGTGCAGGGGAGGAGGGGGAGGAGGAGGAGGGTTGTTGGTTGTCAGCCATGGTGGGGAGGGGGGTTTTTTTTTAACTGTTTCAAGTCAGGTGTGGATGGTGGCTTTTTTTCAATTGGGATATTAGCGATTCTATATGGAGAGAGATAATGGAGAACTGCACCGAGGTCAGATGGAGGTCACTAGAGGATTAACATACTGCAAAAGCTCTCAAATTGCGTAACTAGGTAGACATCGGAAGACCTGAAATGTTCAGCTGTTTCTCTTCATTTTGTAACTATTAGTTAACAACTTCATGGTATCCTAAGCACCCCGCTCCCATTTAGCTCATTCATAAATCCTTGCCCATCGTCACCAGTCTGCCAGTCTGTAGACAGCTACGTCAAGACCTCACTTTGATGACACCCATTTCCTCCCAGCCCCTCGTATCAGCAAAGCCATACCCCGCAGTTCAAGCATCAAGAAGCCGCGGGTTCAGAGCTAGTTAACTAGGCCAAGTAAACAGCATCTCTTCCTCCTGGTGACCGACCATGAGCACTGTAGAAAGTACAACCCAGATATTTCAAGCACACTACGGAGTACATACTGTCGAGAGAGACAGCTATCATCTTTTTCGCTTCAATTCAAACACGCGTCGGATTCTCGCGTTGGAGCCTAACCACATTCGGACTACGCGGATGACGTTTTACGGAATACGGAATAGGGCGTAATTCTCTAACTAACTATTCTAATTGGTTGTTCAGGTCATTTCCAGTACGTCAATTGCAACAACTTAAAGAGAGTTCGGGTGGCATAGCTATCTGATTATCATCATTATCTCAAAAAGGAGTGACTCTATCGTAACAATACTGATCGCAAATCCCTTTCCAGGTTCCTGCTGCGTTGACGACAACACAAAGTACGAGAAAACGGGGAAGCCAGGGCCGCAATCCTGGAATTGAGTTTCAAGAGTTCCCTCACGTTCTGACCACGACAGCAACCCACGGCTTTGGAAATCGTCACGAAGCAGCGGGAGCCACACTTTCCTTACTGTCAAGGCTTGATGGGAGGTCAGCAAAAGGAGACATGCTGCAAAATGGAAATGGATAAGGAATGACTTGTTCCAAGAGGAACGAATCTTCAATCATAACTGGCAGCCATTTGAAGGTGCTGGAGCAGAATGAGCATTTTCGAGTCCCTTCCAGACCCTCTTGACGCATATCTCTCCTCCCTCTTCCTCGATGTACTCTTCCCATCCTAGTGGAATATCAGATGTGAGGAACTGGGGTTCGTCGCTATCGTGCAACTCAAGATTCTTCAGGGTGCTCTGGCGCCGAACTTCACGTTGAGCTACCACATCCCGTACAAGGCTTGTACTCAGTTTCCCGGCTTTGTCGATATACTTAAGGAGGTCTCTGAGATGTTTGTATGGAAGACCTACAAGCAGAGCAGATGTCACCTTAAGTTTATGCTCGTCACTTCCAGGTGTCAGGTTGTTCTCAGCCGATGAACGATGCTCCTCTTGGGGCCAAGCCAGTCTATCGGGCATCACAGCCGAGCGCGCACCAGAATCGAACTCAAAATCCTCAGGAAGATTCCTAGCCACGAACCTAAGGGCTTTCTGGACAAGTTTTGTCGACCAAATATGAACCAGCTCGCGGTTGAGTGTTTTCATTGACATGAATGCGTTATCTGGCCGCGGCACACGGTAAGTGTCATTGATTCTGAAGCTGTCCATCGTGTTAATACTATCCGTATCGGAGTTGTCAGAGTCAAGAGATCTGTCTCGAGCGACGTCGTCGGTGCAAGCTAATAGAAATTTGGTGCTGTCAAGCCCAAAATGGACAAGAGTTTCCACGGTGTTCCAATCAAGTAACGAAATTATCAAGCGGATTGCACGCTGAATAATAGCCCTCTCTGCCAGAAATGCTCCAGAGCTGAGATACGAACACGCAAAGTTCATTCGACCAATTGCACCGGACTGACGACCCCAACCAAAAGTCAAAATGTTTGGGCTGCTTAACTGTCGCTCGCTTGCTAACGGAGCACCATAGATGTTTTGAAGCGCCACGTCAAAAGCCCTTGGATCTGAAAAACAGTCTTCGGCGACAAGGTTGATTGTCCTGGAAAGCTGCTGGTTCTCGATTTTCCTAATTATCTCGCTTAAGTGCGAGTTCCTCCACATCACAAGACTATGAGGGTAAAACGAAAGTGGAGGATACTCTGCTTTCGTTGACTGCAAGTTCAGTTGGTAATCGGAGCGCACGCACGATCTGAATGCTCGAAGAAGATAGTCGGTAACAGGCTCAATCTCTGGCTGGATCTGAGCATCAACAAGTGACTGATGGTCATACTCCCAGACTCGCTGCGCTGTGCTGGCTGTGGATTGTCGTTTATCAAAATTGAATGGCTCCATCACGCCGTTCGCCGCTCCGTCAACATGAGGGGCCATACCAGTAGGATTGGCGTCAGGAAGCTGAGAATTGTGAGTTATTCCACCTATGTTCGTGAAATTTGGCGTGTAGTACGCTTGGTGGAAACTTGTTCTATGACGCGCGTGGTCTGCTCGTTCATCGTAATGGTGCTGTTCCTCGTGAGATGGATAGTGTCCCATACCATTATACGGAGGGCATTGTTGGCCATGCATCGGATGAGGGTATTGAGGAGGAATACCATAATTCCCATCGCGAAATGGGCACGGAGGACCGTATTCAGGGTATGGTGGACGAAGAAACTGATCTTGATACGGAACTGGGCACTGGGCCCACCCTTCGTCGGGATGCACAAACGGTAACGACTGGTTAAAAGGGAAACTATTCTGATGGTGATAGTCTTGCTCAAAAGGCACGTTTCGATCAACAGGGAAAGCTGGCACGGTGCCTGACGAAGGCTCTGAATGGTGCCCAAACACAATACCATTTCTCTGAAAGATAGTTTGCTCGCAACTTTCACGCGTCGGCCGTGGACTATCTTCGGCTTCCGTACACTGCAGAGTACAGGATGTGGCAGATGTATCATCTTTGTTCTTGTTGAACGGTTCCAGGGATGAGCTTCTGTAGGTCGCTGGGGAATGTATTTCTAACGTCAACCGATCGATTAGCTCCTCAGGCTTGACAGGTGATTATGGGAAACATACCATCCGCGTTTGGATCTACCCTCGGTTCGTCGCTGTTTTTCTCCGGAACTGTATCATTCTGGCTTGTCTCTGCCTTCCTAATTTCCGTTCCGTCTGCATCCCGCTCGACATTATTTCCTGCGCTCTGGTTCGTCTCCTTCTCTGTCGAATCCGGGTCTTCGGCCCCTGTGGCGTTCCCACTTTCAGAGAAGTTTGCGGTCCTGGATTGCAATTTCTTCCCGCTCTTATTCCTTTTCTTCTTCTTCTTTGTGTGGCCATTCACATTCGTGTTATTCGCAATTTCGTTGCTCGCTTCATCCTTGTCCTCGACCTCCTTGGGGGTGACGTCGTTGAACCCTTTCTCTTCGTTATCCACTGGTCCGTCTTCCAGATTTCCGATATTCTCTTCGTTGCCATTGTTGATAGTATAGATAATGTATGGCCCCATGTGCTTTGGTTGCCTCGAACTAGACCTGAACCATGACTTCTTGACAATATTGTACAGGTCAGCATCTTGCTTGGTCACGCCTTCCAGCTGACCCTCCTGACTAGCCTTGATCTTTCTCTTTATCCTGCGGGCTTTGCTTTTGGAAAGGGTCTGCAGGTTGCCTGCGGTAGCGTCGGAAGATTTATCGTTGCCGCTGGACTGATTTTCAGTATTGAATGGAGCTGGACCAACGGCCGGTTCCTTCGCCTCTCGATCTGCGACCTCGAGAGGTATTTTGACCATATTGATGGACTGATAAGAGGGAAAGAAGGGACGAGATGACTTGTGAGAATGTATGGAAAGAGAAATGAGGGGCGGAGGTGGGAATGAAAGTGAAGAAATTGCCGTCACGTTCAAGTGAATCGCAAAAGCGTTCTTCTCTGGTCAAACTCAGTTAAGCTCGTTTGAGACACCAGGAAAGAAAAAAAATAAAAAGAATAAAACAGAACAAGACGGAAGCAAGAACACCCTAAGCAACTGAAATGAAAGAAAGCTAAGTGAGGTTGTTTCTATGACTGGGCTGGAAAGGAGTTGACTCTCGTCTGATCACTTCCAGGCAAATTATAGCATAAAAAAGGTGCATGAAAAGAGAGTGATGAGCAAAACAAATAGAGAAAAAAGAAAAACAGAACAACCAGAGATGGATTACAGGTGAAAAAAAAAACTTATTGCAAAGATGCTGCAGAAATGTCAGTTCAAGATAACAACTTGATAGGGTTTGGGTGGTGAAGAGACGAAAGGAGAGAAGAAGCGGCAGGGCGGAGAGGAAGAAAGGTCACTTTCTCTCAGTTCGGCGTATGATGTATGTACTTAATACTTACTTACTCCTGTTGCTCTTGCTTGCTCAGCTCATCACACCCTTTACTGGATTGGGGAAGATCAGACCCTATGCCCTATGCTACCAATATGGATGCTATCGTCCCATGGCAGCTACATACACTGTGCACTTCTCTCATCAGCAATATCAACCCCCTGTTTCTCTCGTCTTAAAGAGCTTTAAGGACTTTTGCACAATTTCTGTCTTTTTCATTTCTCGCTATTCTTTACAGCACATCAGTCACACAGTGACTCACTCCATACACTAACACTATATCTGCCGGGGAAAGCAAAAGAAGATTGCTTTAACGTTGCTCTCTAATCTGATTGCAACCATATGAAGCAAAACACCAAACATTAACTTGTACATACATAGATACATACAAGAAGATATAGAGAGAGGTGAGCAAAAAAGCTGTCATGGGTATTACAACAAAGGAAATCATTGCTTAAAAGAAATCAAAAAAAAGGAAAAAAGAATAATAGTTTGTTAGTGAAGTGAAAAGAATTTGATACATACAAAATATTTAAAAATTAGAGTGAAACTCCAATACCAGCAGGAATGATTCAGCTGTTTAGAACATACCACCCTCCATAGCAACTGGAGGTCCAACCGGAGTTGGAACTTGTGGTATAGCGGGAGATTTCGCCATCATCACTTGCTGACGAGCTTTGGCGTTGAGATTCCCACCTTCACTTGATGTTTTGCGCAGCCGTTGACGGTGTCGCGGTCGTTTATCCTCATCTGAGAATGTACTCTGCTCTTCCGCAGACTTAGCTGAGGGAAGTGGCATTGTGGAAGCATCAGCTTTATCAGAAACTTTGAAAGCTCCCAGGATGGTTTGGGTGGCCGTTGGCCGGCGTCTTCGGGGGTTCATGGGCGGAACTGGGGGAGTGGAACTTCCATTGCTGAGACTGGCGCCAGGCGGAAGACCGATGGTCGGAACATTAGAAGTGCTGGACACGAATTTGGGTTCCGAAATCTGAGATTTATCGACAAATCTCTTGTGAGCGCCAAGGCTCTGGTTCCACTGGGTCCCCTGATTAGGTGTTGAGGTAACACCCAAACCCGTCGGTGTGGGTATAGAGGAGTTCGCCGGCGAGGTGTCAAACAATGGTGGAGTCGCATTTGCAGAATAAGGAGTTATTGGCGAGGGACGAGGAGATGAGCCGATTCCCAGTGTCTGAGCAGTTTGCACGGCATGTGGAACTCGACTCTCATGGAAACTGGGAAGCACTGGCCGGCTATTGCTCCGGAATCGGCCGCTCATTGCAGACCCGGACATTTCAGATGGGAGACGTTCGCTCTCAATGGATGGCCGCGTCGAAGACGGTCCAGAAGATGGCCCTCGATATGCCTTGTTTTCCTCGCCAGCTGGCTTGTGCGGACTCTCGGTACCCCTCCCAAAATTCTCCACGTCATCCCGGTGTCTTGGACGGCTCTTTGATCGCCTGGAAGTGTCTGACGTCGACCTGTCTCTTGCATCACGTGGATGTTTCCAAGGTGAAGAGGATCCATCGCGGAACGTATCTCGGTTTTCATCTTGGCTCCCGCGAGGTGTTGACTGAGCTTGCGGCCGATGCGGCTTGCTGTACCGGGCACTAACGTGAGGTGATGCAGTTCGAGGCACTCTTCCGAAATCACGAAGCATTCTCTCCTCTTCATCGCGCCAAAATTCATTTTTCGAGGCGAGATTCGGTGCAGAGGCATTATGAGCGGTGCTTTCCATGCCTAGGATTTTCAGGGGTTTTGGTTGCAGCGTATCATACATACTAGGAGAATTGTTTCTACTGGCCTTAGTTTTCAGCATTGCAAATGCATTACCTGGCTTGGCTGGTCCAATATCTCGGAGTCCTCCAGGAGCGGGGCTTGTAGATCTATTGCCTTCGGTGTCTGCAAAGCTCTTCAATTTTTCTTGGACCTTTCTTCGTCGCTCAGCTAGCTCGTGTGCCAATTCCTCTCGTTCAATTTGGGTTTCTGAACTACCGACTCGTCGGTGCACTCGTTGCAATTCTTCCTGCCAAGGCGTATTTGGCACTGGCGGTGGTGGCGGCCGGCCAACGGTTTCTTTGTTAATAGGGTCTTGCAACTGCACCTGGCTGCTTAAAGCGGTTGCCTGATCCAACATTTGCCTCGCGCGCAGAGACATGCCCGAGAAGCCAGAAGGCTGCGCTTGGCGTTGTTGGTCCAGCAGCTGTGGCTGTCGCGGAGGTGAATGGTGAGTCCTTTCGGAGGTCTGAGGAGATTTACTCCATTCATCTAATTCCCACGGATTACTGTGGATGCTAGCCGAATGGCTTGATACTCTGGTCGCTTGTAGAGCCGGGTTCAAAGCTCGATTGTTGTCGAAGGAGCTGGGAGGCAATCCTGGAGAAGGAGGTGGAAAGATCGAAGATCTATCGCTGTCGCGCCTCAAATGCGTTCGGATTAGGCCGCTTAGACCCCCAATATCAGATGGTCCTAGTGTTGGCGAGTCCTTTGGCTTTTCCATCGGTCGTTCATTCATCGGAGGCGGAATGGTTTCCATAGCTTCGACTTCATTGATCGTCTTTAGATCACGCAGCTCCGAACGTTTTTGCTCGAGATGAGTCGGGTACAATGGTATGTTCGGTTGGACATTGAGGGCCGAATCACTAGATTCGCTGCTGTTTCTCAAACTTGCATTGCTATTAATAGTCGGGGTGGAAGAGGCAACCTTAGACTTGGAGCCAGTTTCTCCTTCAACGTCACTGCCTGAGTCGCTCTCACTGAAGTTCGCTAAGAAAGTTCCATTTCCAAGCTGTGATGGTGAGCCCTTCGTTTGCGCAGACCATCCGGTTAAGCCCACGCCATCTTGAGAACCGCTGTATCCAGAAGTCGCAGACTCGACTCCAGATCGATAACTGGTCGTCGACAAGCCTCGAGGTCGCCCAACTTTTTCAGTCTCAGAGGCTCCTGCAGATGGCGAACGATGCCGGAATGGAGACGTATTTCTGCCTTCGTACATCTGAACTTGGCGCTGTTGAAATTGATTCTCATCGTATTTATTGGATGGTTTATTAAACAGTCCCGTGGCAGTCGCTTTGCCTCTATCTTCAGGCTGAAGTGCAGCCGCAAGGGGAGATACTTCTCCATTTTCACTCAATGGAGGGCTTAAAGGGGCCACGCCAGCATATCCCTGGTTAGACCCGATAGGGTTTGCGGGGCGAGCCTTCTTACTTAATTCGTTTCCAGAAATTGAGGAGGCTGAAAGAGGAGGGCTGTTTGGGCGAAAGTTGGAAGATACGTATACCGGTCCGAGTTTTTGATACCTGTCATTCAGGCCAACAGCGCTTTTGGAAAGCGACCGAGTTATCTGTGTTGCAGGCCTTCGACTTAGGCTTTCAATTCGATTGAGAGCTGAAGTTTGCTGGTTTTGAAGTTCGAGACCTTGTCCATACAAGCGTCGCGTTTTGGTCGGATTCCTCTCCAACCCAGGAAAGTTTTGTCGTACCGGCGTCGAAGAGGCTGATCCATGTTCGGGGGTAGGTGCTTGGGGATCAGTAACGTTTGCCAGTGGCGCGGTGTGGCCGCCAGGTAATTTGGGCAGAACCTCATCCTCGGTGGATTTGGGATCTTCGTGTACATTGCCACCATTTTCCTTCTGCTGCTCGCGTTCTTTTTCCTTGAGTTTTTGAAACGTCGAAAGTGGCATGTCGTTTTCGTACAATGCCCTTCCGCCCATACCGCCAGTTGTTTCCCCTTCCTCAGAGTTACGGTTAGAGTCACTTGAGGTGCTTTTAACCGGGATCTTGTATATTTTTTGGCGTCCCCCAAACAGATTGTTTCCTTCAGAAGGCCTAGGCCTATTCAGGACACTTCCCGAATGGTCTTCCTCCGAGGGATCCCCTTCACCAGAAGTGTACGAAGTGCGGGTAAGGTTAATAGAGGGTCTTGTCGATCCACTAAGCGACGAAACTTCGGCGATGTCTGTTAAGGGACTGTGTGCGAACAAATTGAGCCTTGAAACTCTTCTTGGGAAAAGCACACTGTCATCGTTTGCTTTCCCGATTTTTGTTGTTGGATCATCTTGTTCTCGAAGCATGCTAAATCGAGCAGATAAGTTTGGCATCAACAGACTCGTTCTGAAGTCATCTGCGGGTGGTAGGGCCATTGAGAGATCAATTTCTGACTTTGATTCGATAGGATTCTTCTTTCCCCTTCTGAACGACTTCCCCGAGAAAGAGGGAAGCGCAGGCACCTCAGACGCCCCATCGTCTTTGAGTTTCTTCTTGGTGCGAAATCGATTCATGGCGATTGCAGTGCCAAATTTAGCGTTTAACGCATCAACGAGCCACCGTGCTAATTCTCCGTCGGATTCACAGGGTAGATATTCTAAGCATTCTTTTGCAGTCTCTCCTTGATATCCTTTAAAAGCAGAAGAAGTCGCTGTCAATGAAATCGAAAAGCAAAAATAGATCAATCTTGCTCGTATGGTATAGCTGTCGCAAGCCCAGGATTCCAGTTGAATTAATAGTAGGGCAGTGGAGTAATTCGAGGAAGAATGAGTCTCGCTGCGCAAGCTAAGTAATTGTGAAACACTTTCCGTCAGCTCACGACAGGAATCTGGGAAAAAACTGAGGACCCCAACCTACCGGATGATTAGAAAAAAAACCCACGAGGACCTGTCCTCTCAAATCAAACACCCAAGCCACAAGCGGGCCATGCAATTTTCTCGCTGCGAGAAAGCACGCCCTAGAATAATAAAAAGAATGGAATAGTTTGGGCTAAGCTGAGAGGCCAACTGGTCGTGGTCAACCAAGGTATGTCAAAGGAGCGACTATCACAGTTGAGGATGAAACCGAGGAATGAATGTAATGCGCAATCCAGCGCCTGAAAAGAGAAAAAAAAAGAATCTGGCGCTCAGGATACTGAGGAGAAAGCTAGGGCCGGACGCAATCCGCCAACGTTGGAATTGAGAGTAGAAGAAAGGGAACGGCAAGCTGGAAGATGAGAATAAAATGTCAATATCACTTTGATAAATTGAACAAAGTCAAGAACCCAGCGACAGGGTTTGATGCCGTTGATCATAATCCAAAACCATACAGAAGTGGATATCATGAGTATATTGAATATTAAAAAAGGATATTAGGAATCTCGGTGGTAGTATGTATTAAGAACGGGGTCAACACTCGATCACCAGCTTTTAAGACGGGATTGCGATTAACGATTTGCAGGAAACGACAACGACGAGGAGAGAAGGGAGACAGAGAGAGAGGGAGGAGACAGATGGATGGAGGTTGAATTTTTCTTTACCTGAACTTGCTGGTGGATGGGGGGGAAAAAGAAAGAATCAAGTTGGGACTTTTTATCGACGGTACGGAGTAGTTTAATACGGCAATTGGCTTTCTGTATTGTAACCAGGCCGTACGGAGCGGGAGATGTTTCGAGGGGGGCGCGTGTTGGGTACCAAAGACCAGTATATATATACCTACATAGTTAGTGACCTGTTGAGGTCAAGTTCCATGTGTTATGTACTGTACTTTGCAGAATGATAACAACGGACAAAACATAATTTACAGCTTCCATTTTTGAATTTTGCCCAATAAAGGAAAAGGATAGGAAAGCCTCCAATGAGATCTCCAGCTAGTCAGGGCAATTTGCTGAGTGGAGGTAAGGCGAATGTTGCTTATGGAAAGAATACACGCCATCAACCCACTGCTGACCTCATTGGCGTTGACTCTCTGTGTTAGTGTTGTTCTCCCATTGTTCTGTTCCTCAGGAGTCAAGGAAAGAATCTACAAAGTGTGTTGGATATTGCTTGTGATCAGTTTCTTTCTTTCTTTCTTTCTTTCTTTTCTTTTCTCCCTTTGCGAAAGTCAAGGATACAGACATATGTACAGATACTAACCCATGCGACATGCAGCCGATGTAATCGGATCTTGGCATCACACTCTCGAAACTCGAAGGTTCTGAACAGACTACATTAGGTATGTATGTATGTATGTACAGAGTAGTAGAGAGAAAACTGCCGACAGACCTGGTTTACAAGAAGCTATTATTGGGTTCTTGTTACTCTACATAGTAGTATGTAACTCCATATCCTTACATAGCTGTGAATCCACTCTGGAGTCTGGAATGGCGAAATAATATGGGGTAATGCTGTGCTTGTCATGGCTTTTCTTCCTCGCCAGCCTACCAGTTAGTAGTTACTAGTCACTCGTACTACTGTAGTTACTGGATCTCTTAGCAAGTTAGCATCATCGGAACGACATCTTGGGACGATCGGGTGCTTCCCCTCCAATGTCCGTAACTCCGACGGGAGAATCCGAAGTCTAGCCGCGTCGCGAGATTAGTCTTCAGATGCGTTATCAAGGGCGTCGAACACGTTCACTGAAAAGTAAAATAATAAAATAAATAAATAATACATCAACTCAAGAGGATTTTACTATTAATATTATTATTTAGTTCTCAAGAAGCTTGGAGTGTGGTTCAAGTGTTTCAGGAGAATTATCTAAGCCTCTCAGAGCTTGCCAGTCAAGGATCAGACGGAAATGCTGGAGCCCTGTTCCTGACTAGCTCGTTCTTGGCCTAGCGTGCTCCAGCAGTGGTTCCGTCAAAGCGGCACTTCCCTGTATTACATGTGTCTAGCGGCATTTCCGTTCCGTATCAATACAGCCGTTAGCTTTCTGAGTGCCATCCCATGTCTCTCCATCATCATCAGCGACTCTGCAGCCTTGACAGAGTTATCTCACTACACTATCTAAGATATTACTGCATCTACCAGGGTGAATGATCAATGAGCAAAACAGATGAGCTGAGACTGGCATATGAGTTGTTGCACTTCAGTGCATTTTTCTTCTTCTTCTTAGGGACACTGTGGCTCTTCCCCCTGAAAGATGTGAAACTAGTTTGTAACTAACCACTTTGAGTGTTATTTTACGACGCAGCTTACGGAGTAGAGTCTGCAGCTATGACTGATGTCCTGCTGAAGGGCAACAAGATACATAAATTGATCTTCTCCTTTTTTTTGTGTTTGTTCTGGCTTTCCTGGCTGTGATAGGTATTGCTGCTAAGATACATAGAATTCCTGCGAACCAATGAGACGTTCATGTCCACATGGCACAGAGTATGGGGGTCCAGCTGTGTAAATTTCTGAGAGATCTGAAACAAGGGCACTCCATGCATAGAAAATGATATTACTATCCTACTGCTTGATTTCAAACCCACTCCTCCATTATCTGAGCCACATATACATACAGAGGACAGAGTGCATGGCTACTCTGTGGACTCGTGCGATCACCCTTCGAAGCCACATGCTGGTAGAATAGTTAGTATGTATAGTCAGAGGTAACATGTATGTATGTAATCTACGTTGAAGCGCTGGGTTAACATGCCTTGTCGGTCTCTCCTATGGAAGAGATTTGATATAGCTGTGCAGCCTTGTTAGCTTAGCGGGCTACGCATGCCAGCTTCTTAGCATTTCTTCAGCATTCAACCTTTTGCGAACTACTCGAGGTGGTTGGGCAGTTGCAGCGAGCAAGCTTCATATCTCATCATGGGTGGACTGCATAATGCAAGGGTTTCCGAACCAGGATCGAAATGTACCCCTGACAGGACCACAGCTGTTGGCTTTCCATTCTGCATAGTGGGAGAACTTGATACGGTTGCTGCTGCAATATGGTGCTTCAGAACTGAAATCTGCATTTCAGCTTCAGCAAAGACACAACTCCTAGGTAGTAGTTATTTACATCTGTATTTCATAGGTATGGAGCAGCCATCTGTAACTACTCTCTCCCCACTCCAGACCCAGTCTTGGATTTCTTCTTACACAGCTATGACACTTATTCTCACATAGGTACATAGTTAACTACAGTGCAGTTAAAAAAAAAGAAAAGAAAAGAAAAAGAAAATATCTCCTTCGTACGGAGCAGACTGTGTGCATTCCGCGCCACGTGTCGGCAACACCGTTGTTGACCCCTCCAAATCTCATATAGGGAGGATGGGTATGTATTCATTTTGATATCAACTTCTCCTTATCAAAGTGATTTTACATACTAATAAACTCTTCACCATTTATTGCTGTACACTGAAGCTGTGGATGGAGGACATCTCACCCAACTGTTTCGGAGTCTAGTTACTTGACACACTTCAGCTCGAGTCAACCACACAGTGACCTTCTGCTTCCTCCCCATCAAGCGTGATCGTGGTGATACTAAACTTGCATGCAGTGGATTCCTCGCTGTCACACCACATCATACATACACGGTGTCTGCCACCTAAGTTATCGATGTTTGAAACAAAGGCCTGGAGGTCCGAATCTGCGGGGTTAGCTAGCTACATGCGAGTTCACCCTTGACGTCGCCGCATGCCTGGAAGGGATTTCTCAGACATCTTAGGCAGTTAACCAGCAACGACAATACAACGAATACATCGCTTATTGGTGGCCCTTTAATACCCATATCTGCTTTGCTGAGCTAGCTATGTAAGGATATCTGACCCTCTTTACGTCCGTACGCGTTAACTAACTAACTACGCCTTGTGTGCTGCTTTGAAACAACCGCACTCAAGCATGACGGTGTGTTTCCGAAACCTCTGCAAAAAACGAAGAACCACCATACCTAGTCGCCCAATTGACTGCTTCTCCACCCCATACGAGGCCTCCGACAGTTCTCACTTATTATTGTTTTTATGAGATAGGATCGGTCAATTCTCCCGAATATTCTAATTTATTCGAATCGTGACCAAAATTTCCCAAGCTGATGAGGACACGGGATTGAATCTAATACCAGGTTCGGCGTGGAGCTTGGAGAACATACCGAACCCTGCTCGTCCTTGAAGTGAGGAACTCTACACAGTAGTATCTATCTACTAGTGGTCTTCCTCTGCCAGGACCTCTGATCAGCTGCGGGATCACAATTTTCTAGAACCACAAGGCGAACATGTCGATCATCATGCGATCTAATCCATTAAGTAGTCAAGCGTCTTCCGCCAGGTCTGGCCAACGTTCCCTGTGCTTTTCCACAGACCAGTATATGTATGCACACAACAAGGACTCGCGCTTAGCTTTTGATCGCTTCAGATTCGCCAGATGTTTCTACAATAATACCCCATGCTATTTGACGGGCTCTCCATTTTTGTTAAAAAGAAGCATTGTGGGCTTTGAGAACCGCTTCAGCTGTTCCTAGACACACAGGGACCAGTGCACCGATAAAGCCGGCATTCTCCTTGTCAGCAGCGGCCTTGTCTGGCCAGTGTTGTCAATGAAGATGCATGCTCTCTGGGCTTCCAGGATTTGAAGCTGCCTTGGCCGTGTAACCAATGCAAAACATCACATCAATGTTCTCTTTCATGTTCCTGGCAGCACCGTCGACACTGGACACTGGACAAACAGACATCTCCGCGGCTATTGCTGGTTGTCAAGTGGCCAGAAGGCCTATACCTAGATGCTCTGTGTTTCACACAGGGATGGAACATTTCCATGTATATCTTGAATCACGCCATTTTTTTTGGGTTGTGCAAGTGCAATTACCAGCCAGAAGAGAGAGAAAAAAAGAGCGCACAGACCCATTCCACTACCCCGTCATCATCTCTGTCCCCAGCATCCATCTTGGCAAGCCACACATGGATGTCACATTGAGAACGCAATGTTCCTCATGCTTTCTCTGAGGAATGTTTCTATGTATGGCCATCATGCTGTGGTCAAAAGCCATCTGAGTTCGAACCGCACAAGGAAGGCCATAATGGATGGCCCTTGAAAGTTTGATTCACACACAAACAAGGCAACCAGTTTCAATTCCTGCTACTGTCGACCGTTCAAGGCAATGAAAAAGAGAGAAAAAAAAAACAGCCATTTCGGAGCCCGAACTTCCAAGTTAGCAACAAAAAAAAAAACTTCATCAAATCTCGCCCGCGCCCTGCCCTGCTGAGAGTTTTGCTATCTGAGAAACACGTCGTTCATAGTTGCTGAGACCAGATTGTTCGGAGATGATCCTATCCAGGCATGTTTCTCTATTTCCTGCGTATATCTCGCTATTGCTATAACTACTAATATTCCCACAAGACAGGTTCGAACTTCGCCGCAAAGAACTTAGAAGAGGCGCGCCAAGGTCCGATTTTTCCGTCAACAAGACATAGTACTTCAAAGGCAAGGGTTGTTTCATTCTTAAGCTTGCACAGAGTGGAAACATGAAACACACTCTTGTCTATCTATGGAGTAATACCCCCCGCATTTATATAGAGTATACATTTTATACTTCTCATCTGGGGACATGGGAAGCTTTTCTTGGACTTCCTCAAGATTAGTAGTTACATGATTCTCGGCCTTGGCCATTATTTTCCAGAGAAAGGATCTCTTATGCCGAACCATTCTTGGTCTTTTGTTTTCTTTCTTATCCTTTCCCCAGGTACATATTGTATGTTCTGCATTGACATGGGGATAACTATAGCATTCCCAAGTCATCAAAAATTGGGACAGAAATGAGCTAGAGAAACAAACCTCGGCAATAGCCAAACTGACCCCATTTCTGACCTATGAATCTCTGTCATGGGACACTAGAAGATCCGGTGAACTGAGATATGAAAATTCACTACTACTCCGCAAGCTCAATGCATATGTTTTCCCTTCCCCATTTCCCACCAGTCCCTCCCCCCTTTCGCCCTTGGCACCGAATTGCTAACCCTTGCCAGTCCTCAAAACCCAGGGGGATGCCAAATAAATCATAGCAATATACATCGCAGAATAGGATGGAGCAGCAAGCTCCCAGAAACAAAAAGGGAAAAAACAAAAGAAAGAAATGAAAAGACACGTAGAACACCGAAGAGAGACCTCGTCTTAAAAAAGAAAGAAAAACAAAAGGCCCAGAAACATAGACAGGCCATCCCAAAGAAGCGCAACACCCAGCGCAGCCAGGATGCATCAACTTAACCCCATATGCGCCTCATCTCCCAATCCCCATGCCCTCTCCGCCCTCTCCGCGGGCCCGCCAGGCCTCGCGTCCCATTGATCAACCATGTTCTCTGCCTCCTCGATTTCTTTCTCCCTCAGACTCAGCGCCAAACTCTCCCGATCCGTGTCCGCAGCGACGCTGCTAGCAGTTCTACTCGCCCGGCGACCACCAAGGCTGCTTCGGCCGCTTCTTGCACCGAGAGAGCCTTCGGGGAGAGCACTGCGGGTGCTGCTGACGCTGGCGGCTTTGGCGGGGGTTTTACTGCTACTGGTGTCCTCTACGAGGGATGTAGAGAGTGTCCTGCTGGAATTATTGGGGAGGCTTGATGAGATGACACCGGCGCCGACGGGCGGAGATGATGAAAGAGGTTTGATGTCACTAGTGCTACTGAACCAGCGGCGTTTGCGCTGTTTCATACCATTGTTGTTGTTGTCTGCACCTGGCTTGTCGTTCCCATCATCTCGTTTGCGGGCAGGGGCGATGGATGAGGGGACGTCTGCAAATTTTTCTGGCTGAGGCGATGGAGGTGGAGTGTTTTCTGTGCTCGGAGTCACCTCGACGAGTTCAGCGTCACGACACCATTTGCGACGCCTCGTATACCGATTCCAGCTATCTCGACCCCGACGACCATCGTTCCACTGTGACAGCAGTCAGCTTGTGATCGGGTGCTTAAGACCAGACCCTTAGGTGACGCAAAGCCACAAAGGGTAAAAGTGGAAAAGGGTCTCACCTTATTGTCATAGTATATCCAGCCACCGTCATCAGTATCTTCAACTTTACCATTTTTACCAGGCTTTTTGCTATTTGGATCTACCCCTTCGATTCGCCACTCGCTGCCAGAAACCCAGCGCCACCTCGAGTTTGCCCCTTGAACCTCGGGAAGCTCAAATTCATCCTTAGACGGCGCTGGATTCAGATGCTCATCAGTCCAGGCGGCACGCTCATACGCGAAGAGCGAAGTTGTCCATCCGATACCAAGCCATCGCCGTTGGTTTTCGTACAAAACGAATGTAAACCGGACACCCGATGATTCAGCTCTCTTCCTTGTGGTAGTTATCTCGGTCACTGGTCGACTTGGTTTAGAGCGGAATGGACGAAGTGATAATAGAGAAAGTGTCGTCGAAACTT
Organism: Emydomyces testavorans; assembly: GCA_029449355.1. Taxonomy (NCBI): domain Eukaryota; kingdom Fungi; phylum Ascomycota; class Eurotiomycetes; order Onygenales; family Nannizziopsiaceae; genus Emydomyces; species Emydomyces testavorans. Next base: position 9,056,754 of record CP120628.1, read on the forward strand.
TAGTTTCCTGAGCATCCTCGTAGGCAGGCTCGGAAGAGAATGGAAGTCCAGTGATCATAGCACAGATTCGGCGGACAGTCATTGACCGCCACAGTAGAACTCGGCAGACTCGTGCTGGTTTCGAATGCCATGTCAGGATAACCGTCCCAACGGAAATGATCACTCGGCGGGTAGTTATTAAATAGAACGGTGGAAGCGTTAGAAGTATCCAAATGGGCGTAACTAGTATGATCCGAGTTAATAGAGCTATCAGGGCCGGTCTGGTCGTAGCTGACGTGGCTGTCCGTTGAGTGGAGAGAAAGTCCGTCAACTCAATCAGCGGTTCCAACAAAACATTACACCTCATGGTAAATTCTCTCAACGATTCGACGATTTCATCTAGGGTCTTGTGATGCTGGGACGTCGGTTCCGAGGGGCCCCTCCGGTGCTCATGTTTCTCCCCGGTCAGTCCGGTCGACGAGAGAGGTGAATATCGCCGCGAATACATGCCCAATATCAACCCAATCACCACCAGAACTGGCCCCGCCCACAGCAGAATGGCATCCCCGTATAAAACCGTAGCCCAGAAGGCAGCTAAAAGCAGGAAACTCTCCCATGGGTCTCCGCTCGTCCACGATAATAACCCAAGCAGCCGATTTAAAGGAAGCAAGAACGGGTGGGAGTACGCCAAAGCACGAGTGACTGCTGGCGGGGTGGCAACGAGTAGCGGCGACTTTCTATGCACAATGATGGTGGAACGTTGTTTCGAGGTTAACGAAGATCCCGAGATGTTTGTCGGCGAAAAGGCCGCCACCGTGGGCGGCGGTACAAAGTCACTTGCGAGCGACGCTCCTGCGGCGCCATCGTTCTGGGCAGAAGAGCTCGGGGACATCGAAGCTAGCCACGGTGTTTCTGCTGATGCAGTTAGATGTTTTCCCTCTTTACCAGAGTGGCACATTAAGAGTGGAATATTTGCGGGCGTACCAAGAGCTGCCATACAACCCAGATCTGATCATTCGCGGACTCAGGTATGTTCATCCTGCGCATTCGCAAAGTCGGCTGACAGTGGAAGCAAACAGAAGCACTCGGGGCTAAGAACGAGAACCATCTCCAAACTTCAGTTTAGCAAGCTAGAATGAGCTGTTCGCACACTCAACTTGTATTTCGCCCGATCTGACCAGCAACTGTGTCACGTGCACATCCCTCTCCCTTGACATGTGACATCATGATACTAGTGACGCGCGCGGAGCACGCCTCAGCCCTGAAACAATTTGAAAGATAGAGGCTGTTTTGTCAGATTCTCAAGCAAAATTTGTTCATTCAGGCAGATGAATTGAAAGTGACTGCTTATATAATAAAAGAGATTGCTTTATCAAAATCTCACAAAAAATTTGTTTTTACAGACAAATTAATTAAATTTAACTGCTTACATAATGAGAAGATCAAACTGTTCAAAATTTGCATATATTCATTAAAAATTATTTATTAAATTCAACTATTTATATAAGTAATTGAACAAATCATGTAAATTAATTTTCACATAAAATTTATTTTTTCATGCAAATTGATCAATTTTATATGCTTATATAATGAAAAACATTGTTTTAACTAATTTTCAAAAAAAATTTGTTCATTCTGACAGATTGAGCAAGTAACAAGTTCAACTTCTTACATGATTGAAAAAATTGTTTTATTTAATTTTCATGAGAAATTTTATTCTTCAGACAGAATAATCAGAATTAAAAGTTTATATAATTAATAAATAAAAATAATCAATCTGATGTCAGTGTGAAACATGTTTATCTGAAAAAATTAATTGATATCAATTGTTTATAAGTTATATAATAAAAAAAGTCAAATTGTTTAAATTTTGCATTAAGTATGTTTATCAAAGTGAAGTCATCAAGTTCAACATAAATAAATATTTTCTTGAGTGTTTATCAGAATCAGCTTGATTGTAAAGCTTCTCACATGTTATATTATACAGATCATAAAATCAGTAAAAAATCAATATATTACACTACAGACAGTGTCATACAAATAAAATCTTGCAAGAAAAGTTGTAAAAAATTTGCAAAAATAAATAATGTTTATTTGCAAAACATGTGATGATTACTGAATTTTTGTGAATGACATATGTATATTATTATATTAATAATCTGATAAATCAATTTTTGTTTCAGTCAGAAAAATATTATATTTCTGTAAAAAATTGAAAACAGTTAGCAATTAACATTGAAGTATAAATTATATATTTTAAAATTACAAAAAAAATAAAAGAAAACAGCAGCAGTGCAAGAAAAAAATGAAGAAAAAAATGTAAAAAAAAATTTGAAAAAACACATTATATTATATATGTACAATTGTTTAATTACTGCAATGATAAGTGTTGTGTCTTCAAATATTTTTTCAGATACTTGATATAACTAGTCAGCAAACAATAATGACTGCAAAAACAGCATTTTTTCTGATTGCAGTGATGATAATTTTTATTAATTTATATATAAAAAAAATAAAACTGAAAGAAGTTGAAATGATTGATGAGAAAATTGAGAAACTAAATTTAAATGATGAAAAAAAAAATGTGTAACTGATAATGCTGATGATTTGATTAAAAATTTTGTTCATCAAAATGAAAAAAATACTGATGATGTAAATGCAACTGATTATATTTAATTAACAAAATAACATTTGAAGCTAAAATATAACTAAATATTAATTTGTAAATGTTGACAGCAATGTAAGAAATTTAGATAATATTGTCAGATGTAGATATTGAATTGTTTAACAAATAAATGTTAATAATTAACATAAAATGATCAGAAATTTTATACAATATTTACATGTTATTCTGTTATGTATTAAATCAGCAATCAGAAAGAAAATTATCAGTGTAAAAAATATTATAATTAATTTCATTTGCAACTGTAGTGAATTACTGAATAAAAACAATCACATAACATACATTAATAAAAACTTGATATAAGTAAAAGTTCTAAACTTGCATTTTTTAATAAAAATAAATATCAAATCAAAAAATAATTCAGAATGAAAGCACAATAAATCAAGCAAAAAATCAAAGTTCAAAAAAAGCAAATTACTTTAAATTACTGTGTTTTTTTTTTAATTTCAAAATCAATTTATCAAACTTCTGTCTCAGCACTTAATAATTAAGTATTTTTTCTTCAATTTTGATATTTATTTTAATGAGACAATATGATATAATATACAAATTTTTTTGTTTCATATAATGAGTTTTTTTTATACACTGAAATTTAATTGTGGCAAGTCACTCTGATTTTATCAACATTATTCTGAATGCTCTCATCAATGTATATTCTTGACTGATAATGATAAATGTGCTCATGATAATGTCTGAAATGACATCAGTTCTGAAACAATTACTTTCAATTGAATGATTTTTGTTGAAAGCATTAACATATTTTGTGCAGATTTTCACATTCAGATCACTGTACATTGCTGCAACTTAATAATTTTTTTGTGTCAGTCACTAATTACAATTAGTTCATTTGAACTTAAATAAGAAAGTATATCAAAGCAAGAAAAAATTGTGAAGATAAAAAACTCATAACTTTCAAAATTTTTTTATGATAAATACATTTATAACAATGATAAGTTTTTCTGACTGACTGATATAATTCATTGATTTGATCATATCAGTTAGAATATTCTTGAAAATCTTGTATTTTGAGTTAAAAGTAATCAACGCATTTAATCTCTGAAAATATGAAGTGAAATTGTTAATGATATTTCAATTGTTTTTTGTATACTCAGCATCAGTTAAATCAAGATTGTGTTCAGCAGTCAAGAAAAAAATAGCAGACAATATTACTGTTATTTTATATTTTTTTAATTAAATAAAAAAAATTTTTAAATTTACTTTCAGCTTGAGTTCATCACAATTGAGTTTTCATATTTTTAAATTTTTTCATAAAACAAGTTTGATTTTTTGTATAACTTCTTGTTTTTTTTTCATTATGTACAACAAATACTGCAGTTTGATATGACACTTGATGTTGAAGTGCTTGTGTGATGAAACATAAATGATTAATTTTGAGAATCAGATGCTCTGAACATTGTGACAAATGATTATTTTTTTCAAAATGTCACTAAACATGCAAGCAAGTGTAGCTAGCTCATGTTTTTTATTTATGAAAAAAAAAGTGTTTTTTTTAGTAAGATTGTGAATGCAGTTCAAAAATCATTTGTAATTCTTCTCAATCACATTGCAGAAAACAAAGTTAATCATTCAGTCATTTACTTTCAGTGTCTCAAATCAGTAAAGTAAATTTATTAATTTTTTTTCAAATAGCATACTGAACAACAATCAAGCTGATAATGCTGTATCATGTTGTTGTGTGAGTTGTCAAAATATTCTGATTGTTGTATTTTTTTTACTTTTTTCAAAATAAAATTTGTCATGAAACAATCAATCTCAGCACAATTTAGTTTCAGATGTGTTGTCATCAAAAAAAAATTTTGATGTTTTTTTAAATCATAAAAATCAGTGAAGAGTACAATTTTTGATGTGAATGACAATGAAGTGATCAATATCAAGAACTGATAATCAAAATGTTCAGATGTTAAATTTTCTCTTGCTTTAATCATGTTGTCAAAATTTGCTTTCAGTGCTATAACTGAATATCTGATCTTGCTGATGATTCATCAATTTATATTATTATAATTTATCAGAACTTGTAACTTCAGTATATTTTGTTTTTTTGTTTCATCAGATATAATTTTTGACAATTCATTTGTTCAGAATAATATGAAAGATTTAAGTACAACAACTAGTGTGACATCATGCTGAATGTTCAGATTTTTAGTGAAGAATGAACTGTTTACATAATTATATAAAAAAAATCACTTGTTCTGTGAAGAGCATTGAGAAGTAGTGATTTAATTTTTGAAAAGATGAAAAAATCTAAAGAAATTGAGATTTTTTCTGAAATTTTCAATGAACAATTCATTCTCAACAAGCCAGATGTTGAGATATCATAACATGATAACTGTAGTCATTTTTTCAAGCTTCATTTCATCATCAAGAAATTCATTCTGTAATATAAATTTTTTTTTCAATAACATAACAAAAGCAGTGTACAATTGATGAGAAAATAACAAATGTTATAAACTGAAAAAAAAAATAAACTTTTTGGCATCAGTACTGTTATTATTTTTAATATTGAGCATAAAAAAAATTTAAAAATGTTTTTAAGTGATCTCATTAAATTATTCACATTTCTTAATTATTGTATGAATGACATTGTTCATGCTGTTCTGAATGAATATATCTTCAAAAACAAGATTTGTTTCATTGAAAATCTCATCTCAATGAACAATATTTTTAATATAATCATTGAAAATCTTTCTGAGTTTATGCAGATCAGAATCAATATCTGTCATCACTAATATGCTGACAAAAATGACTGAATTGTTTTCAACAATGATGAAAATTGAGCATGTTTTTATAAACACAAAAAAGTTTGTATTCAGTAAATCAACTTTTTCATTTATATGAATGAATTTGAAATGTTTTGCAGTTATTTCAGTCACTGAATTTAAATCATTGCATGAAGTAAAATCAGAAGCAATGCATTTTATTTTTTCTGAAAACTGAACAATAAAGTTTCACAAAATATTCAAATAATTTGAAAGCATCAAATCAGATATTAATGATAACATAAGTGATGAAACTTATTCAGATGAGTTTACTGATGATGCAGTATCATCAATTGAGTTGAATATTTGTGCAGTAAAGTCAACATTGAGTATTGTAAAACAATTTTAATTTGAAATCTGAAGACAATATTACTTTGCAAATGAACAATCATCATAATTATAATACAAAATATTATTAAAAAAATTATCTGATGATGATGAATTTGTATCTGACAATTTTTTAATTGATGAATTTTTAATGTCAAAATTGAGTTTCTTCACAATGAAAAAGTTAACATGTAAAGCTGTGATGACAGCATCAGTTTCTGAAAAAGTCATTTCTTCAAATTTCATAATAATTATGATTTCTCATATTTGCAGATTACAAATTTCAAAAATGTCATTTTCACATTGAATTTTGTAAAAAAAATTGAAGTAAACACAATGATCTTTAAACATTGATATTCAGTAATTTCAATTTTTTTTTTAAAGTGTATTGTTAATTTTACAGAAAAAAAAACTGCTGATCATTACAAATCACACAAGTTCATTGATTTAATTCTTGATGATTATAAAAATACAATAAAATTCAGTGACTGATGAAGAAAAAAATCTGCAATTTTGTTTCAAAATTCAAAAAAATTTTTTTTTTTGATACATCATTGAGCTGAAGAGGCTGAGATTGAGAAAAACTTGATAAATCAAAATCAGTGATTTGATTATTATTTATGAATACAAATTGAGAAGACATACTGTCTTCAGTTCACAAAACTGATTTTGATGATAAAAACAAGAGAGAAATAAAAGTTATTTTTGTCAGTGTCTGTGAAGAAGCTAATGATAGAATAAATGTAAAAAAAAAAGCAATTTTTTTAACTTGTTGATTTTTTTAATAATAACACTGATGAATAATAAACAACAAAATTTTTTTTGCATTTAAAATCTCTCACTGTTCAACTAGTTTGCTGAATATAATATTTTTTTTTATGATTTGTTGAAGACTGTGAAGCAAGATTTGTCATTTCTGAATTTAAATCAAAAATTAATTTGATAATTTGTGTAAATCAGTTTTCTCATAAAGTGTCTGAATTTGACTTTTGACAGTTTCAAATTTCTCACTGAATATATAAAAATAAAATTCAATGATTTGCTCTGATCATTTTATTAACTGTTAACAGCATGATCAGTATTTAATTTAAACATTGAAAAACACAAAAATAAATGTATCTTATGAGAACTGCTTCTATCATCAGATTTATTTATTCAGTTTTCAGTCATTGTGATGTATTTTTGAAAAGAAAACACATAAAAAGATGATTTCAAGCTGATTCAAGTATATTGATCAGATATATTGTGAAATAAAAGTAAAATAACTAGACAGCAAGCTTCAGATGTTAATGTGTGTTGAAAAAGCAGATGAAGATGACTTACAAAAATCAGCAAAAAAAATCACAAAGTAACAAAAAACAACAAGATTCATGTCAAAAAAACAAAAAAATCATGTAAACTGAGCAGCAAAAAATGACTGAAGAAGTTAAAAAAACAGTAAATTTTACAAATAAATAAAAATAAAAATAAAAATAATCTGATGAATTCATCAGAGAAAATTTCAGCATCAATGCAGTATTAAAAAACAGCAAGCTTCAGCAAGCAAAGCATGTAAATAAAAAAATTAAAAATAAATGAAGAAATTTGATAGATAAAAAAAACTGAAAATATAAATTTAAATGAAAAAATTGTCAAAATTCAGAAGTCAGAATTTGTTAGAAAATGAGAAAATTGTATTGATAAAAAATTTCACAAATACACATTGTATTGAGAAGCAGTTGAATGTTTTCAGATGAAGACAAAATGTTTAATCAATGCTATTATATTATCAATTAGACACTAAATGTATAAATGAGATAAATGATAAACACTTTATATTTTTTTCAGTGTAATATAATACAAAAGATGAAATATTCACTACATTCTCATTAAACATCATCAGAAACATGAAGTGAAAACTCAACAAGTATGTGTAGAAAAAGTCATCTGTCTGTTTTTTTCAGAAAAAGCACTAATGACTGAATGAAAATTTTATTGTTTATAAATTATTATATGATGAAAAAATGATGTAGTCACATGAATTTGAGTGCAAAACATATAATAATTATGTTGATGTCATAAGTCAATTATGAAAAATATAATTGAAAATGTAAAAGTTTGTAAACTTTAAGTTTAAAAAATTTGTTTTGAAAATCTGAAATAACAATAAATAATTAGCAACTAGCTACATATGTATATACAAAAATAATCAGAAGCAAGACTTGACTGTGATCAGCAAGTAAATAATAATTAAATATAAATCAAGCACAATTGAATATTTATTTAGAAGAAAAATATAAAAATGATTTTTTTTGTCAGAAAGTGTGTGTCAGTTCAGCAGCTTGATTAAATCTGATCATTGATAATTGCAACAAAAAATGTTGTTCAAAAACTTTTTAACAAGAAGTAAGTTTGTTTGAGAGTGTCAGTTAAATTTGACAGCTTACATTATAAAATAAATTCTACTGACAGAATTTTGCACTCAGTAATTTCATTGATCAAATTTGACAGCTTACATAACAAAAATGATTTTATCAGCAAAATTTTGCACTCAGTAAATTCATTGATCAAATTTAACAGCTTACATAACAAAAACAGTTTTATCAGCAGAATTTTGCACTCAGTAAATTTATTAATCAAATTCAAAACTTACATAACAAAAGCAGTTCTACTGACAGAATTTTGCACTCAGTAGATTCATCAGTCAAATTCAACAACTTACATAACAAAAAAATTTTTATTGACAGAATTTTGCATTCAGTAAATTCATCAGTCAAATTTGACAGCTTACATAACAAAATCAGTAGAATTTTGCACTCAGTAAATTCATTGAACAAATTTGACAACTTACATAACAAAAAAAATTCTATCTGCAAAATTTTGCACTCAGTAAATTCACTGTTTATCAGTCAAATTTGACAGCTTACATAACAAAACAAGTTTTACTGACAGAATTTTGCATTCAGTAAATTCATTGATCAAATTCAACAGCATTTAACAACTTACACATAAAAAAAATGTTGTTTTGAAAAATTTTTATCTTCAGTATGTTTTTTCAAGTGAAATGATTAAATCAATAAATTTATGCAATAAAGAAAATAACTATGACAAATTTTCAAGTATAAAATGCTTATGCAAGAAAATTGATTTGATTCAGTGATTCATGCAATAAAAAACATTGTAACAGCAGATTTTTGTGATCAGTATGTCAAATCAAGTTGATTGATTAAAACTGACAGTTTAGAAGAAAAAAAAATCACAGCAATGAAAAAAAAGTAATGAAAAATCACTTTCTGTAAAATTTAAAATTAAATACAAAAATCAGTTGTGAAATTGAGTGTCAGAGTTAGATAACACAGCATGTCTTGAATTCACAAGAAATATCAGTTAATTATATGTTTAAATCAATTCACTTAATGAAATGATGTATGTTTGTCATCATATTACAATCAACTGCAATCATCAAAAAAAATGATGTTAAGAAGCAATGTAAAATTAAACACTGTACTATAAAAACTTGACACTAAGTTAAAGAATTTAACTAATATTATTTAATGTAAATATTTGACAGCCTGTTGAATAAATATCAATAATAATCAAGAAGTGTTCAAATATTTTACATATTAATCATGTGTTATTCTGTAGTATACAAAATCAAAAATCAGAAACAAAATCATCTGATATCAATACATTTAAAAAAAATCACAATCAGTTTCATGCATAGCTTTATTAAAGCACTGAATAACAATAATCATATACAAGAACAGAAATCTGCTAACAATCATAAATTCAGTCATTTTGAAAAAATGTACATGAAAAATTGACTAGTAGTTCATGAAAAGAACAATACAATCAAAACAAGCAGATAATTTTCAAGAAAAATCAATCACATTGATGTTTTGTGACTTCAATTTTAAAGTCATTTTATCAAATTTTTATCTCAGTGTCTGATAATTAAGTATTTCTTCTTTGATTTTAATGCTCATTTCAATGAGCTGATATGATAACATACATTAATTTTTTTGTTTCATTTTTTGAATTTTTTCAATACACTGTGATTCAGTAGTGGCAGGTCATTCTGAGCTCATCAAGATTATTTTATAAGCTTTTGTCATTGTATATTTCTGACTAATAATACTGAAAGTTCTCATGATGATAGTTGAAGAGAAGAAAAAAGTGAATTAATAATTGTTAATTAAATGATTTTCATTGAAAACATTTACATACTCTGTGCAGATGTCAGCATTAAAATCATTATACATTGCTGTCATTTTATAATTTTTTTTTGAGTCATTAGTTATGATTAGTACAGTCAAGTTTAAACAAAAAAGCTCATCTGATTGAGAATTTCAGAAACTGAAACTCATAAATTTCAGAATGTATTCAACAACAAATGTATTTGCTACAATCACAAATTTTTCTTGTTTACTGACATAATTTCTTGATTTGAACATGCTTTTCAGTATGATTTGAAGACTGTAACACTTTAAGCTGAATGCAATCAACTCATTCACATGCTGAAAGTATGATGTAAGTTTTGTAATGATGTTTCATTCTTTGTTTTTGAACTTGATGTTTGTGAGTGTAAAATCATATTTAATTGTTAAAAAAAAATAACTGAAAATATTGCAGTTATTCTGCACATTCTGAATTATTTAAAAAAATTATCAATATTTATTTTCAGCATGAAAGTATTATGATTAAATTTTTTTCAAATTTTTAAACTGTTTCATAAAACTTGCTGAGTTTTTCTCAAAACTTCAGTTTTTTTTTTTATGTAATATAAATATTGTGATTTGATGATGCACTTGACATCATAATGTTTGTGAAGTGAAACATGTATGATTGATTTAGAGAATCAGATATTCTTCACATTGTAATAAATAATCAGTTTTTTTAAAATTTTATTAAAAATGTGAGTTAGAGCAGTCAGATTATCTTTTTCACTTTTTAGAAGTGAAAATTTTTTATTAAATAATTTGTGAACATAACTCAATAACTGTTTGTAAACTTCATCAACAACATTGCAGAAAATAAAGTCAGTTGTTCAGTCATCAATTTTCAGAATTTTCATTCAGTGCAGTAAATTTATTAATTTTTTTTTAAACAATATTCTAAAAAATAATCAGATTGACAGTGATGCTTTCTGATGTCACATGAGTTGTCAGAATATTTTAACTGTTGTATTTTTTTTATTTTTTTTCAAATGAAATTCATCACAGAACAGTTGACTTCAGCACATTTAAATTTTAACTGCATTGTTTTTAAAAAATGATTTCAGATATAATTTTTTATTGTAATAATTTGTGAAGAAAATAATTTTTGTTTCAAAAAACATTGAAATCATCATTATCAAACATTTGTAATCAATTTCTTCAGATACTAAATTTTTTTTCATTCTGATCAAATTCATAAAATCTGTATTCAGCACAAAAATTGAATGATCAATTTTGTTAATCATTTTGTATTTTATATCATTATGAGTTATCAAAACTTGTAGTTTGAGAATGTTTTGTGTGTTTTTTCTGTCAGAAATAATGTTTGAAAGATTTTTGATTCAGAATAACATGAGCAATTTGAGTACAATTATCAGTGTGGCATTACACTGTGATTTCAAATTTTTAGCAGAGAATGAATTATTCATGCATTTGCATAAAAAAAATCACTGATTTTGTGAAAAACATCTGAAAGTACTTGTCTGATTTTCAGAAAAATGAAAAAATCATGAAAAAGCAAAATTTCTTCTGAATGTTTCAATAAAATTTTCATTTTCAACAAGTTACACATTCAGATATTAAAACATAATGAAAGTTGTTGTTTTCTCAAGTTTCATTTCATCATTAAGAAATTCTTCTTGTGATATAGAATTTTTTTTCAATAACATAACAAAAACAGTGTACAATTGATGAGAAAACAGCAAACATTGTAGATCAGAAAGAGAAATAAACTTTTTAACATCAGTATCATTGTTATTTTTGATGTCAAGCATAAAAAAAATTTGAAAATGTCTTCAAATGATCTCATTGAATTGTTCACATCTCTTGATTGCAGTGTGTATAACATTGTCAACATTTTTTTTCTCTGCATTGATTTCAAACACAAGATCATTAACATCAGTTATGTTTTCACTCAAAATTTTCTTGAGAATACACAAATTGAAGTTGATATTCATCACAATTGTTCTGCCAATCTGAATTTCTGTGTCATCTTCAATAATAATTAAAGTTGAGCATGTGTTGATTGAGATCATCAAATCTCTATAAGATAGTTCACATTTTTTTTTAGTAAGAATGAAGTTGAAGTATTTTGCAGAGAAATGATCTGTAAACATTGCATTAGTTGATGAAGCAATATTGCTTTTATTAATAAATTTTAAAATATATTTAATATTTTTTTCAGTGATTGCATTAATATTGAATGTCATGTCTTCAGATTTTTTTAAAATCTGAACAGTGAATTTTTGTGAAAAATTTGAATGCATTGAAAGCAGCAATCTGAACATTAATGATAATATCAGAAATGAAGCTTATTCAGAAAAAGTTATTTGTGATGAAGTATTTTCAAAAATGTGAAAATTGTGTGCTGTGAATTCAATAATAAATGATGTGCAATCATTTTGATCTGAAGTCTGTAGTCAACATCACTTTGCAAATGAAAATTCTTCATAATTATCATACAAAATATTATCAAAAAAATCATCAGATAGCAAAAAAATTGCATTTAATAATGATTCAGAATCTGAAATCTGAATTTCTAAATTTAATTTCAACATAATGAAAAAGTAAACATAAAGTGCTGTGTTTACTGCATCAGCTTTCAAAAAAATTATTTATTTAAGCTTTATTGCAATTATAATTTTTCATATTTGCAGATTACAAATTTCAAAAATTTCATCATCAGATTGAATTCTGTGAGAGATATTGAAATAAACACAATGATTTTCAAATATTGATATTCAGTAATTTCAATCAGCATTCAAAAATGTATCATCAATTTCATAAAAAAAAAAATTACTGATCATGACTGATCACACAAATTCATTTATAAAATTTGTTGTGATTATGAAAACTTAATAAAGTTCAGTAGCTGAGAAAAAAAAAATCTGCAGTTGTGTTCTGCAATTTAAAACAAACATTTGCTGTTGATGTTAGTTCAAGTTGAAAAAGCTGAAATCAACATAAAAAAACATGTTATTTCAGAACAAGCATTTTGATCATCAGTAGCTGATATTATTTAAGAAGATGAACATTTTTCAAATTTAGAAACAAATTTCAAAAATATAAGTGAAAGTGAAACAGTACTCTTTTCTGTCATAAATTGAGTCAAAGCTGATGATAGTAAAAACACAGAAAATGACACAGTTTTTCTGAATTGTTTATTTCTCTAATAGTAATAATGCTGAATCATCAAAAGCAGTGTGTCTTTCACATTTAGAAAATTTCAATTGTCAACTAGTTTGTCTGAAAAAGTATTTTTGTTAATGATTTGTTGAAGACAGTGTAATTGAGTGTTTTGCTTCTGAATCTGAGTTAAAAATCTATCAAACAGTTTGTGTAAATTATATTTGTTACAAACATTTTGTATTTGAATTTTAATTGCTTCAAACTCTTCATCTGATATTTGAAAGTGAGTTTTAATTTTATGTTCTGATCACTGTGATGACTGGTAACAGCATGATTAGTGTCAATTTCAAACATTAAACAATACAAAAATGAATGTATTTTTTGAGAACTTGTTTTAGTATCAGACTTGCTTTTTCATGACTCAATCATTGTGAGATGTATCTGAAATGAAGATGTGTAGAAAAAGTGATTCAAGATGATTCAACAATATCAGCAGAGAAAATAAATCACAGAGCAAATATAATATTGTAGAGAAAAATAGCAAACTTCACAACTAAATGTGAGTAAAAAAACAAGATCAATTAGTTCAAAATAGTTCAAAAATATTAACAAAGAAAATAAATCACAAAACAAATACAGTATAATTAAAAAAAAAAGTAAGCTTTACAGTCAAATGCAATTAGAAAGACAGAATTAATTTGAAATGAGAGTATTACTGAAAATAATCAGAAAAAAAATATAAATCAGAAATTTAACATGCTTTACAGACAAATAACTGATTGCAGATGAAGTGAATATGTTGATAGCAAGCTTAAACATTAAAAAATTGAAGAAGTAAGAAGCAGATGTGTTCAGATTAAAGCATAATTGAAATGTTTATTCAATGTCATCAGATCATAAATTAAAATTTAAATCTACAAAACACATACATGTTAAACATCTGATCATAAGTTCAGTGAACTAATATTAATTGATACTTCAAAAACTGAAATATTTAGTTCAGTCAGTCCCATCTTCACTAAAATCACAAAATAAAAAAAAATTAAGTACTTAAAGCTAAATTTTTTAATCATTTTTTCTACAAAAAGCTCTGACAGCTGAATAAAAATTCAATTGTTTATATGTTTATATACAGTAAAGAGATAATGTAAATATACATAGTTGATTGCAAAAAATATTTATATCAATATTTCTCATGAATGATGTTTTTGATGCTGTGAAAGTTTATAAAATTGAATTGAAGAAAATTGTTTCAGAAACTTGAAGTAAATAATCAAACTCTAATTACTTAGTCATATAATTTGCAAAGTAAAACATTTTTGATACAAATTGTATAATCTTGAGTAATATATATATTTAGTATGACAAAATACACATCATTTTCTACTGCTTTAGAAATGATCTTGATAAAATTATATAAAAAAATGATTGAATTTTTGCACAGAGTACACATCATTCAGATGAAGTGATCAATGTCAACAATTTACATTATAAACAAAATTGTTTCATCTAAATTTAGTGTAAAGTGTGTTCATCTGTGTGAATTAATCAAATTTAATAATTCATGTAATGAAGAGTGTTGTTCTGACAGATATTTGCAGAAAGTGATTAAAAGAAACAAAATTAACTGCTTATATAAAATAAATATTGTCAATACTGACAGATTTTTGCATGAAATGTGCACTGAGTGATTATATCAGATTTGACAATTTATGTAATAGAATTTTTCTTATTCAGATGAATTCTGACAAAAAGTATGCTCATCACAACTTCAATTTTGTATTCAAAATTCTTCATGAAAGTTCATTAGTTTTGTTTTCAATATAATCTAGTCAAGTAGATTTAGAAACTGTAGTTCAGATACAATTACTAAATCAGAAATTGATGATGCTGATCTGAAAGAAACAATTAAATATGTAATGTTATCATTTACTTGTGATATTTGTATGATGAAAATTGATGAGATTTTCACAGACAGATGCTGCTCTGAATATCAAAATTGAAACAGCAGTTGATGCAGCACAAAATTATATATTTTCTTCATACAATATATAATTATTGTGAGAACTAAAGTGTCTGATTCAATCATTCAAAACAGATATTTCTAAGCTTTTTATATTTAAAAAAACACAAATGTTATGTATTTAGAGTTGAATTTAGATAAATTGATTTTTCAAACACAATGAGTACAACATTCTGCACTTTGCAGAAGTTTAATTATGTTAAATAATTATTCATACTGTGATGAACACAACTCTGAGTATTTTGTTTTGTTTTTTTTTAGATGAATTAAATAACTTGACTCAGTGCAAATGAGAAATTGCATTCATTGATAAAAGCTTTAGATGTTAAGTATTCAAAGTGAGAAACAGAATTATCAGATAAATTGAATTTTCAGAGACAACAGAATTGAATTTAAATAGATTGAATTTTCAAAGATAATGAGTATAATATTTCACACTTTGTGAAAGTTTAATAATGTTTAATAATTATTCATATAGTGATGAACACAAGAGTTTATATTTTATTTTTGTTTATTTATATGAATTAGATAAATTGATTCAGTGCAAAGAAGAAATTGTATTTGTTGCTAAAAGTTTTTGTCATTATCAAGTTGAGCAAAAAAAAAAGTAAATCTCAAAAATTAGTTTTGTCAGTATCTAGAACATTCATTTAAACTGAGTATTTATCTCAATATAATTTGACAGATTCAAGTCAGTCAGTGTTAAATTTTCAGATTCTGAATCTTTTATGTAAGTCTGAATTAATAATATTTGTGTTAACAAAATCTTGAGCAATTTGATCTGATCAAGTCTGTAAATTGTTAAAATCTTATATATTATTTTTTGTTTTTGCTGTTTTTATTTCTCTGGCAAACTCTTCAACTTCAGAATTTAATAAGTATAAAGTTCTCAAAAAATGATGTTGAGATTTTGTTGATAATTTTGAGTGTAGAAATCAGAACTGATGTCATCTTGAGTGCAAAAAAGTCACTACAGTCATCAGAAAGAAAATAAACATGTAGTTAGTAAGTTCTCAGAATAATTAACTTCAATTTTTTATTTTTATTTTTCTCACTTTGACATTTCAATCAGAAAAAATCTCTCATCTGAATACTTATCAAGTTTAACTTTTTTGTTAATAATCACTAAATTGACTTGAGTGATGTTATAAAGTTTATATATGATTCAAAACAAATTATCAAAAGTTTTATGAAGATTTCTTTGATATTTAAAAACAGATTTCTGTCAAAAATATCATTATTAGTATATATAATTATTTCAGATTGAAGAATTCAAACATAAATTATGTTGATTGAATCATACTCAATCAAGTATCTGATTTCAGCTTCAGAAGCTATCTTCTTAAAATTTCAAACAATCACATTCTTTATAAAAATATGCTTTATAATTAAATAAACAAATATAATCAATCTTCAATCAATGTTCAAATGAGAAATCAGAGCAGATATAGCATTCAAAAGCTGTGAAAAAAATTTTTTAACTGAAAATTTTTATCAGTTTTTTATTATGAAATCATTCAGATTCTTCTTCATATTGTCTGTCTTGATATATGATTTGCTTAACAAAATTACTGTCATTATTATTATCATTTTTAATACTCAAACAATACTGTCATTTAGTAAATCAAGCAGATAACTTTCAAATATAATTGTATGAAAATCTGAATTTGAAAGAAGTATCAAGTTTTTATTGTTTTGAAAATAAATTTTTTCAGAAGCATCAAGAAGTTATTTGTTCAGTTCAGTGTGAATATCACATTGTGCTCAGTGTATATGAAGTATATTCACATAAAAATCAATAAATCTTGAGACAACAAGTTTTAAAACAGATGTGTATTGCATTTTATAATATATCTTGACTGTAATTGTCAGTGAATGCATCACAAGTTAAGTACATATTAAAAAGCTGTTGACACATACTCATAAATTTATAATTAAAAGTTTTAACATTCATTAAATATCAATATTAAATTATGCTTTTCTGAAAAATTATCTTCAAGAAGCAAAATGTTTGCTTTTGAATCTGTATCAGCTCAAGTCAATGACAGTCAAGTATCATGTATATAGTAAAGCAAACATGACATGTTTGTGAAAATTGAGAGAAGTGATTGTTGCAAGATAAATTAAAACAAACAAACAGCAAAGTTATGATAAAATATTTTTTATTAATTATTTATATTTTTCTGATAAATTATTGATTATCTTCAGTAATTAATAATTTTCAAATCACTCTGTGTTGAAAAGTAAAAAATAATAAGTGATCAAGTATGATATATTGCATACATGATCACTCAATCATTTTTAATGACATATAAGTAAATGTCAACTGTTTCATAACTGATGATGTATTCAATCAAAAATATTGTTATTGCAGTTTTCTGCACAAAGTATATTTCATTTAAATAAATTAATTAATTTTAACACATTAAAAGTCAGAAAAACTTGCTTTTCTGAGCATTTTATATATGAGTTTTAGATGTGATGTTTAATAATTCAAGAAATGTAAGCAATTTGTAGACAACAAGCATTAGCATTATATTTCTCAATTTTGAATAAATTATTGTATATTTTTATGATTTAACAAATTTTGAATAACAGAAAGAAGTGAAATTTCATCACTTGATGCATTAAAGCTGCAGCAGTCTGCAACAGACAGATGATAAATGATCATTACTGTCACTGCAGCATTAATTTCTTGAATGCTTTACTGTTTCAAGTTGAGCATGTCAAATTCATATAAGTTTTTAAATTATTAAATAATGCTCATAATTTCACAAATGCCTGAGTTTTTGAAATGCATATTAGCAAAATGAAGCACTGAAGCTGATATATAATGCATTCTAGTGACAGTTTATTATAATAGCATAAAATGCTGTGGCTGTAAATGATGTTATAATGAGAGAAGAAAATTAAAAAAAAATTATTGATAAAAGAACAAGAATATCATATAAGAATAATAATTAAAATGATGTATTGAGTCATAAAACTTTATACATGTAAATATATAGTCAAAAAAATATAGATGGCTCTGCTGTCAATATATATCAAGAGTATGAAGAGAGAAAAAATCAGAGATGATGAGTTATATACACAAAAAATAACTAAATCACAACAAAAGTGATCTCAAGAACTGAGCAAAACAAGATGCTTAATTATGTAGAAGTGAATATTATAAATTACTGAATGAATCTTGACAATAAAATAATACATATATGTAGTTAATAAAAGATTAATATTTATCAATTTGTTTGAAAGCATGCAAAAACTTATTCAGTTAATATATTAATGTCAAAATTGAACAAATTGCTACATTCAAAAATGAATTCATAGCAAATTTCTGTAAAATGCTCAAGCAACAATGATTCATGTATTGCTTTGAAAAAATAATTGAATCACTGAGAATGAAAAAAAGTTTCTGACAACACAAAATTCATCATTGCTTTACAATAATTAAATTACTTGATTCTACAAAATTTTGATACAGTTGATCAAAATCTGTAAAAACTTGATCACATGTGATATATATTGTCTGAAGTAATTATCTCAACTGAAAAAATTAAATAATTCAGAGTAAAACTTTCATGAGCAAACAGTTTATTAATTAAACTGTCAATATTAATTAATAAATACAAATTGAGGGAAAAATTTGTCAAGCAGACATATTTTTTTATATTAATATTTTGTTAACTTCAATTAAGTTTTTCATCTCTTTTCACAAGAAGAGTTATCATATCACATAAACAAAAATTTTTAACTGTCATGCATTGTTCATAAACACAAAATGAAAATACATCATTATTTAAGCAGATGACACTGATGCAACATGCTACTTTCTAGAAAAAAATGTCAGATGAACATATAAAGTCAGCAAGTGAAATAAAAATGATAATTTACATAAAAAAAAAATTTTCAACTGACAGTTATTCAGAAAGAAAAACATCAACAACTAAATAAGCAGTGAAACACTTAATCAGAAAATTAAATTTTAATCAAACAGATAAAAAATGATAAATTACAAATTTTTATTTTTTTTTTCATTTTATTTTTCTCACAGCAGATTGACTTGCAGCATTTAATTTTTCACAAGTTTGCACAACACAATTTTAATGTGTTAAACTGACATCATCATTCACATTTATTAATTAAGTAAAAAATGAAAAATTCAAAAATTCATTGCTAGTGATCAAATCAACATATAATGCAGCATCAGAAGCTGCAGAAAAATTAAATGAAAATGAATAATCTGAAAATGTATCTCAATTTAAGACAACAAAAAAAAACACTGAATTTGAAACTGATTAACATATGAAAATGATGTCAGACACTGTATTTTACTAAAAAACTTGAGTTGCAATTTTTCTCAAAACTGAAGATTTTTCAAAATTTTTAATGAAGTGAAAAAACTAAACTGCAGAGTTGCATCAGTCACTTCAGCAGCAGTGAAAAAAATATTTAAAATTAAAAAACTTGACACAACAATGATGAAATGATGATCATCATCAATCTAACAAAACTTAAGTAAAGTTTCTGCAACATGAACACAATGTCTTGATTGTGATACTTTTCAATTTTGAAATCTGATGTTGTTGTCATCAAAAAAGCAAACTACACAAACATCATTTGTAAGTATACTTTTTATCAGATTTTTTGTGCAATAAAACAAAAAATTAATGACAAACTGACAAACATCTGTCAGCTCAGAAAAAACATTAATAATTTCACTGAAACTGACATGCACAAATAAAAACATAAAACAAATTGAAAAATACTCATTGCTTGAAGAATTTTTCTGAACACTACACATAAACTGAATCAGTCACAGTGTGAAAACAAAACAAAAAAATGACACAAATTTTGTCAAAGCTAAAGCAATTATTCTAACAATAATGTTTGAAAAATCATTATTCTTAATGATCATTTTATCATAATCAAAAATCATGCAATTGTCAGAAAAAAAATCATCTTCTGCATTGTAGTAAGAAATTGTCAGATGAGTAATAAATTTACAATCAAAAACTTCACATTTCAATCTTTCTGAAAAAATCATGACACTGAATTTAATTTTCTTATAATTAATTTTGAGAACTGATGTCATTATAAAAACTTTACTCAAAATGCAAAGTGATGTTGACATGATCACAAGAAAATTCAGAGAAACTAAATGATAAAATTGAAGAAAAAATTGTTGCAGAAATGAGCATAAAAAAATAATAAATAGAAGTTAAAACACTGAATGTTCAGAAAAGCCAGAAATGATAAAGTAAAAAACATAAAAATGATTAAAAAAAAACAGAAAGAAACTGAAGAAGAATTAAAATATGCAAAAAAAATTAAATTAATGAATGAAGTTCAAAAATCAAGTAAGTTCATTTGCATTCACAAGAGAAAATGTGCAAAAACATCAAGAATCTGAAGCATTAATCAAAAAAATGATTTTCAAAAAAGAAAAACTGTCAGCAAAACAACAAGCAAATGAAAAAAAGTGAGAAAAATGAAAGTTTATCATGAGATTCATGAAGCAAGCAGCTAGTTAATAAAAATACAGAAACATCAGATTTTCTGCAGCAAAAAATACAAAAAAATAGTGCACATACACAACAATCACACAACTCAAAAACAGCACTGTGAACAATAATTTTGAAAAAGAATAAGTTTAAAACACAATTGCTGAAGTGTCTCAGTCAATGAGTACATTAACATCAATATGCTAATATGAAATCTTGAAGACATTGTAATCTTTCTAATTTCTGCTTCAAATTTTAATGTGATTTAAAGAAAATATCATGCAGTGTGATTGAATGAAGAAGATGTAAGTTTTCAAAAATATAAAATTTTGACAATTGTATATAAATAAAACAGTATTTGTGATGAGAATCATCACAATGATCATCAAACTTTAAATTCAGAATAACATTTGAAAGAGAATAATTTTGAATTTTATAATCAGTTATAACAAATTTAGATGTCAAAAAAATCTGAAAATAAATAACTAAAAAAATTTTGATTTTTAGTTGAAATTTCAGAAAAAAAATTGAAGAAATTGTACTTGATAAATTTTCAAAATTTTCATTTTGAACTTTCTGATCAAGTTTTATCAGCAAACAAACTGATGATCTCAAACAAAGAAAGTGAATGTTATTTATCTGAATAAGTGTAGTTATGAAAAATGTCAGCATATCAATGAAGCATTTACTTCAAAAATGAAAAGCATTAACATGCTTAATGAATTGAGAACATAATCATGAGTAATTTCAGTTGCATCATTGATGTAACTGAAACAAGAAAAAATGTTTAAAAATATCATCAGAAACATGTTTAATGTAAAGAAAAATATTTCAGAAAAAAAAATAAATGATGCATAATCTGAACTTACAAAAAGCTTGTTAAGAAACAAATAACATTTACTGAAATTTACTGTTTGTGCTCAAAAATGCACAGTGAAAAATATAATAATGAATTGTTTCTGATTTCTGACAAAAATTTTTAATCTCAATCAATTGAGCAAGTGATGAACATCATTAAGTTTGACAACAATCATGACTTTTTTCAAGAATGAATCAGAAAACAAAGTTACAACTTTGACATTAAAACTGTCAACATCAGCAACAGTTAGAGTTTCAGAGTGAACTCACTGCAAGAATTATCAGAAATTAAAATTTGAGAATTAATGCATTTATTGATTAAAAATAACAACATTTTTGAATTTTTGTTCCAACATTTTGTTATTATGCTTTTCAGAAGTGTCTGACAATTTTCAAATCAGTAAATTTTGAATAAATAAAAACTGACAAAAATCATTTATAAAAATCATCACAAAAACATCATCAAAATATTCTTTTGATAACTTTTGAGAGTCACATGCATTGCTACAAGCACAGTTTATTCAAATTAAAAAAACAAAATCAATCATGCTAATTTTATTCAAAATCATAACAATTTTAATTCATCAAAAAGCTTGTACACATCAGATGAAACAATCTGATTAATCAGACTTTTTAAATTTTTTTTTTATCAAAACTGATATGATAAGTGTTGTCTTCAACATTATCAACTGTAACTTCAGTCAGCATCATTATTATAATTTCATCATCATAATGAAAATAACTCATGTCAAAAATGATTGTTTTGACAATCTGACTTTTATTAATTTTTTTTTATTTTTAATATATAAAAAAATTTGTTCTGAATCATAGCTGCTAGACTTTTCAAAGTTGCAAATTAATAATTTTTTAAAAATGTTTTATATGATGAGCTTCTGTTTGATATTCAAAAAAACTGATAGTGAAATCAGATTTATCAGTGAAGCATAATAAAAAAAAAATCAAAAATCAAAAAACTGAACAGTTCATTCACAGTGAAATTTACTGAAATAATAAATGACAATAAAACATTATTATCAAAATCTGCAGCAATTAAGTTATCATCATCATCAGCTGAAAATTTTGATTTTCTCAAAAAGTCAGTTGAATGTTTAAAATATTGTCTAAACAAATTTTGTCAAGCTTGAATTAACATCTCATCAGCAGAAAAAAATGCAGCAAATATGCACAAGAAAAAATTTTTTGCAGAAAAAAATTTTAGATGCTGAATAATAAAATTATGCAAATATAATAACAAATTTGACAATTTTTGTCTTCAGTCATTCTTGAAATAAATTTAATGCAAAATTACAAGCTGATATGTCACAACAAGTGATTTCAAACTGAAATCATCATCATCAGAAGTGATTATTTTAACATTATCATCATCATTTTGAAAATTAACATCAACAATTAGATTTTCAGTAATCTGATTTGCTTGTTTTTTTCACATTTGTCTCAATAATATATTTAATCAAGCATCATCTTGAGATTTCTGAAGCAGCAGCAGATTTTAAGCAAAAAAACAACAGTAAAAGCTCAGTGTAAACTCAACAGCATTTTAAATAAATTAATGTGATATAAAATTTTCATTTTATTTCTGAGAAGCTTCACTGTACAAATCTGATAAACAATTTCATGACATGAAAAAATTCAGTAATATTTCAGTCACATCATCAGTTACTGTCATAATTAATAAATAATTTTTTTGTATGAAATTTTCTTCAATCTGACATTGAGAAATATGATCATTGAAAATTACAATGTAAATGTCTGATTTTTTCTGAACAATACACTGAACACTTTTGACAACAGAAGAATGATTTGACTCAAAACAAATATTATTTGAAGTATATTGCTTTACAAAAACAGCATGAATCATCATGATGTACTCAAATAAAAAAAAATTTTTAAACACAATATTTTTAAATTTATAATTTTCAAAAATTGTTACTGAGTGATCTTTCTGTGAATCATAAATGCAATGCTTATTCTCAAAATCAGTAGCATCAGTATCAGAAAGCAGTGAATGAAGTATATAAACATAACATTTCAGTGATCACAGATTGATGCATACAGTATTATTATGCATAGTATAATGTCTTGAAAATTTCATAAAAAAACTTGCAATTTGTACTGTCTCAATTTTTCTGCTGTGAGCAAGAGAGTTGAAACATTGTAGTGCAAAATTGTGATGATCTTAATTTCTGAGCTGCTGTTCTGAAGTTAAAAATGACTCAGCTTAAAAAACTTGTTTTATAACTGTCTTCATCAACACAGCTTGAATCATGAAATGTAATGAAAAAATGTCATTTTTTGTAGCATAATTGATCAGATAAAAAAACAAACTCAACAATTTTGTTACTGTAGAAATTCAAAAAATATTGTGATTGAACTGTATGCAACTAGCAATTACTAAATTTCAAAAATTTATTCAAAAATAATTGTGATAAAGCTAAATCATTTCAGAATCATTCACAGTTGTGATATTATGAAGCTCACAAGATATATTAAATTAACACTGACTCAATTGTCTGTTATAGTATTTGAAACAAATCTTGAGATACTGTGAAAAATATATCTGCACTTTAGTAGTTACTGTGTGAGTGTCAACTGTCAGATATTGAGTAAATTTCAGAACACTTTCATCAGAATTAATGACTGATTGTGTTGTTGAAAGAGAAAATGAATCTGAAAAAGTGTTCAAATTGTAATAAATGATAGTTTCAATGTAATGCATGAGCTGAATACTGAAATTATCATCATTCAAAATCTGCATTTGCAAGATATCAAGTTTTATAATATTCTGAATTCATACAAGACAATGCAGATGTAGCATACTTCAACTGTTTGTTTTAATTACATCATAATAATTTTTAATTATTTTCAGAACATTAACATCATCAGTTTATTTCTGCAACAAATTTTCAAAAAAAGTTTTGCAAATTTAATGAAAAAACTCAGTGACAACAACTGAATCACACAAAGTTATTATTTGCTTCAAATAATCATGATCAGAAAAAAATATGAAACTGAAACACTCAACATCAGCAAGAAATAAAATTATAAAATCATGAAAATTGAAAAAATTTATTGTCAATCAAATTCAAAATTCACTTTCACACATCATAAAATTTTTGATATGAAAGTGAAACAATAATTTTTCTGCAAATGAATCTGACACTCTAAAAGCAATATTACTTATGTACTTCTGTAATTGCAGAATGATCAGATTCTCAACATATTTTTCAGAGTCAAGAAGATAAGCAGTTTCATACAATTGATATGATTTTACTGTTTTGAAATTTTCATTCATTGATTTTTAGTGATGTTGTTTAATCAGAAGATTGTTAGATAATGAGAAAGTTTAAAGCTGCATGATATCATATATTATGAATTTGAAAATGTTGTGACAAACAAAACTAGAAAATGCTAAAAATTAATTAAAAAAAACATTAAAAAGCAGTCATCAGAATCACTAACTGATGTGTATAATGTTTAAAACATCATTACACATATATATTCAGAAAGACAGAAACTTTACAATCAGCATTATGATTATTAAAACTGATTGAAAACAGAATGAAAAAAGCAGAAGTCAAATAATGTTAATTTTTTTAATAATTCATTAAAATTGAGCAATTGAAAAAATAATATAAAATCACAGACATCTGAGCACTGTTATTTCTGAAAGATGTTTCAACAACAACTGAAAAATTATCAAAATCAACTACATCAGCAAAACAAAAAGCTTTAGACTTCATCTGCATCAAATCTGTAATTAAAAATTTATTTTAAATCATGATTTCAAGATTGACATCAGACATCATTAAAGCTGTCAAAAAGTTTAAATCAGCATTGAAATTAATATTTACTAAATCATCAAAACTAGTAAATGCATCATGATCATTTTAAATCAAAAATGAAATTTGTTAATCAGTAGCATAAACAGCAGTCTGAAAATCATTTTCATAATTGTCAGCAATAAAATTCAAAATGTAATTTTTATGCTCTGCAGTATCAGTATCTGAAAAATGCATAACATTTTGCAAAACATCAGCTGATATAAAATCATCTGATCAAGCTATTGTGCTCATGTAATTAATAAAAATCTGCTCATACAGATGATTTGTTGCACACAAAAACTCAAGTGCAAACAAAATTTTTTGCTTATGCATCTGAAGATATAATTTTAATGATGTTTCATCAAATGATTTTTTATCAATTTAGAAAATGTGAATTGTTGTTTTGAATCTCAACAAAAAACTAGAAAGCAAACAAAGCAAGAATATAAAATTTTGAGATATAATTATAACATGATTTATCAGTGTCTGATAGAAAACATTATTCAAAACTTCATCTGATTTCAATTTTACAATCATCAGCAAGAAATGACTTGTGACAATGAAATTTTTTTTTATCAGAGTCAAATTAATCAAAATCTCAGAGTAAAAATGACAGAAATTCACATTCATCATATTCAAGATTGATAATTTGAAAATTTGCTAATGAGATGCATTATGATAGCACAAATTGCAGAAAAAATAAAAATCATCTCAAATATCACACTGATTGAAATGATCACAAATGCATTTCAAAACAAAATTAAAATGAAGTCACTGATGCAGTTGTGAACAAAAAATCAAAATGTCACATATGATACATACAAAAATTGTACACTCTTCTGAAAGAATATAATCAAAAACTGAAATCAAAAAAATTATATGTTTTAAGTCAATTGTTGAAGAAAAAATCACTCATGACTTTAATCATTCATTATGTTCTGCTTGTAAAAAATCAATAACTTAATGTGTTAGAATGAAAAAAACATAATATTCTTCAGCAATATATGATATTCAGCAAGATTAATCAGAAACAAGATGAAGACAAAAAATGCAAGACACTCATCAGAAAGTTTACTTGAAAAAAAATCAGTTTGAAATACATTCAAATGACTGAAATTTTCAGATGAAAAATTAATTTTTTATTGTTTAATCAATTAATTTCTTATGTAAACTCAACAATCATTGCAGATTTTTTATTTTGAATGTGATCACAACTGTGCACAATGAAAGCAATACATTTGAATAAACATTTTCATTATGACAACAATCAAATTTTCAGAATATCAAAAACAAATAATGAAGAAACAATGTATATATTTTGTATCATATACAAAACACATGAATAAATATGAAACAGAATGTATAAAATAAAGCATATTAGTTATAAAATTAAATAAAACAAGCAAGACAACAATACTGCTGTGAAAATAACTAAATAAAAAAAACTTCATAATTCATCAGCATGAGTAAATAAAGTGACACAAAAATGACATGATGACAAGTTATTTGATTTAATAAAAAACATGTCAATTTCACAACATGAAAGATAAATAATGCACAAAAACTGAAAGTGACTACAGTCATGAATAAAAAGCACATAAACTCAAGAAAAAATCAATGAATTTTATTAAATTAAAACAATTGACAACACACATCAACTTCTACAAAATTGAGTCATCTACTCAATCAGCATAAGAAAAAAATAACATATAATCAGAAAAGTTCTTGTATCACACATATTTTCAGAAAGTGAAAAAAAAACTTTAAATTTGAATAAATGTTTAAATCTGAAAGAGCAAATACATCAAAATGATAAATTAAAAACTGTGAATAAATTATACACAGAATAATAATAAAACAAAAATGAAAATGATCAAGTACTTCAATCAAAACAGTCAACAAACAAAAAATACATCAGATACAAGCTTTGACAACATCAGCAACAGCACAACAATCAGAAAAATCATCTAATTAAAAATTGCTGATAAATCAATTTGCATGTGTGATGATCACTTTTTGTGCAAGAAAACTGACATAACAACAAAATATCTTATGTAAGTCATTAAATATAATCAACTCACACAGACAGCAGTCAGTTACAGTTAAAATCAGCAAATTAATAAAATATATTATATAAATTATCAAATTTAATTAATTCACTCAGACATTGTTCAGTTCTGGCAGAAAATTATCAGAATAATAAATTATTTTACATAAGTTATCAAATTTAATCAACTCATGCAGACAGTGATTGATTTCTGCAGAAAATCATCAGAACAAGTGACTTTTTTACATAAATCATCAACTTTAATTAATTAAAATGTATGACAATCAAATTCTACAGAAAATCATCAAAACAGTTAATTTTCTTATATCAATCATCAAATTTAATTAATCAATGCAGATAATAATCAGTTTCTGCAGAAAATCACTGAAACAATTAATTTTTTTACATAAATCATCAAATTTAATCAATCAATGTGAAGAGTGATTAATTTCTGCAGAAAATCATCAGAACAATGAATTTTCTTACATAAGTCATTAAATTTAATTAATTAATGTGAATGATGTTCAGTTTCTACAGAAAATCACCAGAACAACAAATTTTCTTACATAAATTATTAATTTTAATTAATCAAAAATTTCTTGCAGTAAGTCATTGCTCTTTTTATTATTTTGCTTTTTAAATTTTTTTGCTTTCTCAATGAGCTTTGTTACTCATGCTCTGAAAACTGAGTTTTTAAGCTTTTTTTCTATCTGCTTCATGATTTTTAAATTCAGTTTTCAGTTGTTTGAGTGTATTTCTAAATTGAGATAGTAGCAAATGAACATTCAGTGTTGTTTGCTGCAAGAACACTTGATTTTTGAGTTTTCTGACTGTTTTTTGTCTTGTAAGCTCAGTCTGCACTCTGAAATTGAAAATGCTAAAAATTTTTATTTTTTTGAAATTTGTTGTGCTTGATTCTGACAGAATTTTTTAATCAGTTTTTTAATGTTAATTACTGATTTGTTTTTTTGAGCTTGCTTTATGCACTTGAAGTTATAATAATTTGTGAAATTTTTATTAAATCTTTCAACAGTGTGTAGAAATTTGAAAACAACACTGCTGTTTTCTAGCATGTTTGTGATTTTATGCTCAGTAAGCTGCTTTATGATGAGTTTTCAGTCACTAAGTCAGTTTTCAAATGAAGTTCTACAGTCAGAATTCATTCAAAAAATCATGAAATGATCTGAAAACTTGTGATCTTGTTGCTCAATGATTTTGACAAGCTTTTATTTGAGAATAATTAGCAAATTATAAATGATGATAATGTTGTGAAGTGCAGAAAAATGCTTTGAATGAAAATGTGCTTTTATATAAAATTGTATCTAACTCATAACATTTTTTTTCTTAATAAAGTTTTTATTTTTTTGTTTAAAATTTAATGTGATGAGTTTCTGTTCTAAAGCATTGTTTTTTATGTTTTTGATTATTTTATAAGTTGATTTCTTCAGTTCAGAAGATTTTTCAACTGACAAATTGATATATTTTCAAATATTGTAAACTTGTGTTTATTGCTGAATGACAGTGATTCAGTTTTCTCAGTTGTCACTGATGTTGAGAATCTGCTTGAATGACATGAGTTATAGTGAATCTTGAGACTCAGATCAGACTGATGCTGAAGTTTGTTTTGTACTGTTGACAAGTTGAAACAAATCATGATGATAGTTCAAAAACTGCATGAGTGAAGTTGATCAGAATGACAGCTCACAAACTTGTGATAAAAATTAACAAAAATGCTACTTTGTGAATAAAGCTCATGATTGAAACAAATCAGAATGATAATTCATTGACTGATCAGTGAGCTTTCTTGTGGTTGTTGATTGAAAAAAATCAGAATTGATGCTCATTAACTAACTGATAAGTTTTTTTGTGTTTTGTTGAAGTTTTGTTGCTTTTAAAATTGTTTGTAAAAAAAAGCTTGAATGAAAAAAATGTTTGATAAACTGCATTGTTTGTTACAACTAGTGAGAAGTTGAAATACAAATGAAATTTGTTCAAATATACAGTTAAATTTATATATAATTGTGAATGATAATTCAACATTAAAATGATTCTGTTTGAAATCTCAATAACATGTGAATATAGCATCTGATTTATATAAAAAATTTTTATATAAAAGTGATTTGTTTTGTAAGATATTCTGATTGAATTTTGAAGACTCTCAAGAGCTTAAAATACTGATTTAATATATATTGAAATAATATAAGTCTTAATGAAATATGTCATATAAAATTGTATGTGAAATTCAGATTGATATATAAAAATTCAGCAAAAAAAATAATTTTGAAAGAGTTCAGTTTCATAATTTCTGCAGAAAATCATCAGAACAACAAATTCTCTCATATAAATCATTAATTTTGATCAATCAAAACAAACAGTCATCAGTTTTTACAGAAAATCATCAGAACAACAAATTTTTTTACATAAATTATTAATTTTGATTAATCAAAATAAATGACTGTTAGTTTCTGCAGAAAATCATCAGAACAACAAATTTTCTTATATAAATTATTAATTTTAATTAATCAAAATAAACAGCTGTTAATTTCTACAGAAAATCATCAGAACAACAAATTTTTTTATATAAATTATTAAATATTCAAAGTGAATTTTTGTAAATTTGAAAAATATCTGAGCAATAATGAATCATGTGTTGCTTCAGAAAAATAATTAATTTATAATGAAAAAATCTTTAATAATGCATGATTCATGATTGCTTTACAGCATTTGAGTTGCTGAGTTTTACAATATTTTTGTATGAATAATCAAGTTATTTAAACAGCAGTCAGTTTCAGTCAAAATCATCAGATCAACAAATTATATTATGTAAGTATTCAAATCTGATCAATCAACTCAGAAAGCACTGCAGAAAATTATCAGAGCAACAAATTTTTGTATATAAATTAACAAATTTAACTGATTCACTCAAACAGCAGTTTTCAATTATTGTTGCTGAAATAAAGCTGTGAAGTTTTGTTCACTGAAGAAATTTCTTTCTTACATTCAAATTTTATATTATGAGAATGATCATAATATTTTAAAAAATTTTAAAAACATATAAAATTACAACAGTTCTTCTGCATTCATTTTCATGATGTTACAAATGACTGCATGAAAAATGTTGTATATTCTAAAATTGTTGCACATTTTGAACATAATTAAAAAAATTATTGTTACTTTAAAGTTTTTATTAAAATTATTACTTGTGAGTACAATTGTAAAAGTTTTTTCAGATTTTTCAGCAAAATTTTGCATTAATTAAATTTTTAATTATTAAAATAATACAGTCATTGCATTTAATTAATTTCTAACTTTTCTGATTGCTTCATTTCAATTTTTTTACTAAATTTTTTTATTCTCTTGCAGCTTTCTCAACAACTGTTGCTGCACATTTTCAGCAATCTAATTTATAAAATTATTAAGATTGAACAATCTGTCAGCAGTTACATCATCAGCAGTTTATTCATGTTGATGAACAAGTTTTTTAACTGTGTTGTCAGCATTTTCAGTTAATTTTTTTTATTATCTGAATTGATTGCTTCAATCTTCTCATTAATAAATTTAATTTCTTTCAACTTTGTTTTTTTTATATATAAATCAGTAAAAGCTGTCATTATAATTGTCAGAGCAGAAAATGTTTTTGCAGCTGCAATAAATTGCTGATGAGTCAAAATCAAAATCTAAAAAAATATTTATTGTGTGAATGTTAGAAACACTGCAATCATCATGATGAAGATTATGCAATTGTATATATGCATGATGATTTATTTTTTCAGATTTTTTTTTTTTTCTTTTTCATTGATATTTTTCATCACAAAAGTTTTTTTTTTTTTTGTCTTCATAATTTTGTGACATGTAGTTTATTTTACAATTTTCAAGTCAGCTGCTGATTGTATTTGATTTTCAACAAAACTGATATGATATTTATTTGACTGAAATGAGTACTGTGTTGTTATGTTATTAATATAACATTTCACACAAGCATTTTCAAAACAATTGACAATCATTATGCAGTTTGCAAATAATTTGTAATTATTTTTGCATCACTGATATAACTTTTTCTGCAGTTCATCACAAAATTGTATCAGCACAGTTTTGTGATTTTTTGATTGAATTAAATTTATTATTTTTACATTTTCACAAAAAACAAAATTTTTTGTGAATGCAACTGCAGTCAGATACTGCATGATTTTGATTAACTTCTTGAGCAATTGCTTTGCTGTCACAACAAGCTTCAATTTTTTTTCAATTATTTTTATAAAATTGTAATTATAATTGTAAAATACTTGCAATAAAATAAGAAAAATTTCTGTAAGTTGTTTGATTTTTTACAAACTACAATTTTATAATTTTATAATTCATATATAAAAATTTTTCAGTGTAATAATACAATACTTAATAAAGCTTTACAGTCATTCAGCATAAAAATTCAATAATAAATTTTGTATATTAAAATCATAATAACTATTTTCTGAGTAATTTTGCAATCTTTAACTAAAATTTGAACACTTCAAGTGATTGTAAAAAAGTGTTGACTGTAAGCTAAATTTCTGTTATACTCAATATTACTCATTTCATTTTTACATTAAATTTTTATAAATTCAGACAACAGTTGATCAATTATTGTTTCAGAAAAACAATTGTTTCATGATAAAAAAATATTAATTAAAGAATCTCACAAGATGCTCTCAATTATGTATATATATACACTTGAACATTAATTTTTCACTTCACTAATTATTGCTAAATGCATACACAATTTAATACTAAACTAAAATCACTGCAGTTGAAAATAGCTACTTCATGCATATTACTCAGATGCATGACATTAAACATGATAAACTGATATCTTCAATTGTCAAAATTTAAAAAGCAAATTACAAACACTTTTCTATCTGATGAATAACTGTAATAATTAATTTTAATTTTTTTAAGATATTTTTTGTATTTTGACAGAAAAATTCCAAAAAATCAATATGAAATGTATAAAATCATGATTTTGTTGATTTTTTTTTAATTTTTTTGCTTTCATCTGCTGCTAACACTTTCAGATATTAAAATTGTTTCTTCAAATCATTCAGATATAATGTTGTATTCTTAAAAATGATTTTTGAAAAATTTTTCTGCTTGAAAAAAAAATTACACAGTTTGAACAAACATATCATTTAATGTTTTTTTTATTAAATTGTAAAATGTCACAATTTATTTTTTCATCATTTTTTCTAATTTTTTATTTAGTTTCTGATGATGCAGTAATATTATTTTTTTCTTTCTGAATAAAATAATTCTCAGATTGAGATGAAAAAAATAATGTTATATTTTTAAAATTTTTCAAAACACATATTTATTTCTTTTTGCTCTTCTTCTCAATTTCTTGTACAAAAAATTAAAAAAATTAACAAATTTTTTGTTTTGCTGCTGAAAACACTTTTAACAAAGCAAATTGTAAATTCAAAATGTTTTTGAATATTATAAAAAAATCAGCATGAAAGTAATGTATGAAAAATTAAAAAATTGAATATTAACTGCAGATGTAATTATTTTTACTTTAAACATTTTTGTAATATTTTTTTCTCATGTCAATTGATAATTGCAAGCAGCAATCAAACAATGAGAGTTAATCTCAATATTAAATATACAACAAGATATTCAACTGACAGTTGCAAGCATTCATCAAATTGTGCAAGTCAATATTAATAACAAATATATAATAAAATATCATAAAATCAAAATGAAGATTTATGAATCAAAACTGCATTTTCAAAAACATTAAATAAATTACTTTCAAATTTTAAAACATTGCTTATTCTGTATGAAAAAAAAGCAAGTAATCATAAAAAGTAGTTGTCAGTTAGCTGCAAGAAGTCATAAAATTTAATATCAGTAAGTAAATCATATAAATTTATTTAAAAAATAAAAAAAATCATATCATCATGATTGCATCTTTATCAGTAGAAGAAAAAGCAAAAAAAATTACATTATTGTGTTTTTTTTCTTAACTGAAGAAAAAACAAACAAAATTACATTACTGTATTTTTTTTTTTAGTTAAAGAAAAAGCAAATAAAATCACAACATGAATGTGTTCATCCTTCAGCAGTGAAAGAAAAAGCAAAAAAAATCACATGATTATGTTGCTTTCATCAACAGCAGAAGAAAAAGCAAAGAAAATCACATGATTGTGTTGCCTTCATCAGCAGCAGAAGAAAAAAAAGCAAAGAAAATCACATGATTGTGTTGTCTTCATCAGCAGCAGAAGAAAAAGCAAAAAAAATCATGTGATTGTGTCTCTCTTATCAGCAGTAAAAGAAAAAGCAAAAAAAGTCAGATGACTGCAACAAATTCTCAAAATCTGCCAAATTTCTTCTGACAGCACACCTGTCTCCTGCACATGATCAGGATGATCCTAGACCCTTTCTCTCACTTTGTTTGTTTCAGGGCATGGCTGATTATGTAACCATGTTTAATATCTTGGCATTATTACTAAGCAGAATTCGGTCCCAAAATTTTGATCCGAAGATTCATTTTCCAGTATCACAGGTAGTTGAGCATCGTCGTGGTAATAGCCGCTCAATCAACTCAGATTCCGTTCAATTTCGGGAGCTGAGCGGAGCCGACTAGACTGCTTGGTATCCGTACTGTCTTCTCTAGACTTAAGATGGTGTGCTCCCACTGCTTTTGTCCAGGTTCGTGAAGAAATTACTCTCAAGTCCTAACAATCTTTCTTGTAGGCGCACCGCATTATATCACAGATCGTCGTTACCGGAACGCGAGCCCTCGGCCGCGCATTCGCCGAAGCCTACAGACAAGCCTCCGCCTCCTCCCGATACGCCGCCCACGCACAACAAAAGAGCGGCTCCTCGATGTCCAACACCTTCGCCTCCTCGGGCCTCACGCTCGAAGAAGCCTGCAAGATCCTCAACGTCAAACCGCCCAGGGCCGGAGAGGCAAACCTGGAGCAGACCATGGAGCGATTCAAGAAACTTTTCGACTTGAACGATCCGAAAAAGGGCGGCAGTTTTTACCTACAGAGCAAGATTCTGCGTGCGCGGGAGCGGATTGAGATGGAGGTGAGGGAGGCGGAGCGGAAAGGGAAAATGGAGAAGGAAGCGCGAGAGGGGTGGAATCCGAAGGTGTACAAGGATCGATGATCAGGCGCTTTCGAGTCTCTAGATGTGGGATTATATGACGTGGAATCCCCTTCTGATCTTGCCCAAAATCTGCGTCCGCTGGATTCCGAATTCCCCCTCGACGAATAGACTATAAACCGACAAACATATTCCGATTCATCTATTCATTTTACTCATTTCGCGCATAGCACTGGCGTTGAGCGTTTTTGGAGCCCGGTGGAAGCCCCCGTCTGAAAGTCTTCCTTTCTTCCCATATAAGACGATTTATCTCTTCCACTTCGATTCCTCCGCAGCGACGTGTGGCTACTCCCCGCGAACTCGGATTCTTCGAACCCTACCCTATCCCAAGCCCCCCAGTCACACCCGAATGCCCCCAACGCTCTGAACAGCGCGACTTTCCCACTTCTCCACGTACTCTCCCCCATTTCTCCCTTCCCCCTCTGAAAGGGAGCGTCCCTGCGCCGAGCTATATCCCTCTTCATAGAACTGACCGGAAGCACTCTTTGCATATTTTTCCCGAAAATTGCGCTTAGACCCGCCCCCCCCCCGTTTCAATCTTGTGAGCGAATTGCTCTATATCATACTGTACATACATATTATTTTTTCTTTTTTCTGGATCCAAAAAATCCCCATTGTGGTTTTACCGGCGCTCTTTCCGTTCAGTTAATGCACTCTCTCTCCTCTCTTATGTCTGGGGCCATGGACCGATGGGGTTGAAAAGGCTTGACGAGGGTTTATGAACTGTATTTTATTTTATTTTGTTCCATTTGTCTATTAGCTGTTGTAAGAATAGAGTATAAGTTAATGATACCAAGGGAAAATTCATTATAACCCTTTGCTGGGGATGAGAAGATGTAATCTGAATAATTTTTTTTTTTTTTTTTTTTTTTTTTTAATTCTCCTCCTCCCTGATATGTGTCAGTACAGCCGTGCTTTACCCAGTTGCTGGTACTTATTTATTTTCCATCTAAGAACTAAAAATCTCGACCTTGTTTAAACAAATTCGGGCTGTTGGTTTAGTGGTATAATACCCCCTTAGCATTAGCCCAAAGGCATGGGGGTGGTCCGGAGTTCGATTCTCCGACAGTCCAGAAATTTTTTTCTCCATTTTTTTTCTTTTCTTTTTTTTTTGTCTCCCCTCTTCTTTGAGGAGAGGATCCAACAGGCAAAGATGTGGATGGACTGTGTAAGGTCTGGTTTTTTTTATCAAGCCTGATGCAATCTCGATTCTCGCCTGAGATGCGTAGTATATTTATTTACTTGATTAATTGTCATTCATGCTTTTGTTCAATGGTGAGTCTTGGGAGCCGAAACGGAGAAATCCATAACTATGTAAGCCAGACAGACAAGTGCGTTCTCAATGGATCCTGTCCGACTGGATCGTTTGGGACACTCTGTTTGGGATCCGCCTCGCCCAAGCCGGCTTCTTGAATGGGGAGTATAAAGAAAATATGACAGACGCTTTATATGCACACTGTGGGCTCCCAAAGATCCCAGAAACCATTCCATGCTCAGTGGTAAATTCATGCTTTCTAACAAAAATAAAATAAAAAAAAGGGACAAAGAAAAAGCAGTGATCATGTTTTATCATCGAAATATCGTCTCATTAAACCGTTTCTGATATTCAGCATCCACCCGATTCATCGTCGTCTCATCGGGAAGCACCTCAAACGTATTCAGATTCATACTCGCAATATCATTTCGGTCCAGCGGCCCGCCATTCTTGTCCCGCAAATGCTTCAGCATCGCCAGCGCATCCTGCATATCGTGACTTGTCTTGCGGCCCCGATCGGCGTGGTGGATGCGTCGCAGTTTGCGCTCTAGCGCCCATTCCATCGGCGCGGCCATGATGCACAGGTTGGTGCCCTGCCACAGGATGATGTTTTGCTCTTCGGCGCGGCGGAAGAGGTATTCCCTGGATCGGCGGGTGACGAAGAGCGCCATGTCTTCGTTGATCCAGTTCTTGTTCAGGTGCAGGAGGTGTGCGACTTTCTCCATGGCGGTGCGGAGTGGTTGTTTGATGTCTTCGTCCTGGGCCCATTCTGGGTCGAGCAAGTAGTCGATGTCGTCGGTGCTTTCTCGACTTTTGAGGTAGGAGACTGCCACGAAGCCTCCGGCTGTGATCAGTTTGATGGGGGCGAAGGCCGAGAGAATTGGGTCTTTTCCCATCTCCATGTCGAGCTTTTCCAGGCCTGTATGGGAACATGTTGAGTGATTCTCGTTACTCTTGCGTCTTTATGTCGAAGGAACCAGGAACGTTTTGAAGAGATGGTAGAGACAAGGCAAGTCACGAACCTTGGTGGAACTCGTCCGCATTCAACAATTTTCTCCCAGTGGCATCGCCGTCCGCCATCTTCTGCCACACGCTCAGCAAATCTGCGGCCGAAGTCTCCTGATAGACGACGCTCTACCCAGATGGGAATATCGTATTTGACCTAATTGGCCCTGAACTCAGAATTGTGTGCAAAGGGATCAACACACACGAAACGAACAGCAACCACTCCATATTCCATTGAGCAAAATGGAAACGATCAAGCAAATATTTGCAAAACGGAAGAAACTTCAAGCATCCAACTTGCAATCAAAACGTACACTTCAATCGCAAGATCGATCTCGCCGATTCTCCTTTTCAAATTCAGGGGTGATTTTCTTTTCTTTCCTTTCTTTTTTGCTTTTTTTTTTTAATAAGAACCGTTGCTCTGATACAACTTGTATTCCTTTTCTTTCTCTTTTCTTTCAGGTTTCCGTCGTGGAGCAATTCTGATAGTAGTGGCGTGTAAAGGATGAGACGCCCAGGCACGCAGGGTTTAAGTAAGCCAGAGAGAAAGAGGAAAACGACCGGCATCTGGGAAATAAGAAACAACAATAAGTAATACTAGAAAGGACTCGTGTTGGTAGATATGTATGTATGTATGTATGTATGTATGTATGTATGTATGCACGCAGGTTTTGATATACGGGGATGCGGTATGGATGATGGGGGGGACGGGGAAGGGAAGGGTGGCAGCCATACAGGTATGTATGTAGGTACTCCGCAGTTTGATATTAAAATCTCGGATGGGGCGCGTGTTTGAGAATTTTTTTCTCTTTTCTTGTTTCTTCTTATCCCTCACTCTATTCTTCTTCTTTTCTTTTTTTTTTTTCTCTCATCTTCATCCCCACTCCTGAAGTAAGAATCCTTCAGGTCCAACTCTGGCATCATGCGGGGTGATGGATCTGACAATGATTAGGCAGAAAAGAGAGATGATTCAACCGTCAACTAGTTAGTTAAAAGCAGAGAAACTCTGACTTGCCAATTGCCAATTGTAGTCTGACCATCTGGCATCAAGGAAGAGAGACGAAAAAGCAAGCAACTCATCAATCATGGTGGGTTCGTGGTGGTGGTGGTGGTGGTGGTGCATGAACCCGCAGCGATCGGATCGAATCCGCTAAAGTTGCTGCAAGTCATCCCATGTTTTGCTGATCCCCTCGTGCGGCATGGCGTCATCTGATGTCATCTCCAACCACGCCTAATCGATCACCATCACCATCATTGCTATTAATTAATGGTCGAGATGGAAGATAGAACAGTTGACGCATTCGCTTGGTATGAGCAGAATACTGGCTAAAAACTATGTATGTACTCAACAATTGAAAGCCGTTCCAGTCTTCTTCAGCATCTTATCAGGGAACCCAAAGTTCACCCCAAACGGCGGGTAGACATATCGCTTGAATCCCCTTTTACTTACTACGACCTCCTTTATGAACTTTGCGATCGTCGCCATATCCTCTTCGTCCAGGTGGATCAAGTGGTGATTTGCCTCGATGCGCGATGGTGTCACAGACTTCGCAACCACACAAGACCCGCGTGCAGCTTTTTTGAAACAACGTTAGCGAGTTTTTATCCGCAGAAATAGCACCTAGATGTGACCGTCTGAAAAAGCCATACCATGCCAGCTCAGCAACACCGTCGACGCCGCAACGCCCTTTCTCTTCGCAACCTCCACCACCGCCTCATTCATCATCAACGGGCCGCCCGTACTCCCTAGCGGACTGAACGCCGTCACCAGGATGCCCTTCTCCCTACAGAAATCCACAATCTCCTGCTGCGGCAACAGTGGATGGTTCTCAATCTGATTCACGGCCGGTACGACAGTGACACGCGGGAGCAGTTCCTGTAGATACTTAAGACTGTAGTTGGAGACGCCAATTGCCTTTGTCTTGCCGGTGGCGAGGAGCTTTTCCATGTCTTTGTAGGTATCAACATGGGAACGGAACCAGTCGATGTCGCGCGATCCGTCTGGGAGAGTGGGGAACAGTGGGTGGTTTCCTAGTAATAAATTAACGCATGTAAGGGGTCCAAAATGGGGGAAAATCGAAAACGTATTTGATCCACCCCCAATATCAGAACGAGTCGAGTTTCTCCTTTTTTTTTCCTTTCTTTTTTTCTCACCTACCGCTTGGATTCATCGCCACCGGCCAATGCATCAAATACAAATCCACATAGTCCAACCCCAAATTCTCCAGACTCGCCTCCAGCCCTTCCTTCACCCGTCGGTGGTACGTATTCCACAGCTTCGTCGTGACAAGCACATCCTCGCGCCGGACCAGTCCTTCGTCAATGGCCTGCGCAAGTCCCCTGCCCACCTCTTCTTCGTTCTGGTAGCAAAGCGCCGCGTCGATGTGTCTGTAGCCGACTTTGAGCGCATGGTAGACGGCAGCCTGGACTTGGCCGGGAGAGGACTGCCATGTTCCTGTACCAGAGGGTTGCGTTTTTTCTTTTCGTCAGCTGGGTCTCGATAGGGCTGCTAAATCATGTTTCTTTTCTTGCTTCTCTCGAGAATGCGAGAAGGTAGTGATGGAGATTCACTCACCGAGACCGAGTGCGGGGATCTCTGCGCCCGTGTTCAGTCTGAATCGGATATCCGTGGGGGTTGGCATGGTGTATTTTCTTTTTTGTTTTTTTGCAAGTATCAAGTAGATCAGTTAGAAAGATCTGCTGGAATAGCTAACTAACTTAGCTATGTAGTTAGCTGTTCAGAAGAGGACATAAATGTCTGTCTTGGAAATTTTTCCTTCCATTGTTTTTCATTCTTTGTCCCATCGTTCGCTCTCTTTCGTATCACCACTCAAGTTCCACAGCGAAGGCATCGAATAGCATAGCATCATATTCCTGTTCACACCTTGCTTACTGTCGGAGAATCGAGCTTGGCGGGGGGATGGGTTCATGATCCCAGAGATCTGGATGCTATCTTCCATTGCTGCCCTGCCTGGATCGAATCACCAACCTGGAGGAACCAATGAATGGATCATCGGAGTCAACTAACGCAGTCGACATTGAAATTCAATAACTAATAGTTACTCCGTAGTTACCTACATACATAGTTAACTAATTAATACTAACTGATCTAAAAAAATTAAGATATTATATTTCCGCCTATATTATTTTAAATTTCAGGTAAGATATAGTTATAGAACCCGGACGAGTGAAGCAGCAGATGACAGAATACTTGTGATACAACCCGGTAAAAAAGGGATGGTATGTGGATAGCACTAGGGAAATTGTATAAGAGTTTTAGGGACAAGTTATGAATCTTTGAAGAGCGCCTATTGTGTTGTAAATTTGCTAGGGAAGACCCGTCTGAGCAAGTGTCTAGAGAAACAGGTTCTATTGTAGATCCCCTGTGCAGATTGGAATAATGGCTGTCCGAATTTACGCTGAAGTGGTCCCTAGCCGCAGTATATATCGATAAGAGCGTTGAAATCTGGATCTTGGAGGAGTTGACTCGCAGTTAGGCGGCGCTCGGGAACGAGGGAGAAACCTCTGGTCAAAATGGACATCAGGAGTTTCCTCTCGGCTGAATCTATTTTGGGTCGTCGATATCTAATCCGGTCTTCGAGGCTTGCAGTAATGGCAGTATTCGGATCATACCACTGATCGCTGCTATACTGGGGCCAGAGATATTTTCCCTTTAGATACTTCGGTAACGGTCCCATATAGGTAACAACATCCTTCAGGCGAGGAAAGAGATTAAAGCCAAAATAAAGATATGAAAAGACACATATATAGCTCCACATATCACAAGAAAAGTGAGGAATGGCACCATGAAGCCGTTCTGGAGAACAACATTCAAAAGGTGGAAGTCCATCTGGGATTGTTGAATCACCAACTCGGGTGGTTATCCCAAAGTCTGCAAGATAGATCATATTTGAACACAGTGCGGCAGGGAATTGGATTGGCCTCACAATTTCTCCCTGTTTCCAAGTGTCAGATTGTATCAACATTCGTTGGGGCCGACCAAGAATCTTGTATTTATCAGCTACACTGAGATTTTCAGGAAGAGCACTGCCCCACAAGACATTCATAACATTGATATCTAAAAGTGTTAGCTTCCATAGTTATTATGACGGATTTGATTTGGAAATAATTTACCTCGGTGAACAAAGCCTACTTTGTGTAAGTTTGCTAAAGCTTGCAGCAGTTGCTTAGCACCGTGCATTCGAGTTGCAATGTGCAGCTGCTTTCCTACAAGAGATCCAACACTGGGACCAAAAAGTGGAAAGACAAAAGCAAAGTGGCTCGATTGCGGACCACGAAGAAGAAAGACATTCTCATATAAAACTAGATGAGAGATATCAGTAACAGTCTGATGGATGGCAGTCTGCATCTGATAATCATGTTCTCCGGATGAACCAGAAACCATAATTTTGATTGCAAAATTTCTTTGATTTTTCAGATCTTGAGCAAGCCAAACAGTCGAGAAGCCACCATGGTGAATTTTATGAAATATGCGGTATGTTTGATTGAGGATCTCTCCGATCTGGATAGGGTAGTATTGACATGGACATTCTCCGTATCGAGCTTCATTTTCAGATTCTTCGGCAATTTCAAGTGCGACATCATTGTATTCATCAATCAAGTCACCGCGGTCGACATGGTCATCGGAGAGGTAGGGTAAGGTGGGAGAGCCCAAATGGGACAGCATCATTGCGAGCTGAGATGTGCGAGGCTGATATGGCTGTGGGTTTGATGTGAGGCATTGACAGGCAACGGTGAGACTGCGGACTAACTAGCCTAATAGGGAATGGCCTGTTAGTAAGCTATTAGTAACTTAACTAGCTAGTTTAGGGCTAGTGCTGATTCAGTCCAGATTACATAACCACAAGCAATAGAATCCATCGCTGCTATGAGCTTAACTAACTGAGTAGAGCATCTGTTGGACTAAAGGGATACTGTGAATAGTAAAGACTTCATCAGATTTTTTTTTCAATCTATCTAGACAACTATGAATTATTTATACATTTTAGGATTCATAAGAATAATAGGAAAAGTCATGAAAAAGCAGCAAATTTGATGGCAATCTTGAACATATGAAATTAAGCAAGAGGTGAAAAGTTTGTATTTTGTGTCACTCAATGTCAAGAGATAGTGACAATATGCAGAATTTATTAGATGAAGTCAGAATTATTTGATGAAAGTTTGAATGATAGCTGAAACAAATCTCATAAATTTAACACATTTTCTTCAGCTTAAGCTTATTGAATGCTTTTTGCTTGTTTGTTTGAGTCAGATTTGTTTGATTTAATCAGCAAGTTTATAATATCAACTAGATTGAGATTTTCAACAAATCTCTCAAAGAATTTGTTTTTTAAAAATTTAATTAAATCATCAGCAGACATGTTTTTAGTTGAGATTCAATCAACAAGAAGCTTCTTACATTAAATTCACTCACAGAATCAATACTGATGAATATTAATGTAATGAAGCTTAATTACAAGAAGCAAAGCAGAGCTGATCAGCAGTCATAAAATTTACTGATTATTCATATATATAACAAAATTATTTATTTGATTTAAACTGTAAAGCTTGAAGCTCAGATTATTGAATAATTATTTTCATTAAAAATTTTTTTTTTCAGTATGAATAAATGCATGCAGTTTTGCTTTCATTAAAAAAATTATTACAAAATGCTGT
Source organism: Emydomyces testavorans (assembly GCA_029449355.1). NCBI lineage: Eukaryota > Fungi > Ascomycota > Eurotiomycetes > Onygenales > Nannizziopsiaceae > Emydomyces > Emydomyces testavorans. Next base: position 9,099,195 of record CP120628.1, read on the forward strand.
TTGAATGTTTTTCAGTTAATAAATATATTTCAAAAAAATACTAGTAAGTTTTGCAAGCTCTGACAAATTGCAAAGTCATTCACAAACAAGATATCACTTGAAATGAAGAAAGCTTGTTGATTATTTTGTTTTAGTAAAATATTTGAGAGCATAACTTCAAATTGCATATAAATATTTACTTATTCATTCTATTGCTGTATGATGCTTTGAACTCAAATTGCTCATGAATTCACTCAATTTGCTAACAGAAAAAGCAATATTTAATTAAATTATAATAATTGCATAAAGAGCAAAATTTATCTTGCTCTGATAAACATAAATTTCTTAATTCAAAGTCTGATAATTGATTTTCATAAAACATTAAATTTACAAGCTTTTTGATTATAAAATTCTGCAGAGATATTTGATTGATCAGATGAAATTATGTTGCAATTTTCTTAATATAAAAATTCTGACAGAGTCATGCTTTTTGAAATGTTTAATTTTATAAAATTCATATATCTAAAAATCAGATAAAACTTCTTATGTCTCTCAATTCATAAACAGTTTGTAAGCATTAAATGAAAGCTTTTAAAAATTCTGATCTGCACAGTAATATAGTATCACTATATCATTAACATAAAAAAAAATAATATTAAAATGTCATTTATAAATAAACAAAATTCATCATTAATTTGTTTGAGCTCTAGATTCTTCAAAATAGTAGAAAACTTAATATTTCAAAAATGAGAAAATTTGCACATATCATATAAAACTCATAAAAGCTTTCATCAAATTTTTGATTTTCTGTATTCATTCAGCAGTAAAACATATATATTTTTATTAAAATTGACATTGATGAAAATATTAATTACATCATATTGATGAGCTTCTAGATTAAATATCATCATTAAAATTATAAAAAAGCAGAAGACTCTGACTGCAAGTGTAGCTGCATATATATTTTTTTTGTAAACAATTGTAAATTTTTTCTGATCACTAGATAAATTTTGAATTTGACAAAATAATCATTCATATCATATTTGTAGTTATAAATTCACATTAAAAAAATCAGTTTGATGAGATATTTTGTTGAAATAAACATTTTTTTGTAATAATTTTTTTCATTCAGTTTTTTCATTTCAATCTTCATTGCTTCTTCAAATTTTTTTGTAAACACATGTTTTTTCAGTTTCTTTCAGTTTGATCAGTTCATCACAGTGTAAATAAAAAATTACATTCATAAATAAATGTTTTAGTTTTTAAGCAAACACAGAATGAAATTTTATAAACTTGAATTTGTTAATTAAAGTGTTTGTGTAAGCTGAGCATCTGATACAGTATAACTCATCAGAATTGATTCAATCTGTATTGATTTTTCAGAGTCTGATACTTTAACATGAATTAATTGATTCAATAATTTCTGAAGCAATTTGTTCTGCCTGAAATTGTAAATTACTAAATTCTTCAAAATCTTCACTTTTTTCACAAGTTTCTGATTTTTTGCTTGATTTTTCATCTTCAGAATCTGTTATAAAATTTTCAGAGAATGAAATTGATGTTTCATTAATGAATTTAAACATAAAATCAGAAGTTGATGTCATCTCAAATGTTAACAAGTCAACATTATTGATTGAGAATTGATTAGTAAGATCAAATCAAACAATTTTTGAAGTAGCTTGTTCAGCTGACTTTATTTTTTTATTTTGATTTTTTTTCTCTTAATTTTTCAATTGAAAAATTTTTCTTATCTGTATCATCATCAATTTCAGCTTGCTTTTTAATTATAAGCTCAGAAAAATATACAAAATTAATTTCAAATTTAAATTAAAAATTTGAGATTTTTTTTGAGATTTTTTTGAGATTAAAAAACATTTTTTTGTTAAAAATGATATTTTTAGTAAGTATAATTCTTTCAGATTGAAGAATTCAAATCTTGAATATATTAATTGATTCATACTCAACTAAGTAGTCAATTTCTGCTCTAGAAGCTATTTTTTTAAGTTTTTCAAATCTTGTGTTTTTTATAAGAAAATAAGCTCTGCAGTCAAACACATAAATATAACTAACATTCAATTAGTTTTCAGATTTGAAATTGAGATTAATATAGCATTCAAAAGCTATAAAAAACATTTTTTAATTAAAAGCTTTAATCAGAGTTTTATTAAAAAAATAATTTGTTGTTCTTGCACTCTCATTTCATAAATTTTCAAATAAATTTATCACAATAATTATAATTCTAGACATTGTTAATATTATATCTTCTGAGCATTCAGTCAAATTATTTTATTGAGAAATTTTAAAAACTGAATGCTTAACATGATATTCTTCATCATTTTTTCATTCTGTGAGATTCTTTCACAGCATCATTTCTCAATTTAAATGTATAATTAAAATTTTAAAATCATAAAATCAACAGATTTAATTAATGATTTTTTGTAAATATTTCAGATTGTTCATTTTGATTTTCATGATTTCAACAAAATGAATATGCAGATAAAAACAATAAACATAAAAAATGTATTTATCTTCATTATAAGCTTCATTCATGAGAATAAAATCAATATGAAGCTTCATGAAGAGTCTGTTGTTTCAGTTCATAAATTTTTTAAAAATATGCTGATGCATTTTGCTTAAGACACAGATCTCACACTCAACAATTAATAAATTATTGAGATTTTTTTAATTAATGCTGTTAACTGCAGAAAGTAAATGCTTCAAAAGTTTTTTATTTAAATAATTTAAACATTAATGTCACAAGTTTGAATTGTTCTTAATCACAGCTGTCTGAGCTGAAGCTGCAACTGCTGAAGCTGAAGTCACAGCTGCTGAAGCTAAATCATTTTCAACTGTAATTTTTGTGATTAAGATTACAACTTCTTTCTCAGTTGTATTCAAATTATTTGTAGCAAAAATTAAGCACATCACTTGAAGTGTAAACATGATATGATCTGAATTAATTAGATTGTATTCAATAATTAATTTAAATTTTATTTTTTGTAAGTATACAAAAATCTTTCTGTCTTTTTTCAAAATGAGATTAAGCTCATTCAGATTAATTTTTTATTTTTGTAAAAAAATATAATTATTATATTAATATGAAAATCAGAAATGTAGACTGTTTGAATGAAATTTCTTATAATTTTTTTATTTAGAATATTAATAATCACATTAACACTTTCATAATTTTTTACATTTGAGATTTTATTTTCAGTCAAAATTAAGTCATTTTCAACAGAATAAAAATTGTGAAATTTTAATTTATTATTGTAAACATGTATATCTGCTTCTGAATTAATTATGAAGCTGTTGCAAAAATGATAATTAAATTGTGTTTTTGTTTTATTAAAATTGAAGAAAACTGTGACAGTGAAATTGACAATTTTCAGTATTGAGTTATTATTATTTCAATCATTTAACTGATTTTCAATTTTATTTTTTAGCAATAAATCATTGCTTTTTTTATTAATTTTCTTCTTCTTAATTTTTTTTGCTTTCTTAATAAGCTTTATGACTCATACTCTGAAAATGAAGTTTTTGAGTTTTTTTTTATCTGCTTCATGATTTTCAGATTTAATTTTCAATTGTTTAAGCATATTTCTGAATTAAAATAATAGCAGACAAACATTCAGTGTCATTTATCACAAAAATACTTGATTTTTAATTTTTCTGATTGTATTTTGTTTTGTAAAATCAGTTTACTTTTGTTATACTGATCTGAAGCTTCTTAGCATGTGAGCTGCTAGTTAGCAGTTATGTTATATTTTACTTATCATGTATTTTATATTGACTCTCATCTTCATGTATATTATGAAGAATATGTTATCTTGCTTTTTGAAAAAAACAAGTGATCAGTTCAATACAATTTGAACTATAAGCTGATACTTTCTTTTCATTATATAGCTATTGTATAGCTGCTTGTTATCTTTTATCTGAAGCTCTGAACTTGCTTGTTTGTTTATTGCTATGTGAATAATTGTCTAAAATAACTGAAACAATTGATTGTTAAATCCACTGTTACAGTTCTGATTGCTTTTTTTTATATAGCTAATTTGAAGCTATGCTGCTGCTATCTGAAAGAGATATGTTGAAGAAAAAATAATTCTCTAAAACAGCAGCTTAATCTGAGAAAAATTTTGATTATGTACAAAAATCACAAAAAAAATTTACTATTCTGAAAAATATTTCTGAATTAAATGATTTTGAATCAGTGAGCTCAACATCTGAATTTACAGTTACAAGTTTATTTAATCAAGAGCAATTTAATCAGTTGATTGATGCTTTAATGCTGACACATTGCAGTGAGAAAAAAAAATTTTCTGAATTTAAGTTATATTATAGTAAAAATTGCAAGAAATATTGACAATGAACATGTTTGATAAAGAATTATCTTGATGACAAATCAGATATATATGTTATGAAGAAGAATAAAATTCAATATGCAGCAGCAAAATTATGAGAAAATGTTCAATCAGCTTGATTTCTTGAATGAGAGTTAATTGATCTGAACAATTATATGTGAATTCAGTTCAAATTATTTTTGTTGAATCAGATTGAAGTGCTAAAGAACTGCAGCATGTTAGTAAATGAAAAATGATTGAAATTACATCAACATTTTATGCAATTGATTATTGATTTTGAATGTATTTATGTTGATAAATGAAATGAGATGAAGCTTTCTATCTCATTATGTCAGAAGAATGAATTTTGAAATTAATGTTTTTTTAATAAGTTAATCTCAAAGCTTTGTGATGCTATCATGTTACATCAGCAAATATCTCACAGAGTAACTGAAATAACTTTGCTGAAAGCTTACATGAAATAAATACAAAATAAAATCACTAAAAATCAACAAATTTTTGAACATCAACAACAACAAAAGTCAAGATGATGTAATTCTGATAAGAAGTGAAAAAATGATTCAAAAAAACCAGAATCAAACAGCAAAAAAGCTGTGATTTACATTATGTTATACTGTGAAAAAGAAGCAAAAATATAAAAAGAAGCAAAAGAAGAAAAATTGTTGTTTTATTTATAATAAAATAAATCACATGAGTCTGAAATGCTCAAAACAGCAGCAGAGAGATTTTGATTAATTAAAAAAAAAAACTAACTCATCATTGAATTCACAAAAGTCAGCAGTAAATATGCTGCAAAATGATGAAAAATCAAAATGACAAACAAACAGAAAAAAATTTGCTTTAACTGTGTTTATTCAATCTGAAAAATATTTTGTATTTTCAAATGCATTATTGAATTTTGAAGCTACTCATGAATTTGTCTCATATCACAAGCTGTTGCAAAGTGGCTGAAAATCTGCTGCTGAATTGCAAAAATCAACTGAAATGGCAGATGAAATACAAACAACTTGTTATGATGAAATTGATATTTTGTTTAAGATTTTTGATTTGTTGTGTTATGATATGATATTAGATAATTATTGATTAGCTGAGATTAATTCTCTAGTTGATTGAACTACTGCTTCTTGATGTTATTGTGTTGAAAAGTCTGCAAAGTTGTGAATTGAATTTTCAAGAAAATTTTTCAAAACTATCAGACATGACATGATTTATTTATCATTAACAGATATTATTAATCTGCAAAAAAATTCAACAGAAATGCTAGAGCTATTAAAGATTTATTTAAATTTTGAGCATGTATTTTCTAAGAAAAAAGCAAATATTTTTTCAGATATTTCTGTGAAACATACTATTAATTTTTAAAAAGGCAAGATGTTTCTGTGAAAGCAGTTATATTCTCTCTTGATAGTAAAGCTTGATACTTTACAGAAATATTTAAAAAATAATCAATAAAAAAATTAAATATGACTGTCAACTAGTCTGGCAGATGCATCAGTTTTTTTCTTCAAGAAAGCAGATGAATTATTACAATTATGTGTTGATTACTGAAAATTGAATGCAATTACAATTAAGAATTGCTACTTCTTATTTTGAATAAATGAGTTATTAAATTGATTGAATGATGTGAAATATCTTACTAAATTTGATTTATGTAACATGTATCATTAACTTTAAATTAAAAGAAAAGATGAATGAAAAACTTCTTTCTGAATCTGATATGAACATTTTGAATACATGATGTTACTGTTTGATCTCTGCAATGCTTCTGCAACATTTCAGACAGATATCAATAATGCTTTTTAAGATATTCTGAATATGTTTGTTATTGTTTAATTTGATGATATTTTGATTTATTCTCAAACTGAAGAGAAGCATATTCATCATGTTTGAAAAGTTCTTTTGTGGCTATCTTGCTACAAGCTTTATGCTAAGTTATCTAAATGTAAATTTCATAAGATGAAAGTTAAATTTTTGAGATTTATAGTTGAAAGAGATGACATTCACTTAGATGCTAATTGACTGAATATTATTTATAAATAATTGAAATTTACATTAATTCATGATATTCAGATTTTTCTGAGCTTCATGAGTTTTTTTTGAAAATTTATATATAATTATGCTAAAGTAACTGCTTTTCTGATTGATTTTTTACAAAGCAGTAATTAATTAAAGCAATTTACAGTGCTGTAAAGAACTCACAAAGTTTTTGAGAATCTGAAGCAAGTTTTTGAAAAATCATTGTTGCTTATTCATTATAATCTGAATAAAAAAATTTTAATGATTACTGATGTGTCAGAATATGCAATTGCTGCTATACTGCTGCAATCAGACAGTAAATCAAAAAAATGAACTGTGCATTGACATTCAATTGTTTTTTATTTATGAAAAATGAATAATGCTGAAAGATGTTATGAAGTGTATGATTAAGAATTTTTGATTATTATGAAATTTTTTTGTCATTGAAGATATTATCTAGAAAGTACTAAGCAGTCATTTCATGTTCAAACTGATCATGTCAATTTATGTTACTTTTTCATCACAAAATTGTTGAATAACAGACAGATTTGTTGAACTGAAAAGCTTGTGACATTTGATTTTACATTGAAATATAAACTGAAGATACTGAATTCTGCTGATATTTTTTTGTGATAATGAAACTACAAATCTTCTGATATGCAAGAGCATAGAGTTGAATTACTTTCTACTCTACAACAGAAATTGAATTTCAGTTTAATGAGAAAAGTTGTGAATTTCAACATGTTTATTTCAACAGAAAAAAATTGTTCAGAAAGTCTTGCTTTGAAATTGCTAGTGATAAAAACAATTAATGAAAAAAATGCTTATATTTTGTTGAAATCAAGCATGTGTGAACTGCTACAGAAAATTCAGAAAAAAAATGTTTTTTTTATTGATATTTCTGAAATTTTAAAAGCTGCTGATGAGAAAGTAATTTTTTTACAGCAAAATGACTGAAAAATCTCTTCAGATCAGATTTTATTAATGTGAAATAAGTAAATTTATGTATTTCAGAATTTCATTTTATGACAAGAAATTTTATAAATTCATTATGATAATTTGTATGCAAATCATAATGAAATTCAATGAATCTTAAAGCTTATACAGTGAAAATATTATTGAAATAAAATGAGAACTGATGTGAAAGAGTATATATTTATCTGCTATGTCTGCAATTGTATGTAAGTATGTTGTCACAAGTTTTATGACAAGATAGTTATTATTTTCATTGTTATGAAATTGTGAAAACACTTGATTATGAATTTTATTGTTGATTTATCATCATTGCTGTGAGATGATGTTATTTATGATGCTATATTGATGATGACTGATAGATTTACTAAAATAACTAAATATTTTTCAACAATAAAAAAAATTAAAGCTTCTGAGTTAGCAAATATATTTATTGATGAGATTGTTAAATGTTATGAATTTTCTGAGTTTATTATTTTTAACAGAAATTCATTATTTACTAGTTATTATTGAACTGATTTTTGCTATCATTTGAATATTATTTGTTGATTAAATACTGCTTTTCATTCTTAAATGAATGATATAATGAAACAATTGAATCAAATATTAAAGCAATATTTTTGTATTTATAGTTTTTATCAGCAAAATAATTGAGCTAAGCTATTACTGACTGCTGAGTTTGTGTACAATAACAGCAAGCATTTAATTATAAATCAGTTTTTTTTTTATGTTATATGATTATAACTCACAAATTCTTACTGATTTTTTATCTGATTCATCTTTTCAAATTCTGAAATCAAGTTAATGACTTCAAAAACTTTATGATGTTTGAGAACAAGCAGTGAAGTTACTGCAACAAGTTTTTGAGACTCAAGCAATGTATTATGATAAAAAACACAAACTGATGCAATTTAATATTAATGATATGATTTTATTATCTAGAAAGAACTTGAAAATCTGAAGATTTTTAAAAAAACTAGATGATTGATATCTAGAATTTTTTTTAGTAATTGCTATTCATGAGTCACAAATTTATACATTGTGACTTTTCAAAAATTATGATTAAATTAATTTAACATTTCATGTTTTTTTACTTGAGTTTTGTCTGCAACATAATGACAAACAATTTTTTGAATTGCAGTCAATTATTGTTGATGATGAGAAAGAATGAGAAGTTGAAAAAATTTTGAATAAACAGATTTTCTGTAATGAAATTTAATATTTAGTCAAGTGAAAAAAATATTCTTCATATGAAAATCAGTGATTATCATTGACTAATTTGACAAATACTACTGAGCTATTACAGAAATTTGAAACTGAATAAAATTTTTGAATGACAGTTAAAAAATGACAAATTAAAAAACAAAAAGCTGCTACACAATAACTGCATTTGATTTAAATAACTGAATTTAATTCAAACTGTAACAAAAACTGAACTGATTTTTATTCATAAAAACAAATTGAAAACAACTAGATATCAGACTGAAGTCACATGAAGAAACAGCAGTCAAATAACTACAAGATTTTTTCACTGTCAAATTTAACATCATCTTTGTCATATGATGCTTTCTTAAACTTTTTTTCAAAATGCTCATTCAGCAATTCATCTAAAACATACATGTTATTAGCAAAAATGATAATAACATTGCAATGCTTCACTGTGATACTCTGATTGATTGCAATTTTATTATTGCTAATTTTCTTACTGAAAATCAATTTGATGTTGACTGCATGAAAAAATTCATTTATTTTTAATTTAAATTTTCTGCATGTTTTCTCATAAATTTCAGTATCTTTTGAAATCAAAAGCACAAATTTTTGTATAACTGTGAAATTTTTGTTCAATTGTGATGAAAATGACATGCATTTTTTTTTGTTTTTTTGACAGTGACTGCATTTATTGTAATTATGCAAACAAATATATTGAAATCTCAGCTTCTTCTTTAATTACTTGACACATTAAACACACATGAAATGTAACACAGTAATTTTTTTGCTGCTATTCAGCAACTCTTCATTAAATGTTTCAACAAAAATGATATTGATTGCTGTAAATTCTGAAGTCAATAAAGCAACAAATAAATTAATCAATGACATAAACAAAATATTTTTTTTTTCTAAATATCAGATTGCAAAAAATTATTAACAATTAAGCAGATAAAAAGCAGTATACTCACTGATGACAGCAATTTTGATTGCAGCAGCAAGTGAATTCAAAGTTTCAAGAATGACATTCTCTTTTGAAGTAATATCTTCTTTTGAAACAGTATTTTTCATAACAGTAAACAATTTGACAGTGATTTCATTGTGATTCTTCTGCTCAGAGGTAAAGTGCATCATTTATTATATTCAATATTAATTAAAAAAAAATATTGATTGAGAATTTTATGAAAATTTTTTTAAAAAGCAAATTTTTTTCAGTTGATAAGACAAAACATTTAGCAGACATTTGTTCAGAAAAATGTGTTAAATGATGAAGCAAATTTTTTGCTATATCAACAACAATTAACAATAAATTTTTTTTTATTTGATAATAACTTATTTGATGATGCAGGCATTTCTACAAGAAAATAAACTTGAAGAAAAAAAAAAAGTTGAACTGCTTGAGAGACAACTAAGATTTTATATTATTTTATGAGCATGTGTTTATAAACACATTGAAATTTTGAACATCTCATTTTTTAGCTAACTTGCTGCTATCTTACTGTTTGTTGTTTTTTTATGTGTATTGTGAAAATTACTCAAGTGTTTAAAATTGATATTTCTGAGCTTGAGATCAAGCTTTAAATAAAAAAAAAATAATTGTCATACTGATCTGAAGCTTCTTAGCATGTAAGTTGTTAGTTAGCAGCTATGTTATACTTTGCTTATAATATATTTTATATTGACTCTTGTCTTTGTGTATATTATGAAGAATATGTTATCTTGCTCTTTGAAAAAAGCAAGTGATCAGTTCAATACAACTTGAATTATAAGCTGATACTTTCTTTTCATTATGTAGTTACTGTATAACTGCTTGTTATTTTTTATCTGAAGCTCTGAACTTGCTTGTTTGTCTATTGTTATGTGAATAATTGTCTAAAATAGCTGAGATGATTGATTGTTAAATTCACTGTTACAACTTTCTAAAATTGAAAATACTGAAAATTTTTGTTTTTTTAAAGTTTGTTGTGCTTGATGCTGACAGAATTTTTTGATCAGTTTCTTGATGTTAATTACTGATTTAATTTTTCAAATTTGCTTCATGCACTTGAAATTATGATGATTTGCAAAATTCTTATTAAATTTTTCAACAACATGTAGAAATTTGAAAACAATACTGTTGTTTTTTAATATATTCATAATTTTATATTCAATAAGTCACTTCATGATAAGTTTTCAGTCATTAAATTAATTTTTAAGTAAAGTTCTACAGTCAGAACTCTTTCAAAAAATTATAAAATGATTTAAAAATTTTTAATCTCATTGTTCAGTGATTTTGACAAATTTTTTTTGAAAATAATCAGTAAAGCATGAACAGTGATAGCATTACAAAACATAAAAAAATATTTTGAATGAAAACATGTTTTTATATAAAATCATATCTGTTTCATGATATATTTTTTTTCAATAAAGTTTTTATTTTTTTGTTTGAAATCTAATGTGATAAGTTTCTGTTTTAAAACATTTTTCTTTGCATTTTTTATCATTTTGCAGATTGATTTTTCTAGTTCAGAAGACTTCTCAACTAACAGATTGATATACTCTCAGATATCATAAACTTGAGTTTGTTGTTAAATGACAATGATTCAGTCTTTTCAGTCATCACTGATGTTAAGAATTCATTTAAATAACATGATTATAGCTGGTGACTGATGCCAAGTTTTGTTTCATACTGTTGACAAGATGAAACAAATCACAATGATAGTTTGAAGTCTGTTGCATGAATGAAGCTGCAATAAAAATCAACAAGAATGATGCTCTGCAGTTGAAGCTTACAATCAGAACAAATCAAAATGACAGCTCAATGACTGATTAATAAACTTTTTTGCATTTTTGTTGATTAGAAAAAATCAGAATGAATGTTCACTGACTGACTGACAAGCTTTTCTGTGTTTTTTTAAAGTCATTTATAAAAAAAAATTCAAATGAAGAAAAACTTGAATGAAAAGAACATTCAGTGATTGAATACAGAAGAAATTTATAAAGAAAAGCTCAAATGAAATCATTCAGTGCTTGAAAACAGATGAAAGTCATACAGAAAAACTGCAGTGTTTATTGCAGCTAGCAAGAGATTGAAATACAGATGAAATTTATACAAATATACAATTAAATCTGTATATAACTGCAGATGATAATTTAACATTAAATTAATTTTATTTAAAATTTCAATAACATGTGAATATAACATTCAGTTTATATGAAGAGATTTTATATAAAAAAAATTTGTCTCATAAAATATTTCAGTTAAATCTTGAAGACTCTCAAGAACTTAAGATGCTGATTTAATATATATTGAAATAATATAAGTCATAATGAAATATGTTATATAAAACTGTATGTGAAATTCAAAGCAATATATAAGAATTCAGCAAGAAAAAACAATCTTGAAAGAGTCTGAACTCATAATTGTTAAACTAAAAAAATATTGTAAATAATAAAAATTTCATCAGATTTTTTTTTCAATCTATCTAGACAATTATGAATTATTTATACATCTTAGAATTCATAAAAATAATAAAAAAAAATCATGAAAAAACAACAAATTTGATGACAATCTTGAACATATGAAATTAAGCAAGAGGTGAAAAGTTTGTATCTTGTGTCACCTGATGTCAAGAGATAGTGGCAATATGCAGGATTTATTAGGCAAAGTCAGGGTTATTCAGTGAAAGTTCGGATGATAGCTGGAACAAACCCCATAGGTTCAACAGCATCTCTATGTTGTGCCTCTTCAAGCTCAATGCTGCCCGTATTGATCCCGTAGCGAATGTCTTCGATTTCACCATGTAAGCCTTAACGGCCTGAGACAATCTTATACCAGTGCAAAGGTAACCTAACCTAACCTCATCCAGACACCAACACCATCATATCGTATACAACCACCCCACATTCGTCACAATATTCCTCTTCGCAAAAATCTCATTCACCCCCCCTTCCTCCAGCACCAGCCTGCCCTGCGCATTCACCACATCCGCCGGCAAATCCACCGTCCACCGCGCCTCGATCGCCGGCACATCCTTCGTCCACGCCGCCGCCGTCTCCGGCTCGTACGGCGGATACGGATCCTCGTCCCGCTCACGGTACACATGCCCGCCGTCGCGCCGCATGCCCAGACTCAGCCGCCAGTTGAACGCGTGCACCAGCTCCTCCGCCAGACACGCCAGGATCGCGTAGCGGATCGGGTCCGCGTCGCGCGGGTCCGGAATCGCCCGCAGCGCCCAGCGTGCCTGGTACCAGAAGTACTCCGTCTCCGCGCCCATGGGGATGTAGTCGCCGGACGCCATGCATTCGTACAGCCGGTACAGCGAGCGCAGCGGGGTGTCGCGCGCGCGCCAGAGCGGGATGGCGGTGAGGTTGCGCAGGTTGTGGCGGCGGGCGTGCATGAGCTCCGGGTGGTTCCAGAGGTCGTGGATGGACGGGGTGGGGGGGACGCGGAAGGACCAGGTTGGGAAGGGGATGAGGAGGCGGAGCAGTGCGAGGTAGGGGTTTTGGTGGTCGCTGCGGAGGCGGTCGATGGTGGCGCGGAGTTTGAGCGGGGTGCTGAAGAGGTAGAAGAAGCGGCGGGTGCGGGTCCAGAGGGAGAGTTTTGGCCGCGGGCGTGCCATGTGCGGGCTGGTGAAGAGAGAGAATGAAGTTTGGGGAGGGAAAGGACTGTTTTTTGCTTGAGATATTCTGGTTATATATATGAGGAGGAGGGTTGATTTTGAGTTCTAGAAGGGACGAGATGGAGAGGCAATTGATGCTGGGTATTCTGTTTCTTTTTTGTTTTCAGTCAACTTCCCTACTCTCTCCGCCATAGTTTGTTATATATATCTACCTAATATATAGTTATATGTCTTTTTTTTAATTTTTTTTAATTTTTGGCTGCGAGATGATGGCATCTCAACTCAAACTCCGAAACTAGCGGTCAACCAGGGGCCAAACCTTCTGCTGCAGTTGCTTCAGCCAACCGGCACCGCGTTGTGGGCTCAACGGTGAACTGGCAGTCCTCTAGAATGCTCAGGATGGTCAATGAGAAAAGCCAACCAGATACTATGTTCCTGGTTGCCTGCTAGTTCGTTTTCATCGAGCCTGACATGGCAAGGGATTTGAATTGCCGATCCTGGTTCTTAAACGATCAAGCTGCAACTCCATACCTGAATCCTAGGGTAAAAATGATAGACGAATGAGTAAAACTACTACTTGACCTGTCAGGTACTGGAATTGATCCATATCAGTCGAATTCTGCTGTATACAATGCCTTGCCATCCGCTCAGGTGCAACTTGATCTGCTTTTCCTGTGATCTTCGCGTCCTGAAGAGCTGCACCAATCCGTCCGTACGGCTTGTCACTGCTGCTGCTGTCGGTTTCATCGGCAGTTTCGTGTCGTCGAGACAAGCAGCGGTGAACTCGATGATCTCCATCACAAGCGCTTGTTCAATAGTCCAATGCTGCGGGATCTCACGGTGCGCGCCATTGGCGTCATAGATACTAATGTATGTCGCTGTCTGTGGCTGGATGTTTCACGACGGTCAGCTTGCCGTCCGTCCCAACAATTTCCCATAGTTATATATTAGCGTCCTCTTGCCCAGCCACCGTCGCTCTGAGAGGCATAGACGTATGCAAATTTGTGCGCGGCAAATCTCCACTACTCCAACTGCGTCGTCACGGTCCTGAGTCTTGCGCACCTCAGGGTGGACTAAGATAAAGGACGGAAAACTGAAGGTGTGGCTGAACACAATTCAGGAACACACACTCGCTGTCAAGACTCATCAGGAGACGAGACAGCAACCAGTGTGTCGCGGGTGGGCTCGATGAAGAATGTTAAGCGCGTGACGTTTGCCCATGACTACCCCGGACCCGCGCAGGCGAATTGGAGAGTTCTTCGAGGCATATGTAAGGGCATTAACTATATGAAAGGATTGAGAGCTGGTTTTTGAGATCTCCTTTGATTGAAGATGGCTATGGATTGATCACTTGGCCGTAGTCTGTAGTATTCTGTAACTACCAGATGCTATATACGACAACATAGTTAATATATCCAGTGATTAATTCCAAAGAACTCGTTAGCTTGTACCCAATATCAAGTCTACCCTCTCAAATGTAGCTTCAATCCATCTATGATGCAAACATTCTACTTCTTCCCCTGACAGGCTGACAGTCTCGCTTTCATCATCATCATCATCATCATCAGTCGGCAATTGCATCCCATGTCCCTTGGCCCTGCCAACAACATCCTTGACTCTCGTCGCAAAACAGACTGAACAGTCGTCGAAGTCCATTGCCGACGCCTGTGCTGCGTTTCGTCTCTCTCATTTGCCTGTTTGGGACACAAACTATTCCTCCAATGGTGGATTCGTCTTTCCGAGCAACCACCACCACCATACATAGTTAGTTAGTCGAGATAGATCCCCTTCCTTCAGTGAACTTGAAACTACAAATCAGCCCCACGATGATGATAATTCCCTTGCTATCGTGTTGTCATGAGAGATAACTATACTAACTAACTAGTCTTTTCTCCCTCGCCCAATCCTTTGCGCATCCCCAATTCACTAACTAGTTACTTGGTTGACCCCAGTAGTTAAGCTAGATTGTACGGCTCTTCGTCGGAATTGCATGGCGCCACAAGGGCTATCAACCAAGAAAAAAAAAAAAAAAAATCTCATCTGATCCAGAATCCTTCGGGATCGTGTTAAAGAGAGACGACGGTTGCTTTCATCCCCTTCCCGGACATTCTTCGTCGAAATTCGGCCGGATGGAAGGATGCTATGCTAGCTTACTGTGGTATAAACCGGCTGGCACGGAAGCAGGCTTAAGTAGAGTGGGCAAACTACTAGTTGACTAACTAGTTAACTACATAATGAGTGATGTTGTACCGGTTTAATGGAAGAGTTTGATCCTGGACTGCCATGTTTTTTTTGCAAGGCGAGATGTGGAGATAACTTAGTATGTATGTACAATTATAACTACCTAGCTACTTGATATTATACACTTTGTGAGGAATTGTCTTCTCCTCTCCTTGCTTTCATGATTCTTCATCCATCTCTTGCTTGTAAGTCCAAAGATTGAAATACTCTTATAGAATAACTCTGTCCTCACAAAAAGATGAAATCACCTCAACTCCGCTCTGTATAAAGTACATATTTACTGGTATCATGTATGGAGGTAGTTATGTAGTTACCCCACAGTTATGAATCTCCCCACTCTCTCTTTCCCCACAACCCCAGCATCTTCTCCTCACCGCCATCAGTATCAGCATGTATGTTAGCCATTACAGGACCTTTAAACAGAGAAGATCAGAGTTGAGTTCATCCCGACTTGTTGTAATAACAATTGCTGGGAAGAAATGGCGTATGGAAATACTCCATGAAGGTATGTATGCATCTGATATGGCATTTCCAACTGTTTACTTTACTCCGCAACCGCCCTCTTCCCTTTCTTTTTCGCCCGGAGCTCCGCTTGATCGACGTATCCATCACCACGAACCCACGCCAACATTTTCCTCATTCCCGGCCCAGTAACCGCACTCGGACGACTCTCCAAGACAGCACCCGTCACAGCCCAAGACACGGCCAGCAACCACAGTTCACCACCCTTCCATCCACGCCAGAGTCCTCGCTTGACTCCCACTTTCCACGCTGAGTGCAGGGCGAGACGGAAGAAATAAATAAAATGTGACCGATAGCCTGCCGCACCGAAGAACATAAACGGTGCTCCGGCAAGTGCACCACTAAGATAGAATCGCTGCGTGCGAAGAAGAGACCCCGGAAGGATACTGTTGAAAAGGCAAATGCTACCCCAGGCTGATCCAATTGCGGCTGAAAGGACGGCGGTTATGGAGAGGATCTTGCGGCACAGAATGTTGGTGGTGTTGATGGGGTGGACTAATAAAGATTTAAATCGCAGGAGAGATAATGCTAACATGACCTTGCTGACAGTGCGTGCGAGCGGGGGGATGGAAAGGAGATTTTGTTGGAGGAATGCCGTAAGACACGACGGGGTCTGTGGGTGAAGTAGCGCGCAGGACAAAGATGCTACCGCTGGATGCGCTGGCGACGTAATAGGAGATATTCCTTGGAGAGATGTGGGCAGTATGTTTGGGTTGGTCGGATGAAGAATAGGCGACATAAACGCTCTGTCGGCCATCTTGTAAGCCAGATAGATTTGAACAAAATTGGAAACTCGAAACTCACGGCCACTTCAGCTTTGAAATCTTTGCCAACGCATCGACAGTCTCATATTGGTCTGGCCAGTGTAGCTCAGCTGGGAAACCCTCTGGACATTTCTGTATATACCCTGGCGAAAACCTCAGGATAAAATCACCCAGCCACTGTTGATTACCATCATATTTAGCATAGGAGCCTCATGTAATCTGCTTAACGTATAAAGACATACCCCGCGTATGGTCTCCCTGTCAAAAATGAAGGCATGGAAGAGCTGCGCGCAAGAGAGCGGCATAAGCAGCCAACTTCCCACCCACCATGGCTTATTCTCGAACCACCCTTTCTCCCGCAGCGCATTGTATACAAACTCCAGACTCCCTGTTACCGAGTAAATTGCAAGCGATATACGAGTCTGCGTCTGTGGATATAGCCCAAGCAGGAAACATGCCAGACTGGCTCCAATCCCAGGTGTGTACTTGGAAGTTAACGCCTTGGCGATGCGTGGGTTTCGTTTCCGGAATGGACGGGCGTCTTCGGTGCGAAGATTGGCACGTAATCGAGAAAAAAAGCGATACAAGAATCGGTTCGCAAGGAGAAAGAGGGAGTTGGCAATTGAAATCCGGAGAAGAGTCCCCTTGAGCATGGGTTTCCTTGTGTACATAACCTGTCAGCCTTTTTTTGCCTATTTTATCACCAAAGGGCATCCAGATTCTCACGCGTCTTTGAGGATAAGCTTCAAAAGAATCTCTGCTGTATGACCCAGAGCTCCTGTCACCAAAAATACTCGTAGCGACGACCGGAGCGCTTGAATTGTGTATTGGTCGTGAGACCTGGCCATGGTAATGAAAGTATCCGGAGAAATGGCTCCATCTCTGAGCTTAGGGGGAAGTCTCTTGACGAAGCGGTCATGAAGGAATCTGTACTCTCTAGGAGAAAGGGAAATCGAAAGAGCGTGGCTCAGTATAGGGTTCAATTTTGCGCCAGAAGAGCCAGCTGGGGGTTCGGTCACTGCATGTGAATCCATCTTTCAGAGAGACGAGGATGTATCGACTAATGAGGAGCCCATCAGCATAAACAACGAAATGATGATATGAAGGGCTTTGTCTTCATTCCCGATAAACAGGAGAGAAGATGAAGATTCAGTTGTCTCGAGAAGAAGAAGCAAACCGAGGTCTGAGATTGAGGAGAGGATATGGTCTTGGCAGCCATCAACATCTGTTCACTAGTTAACTAGAAGGATAGTCACTGCACAAAGGGGGCCATCTGCTCAACTTCCAATCTCTATCTTCTAAAGAGACGGCTTACTCTTTGCTTCTATAAATGGCCGTAAAGCAGTAAGCAAGTTCCTAAAACATTGTTTAAACTCCATCGTCATACTAGATACGCTCAACGAAACAGGCAAATTTAAAATTGGAAGACAACATGGTAAAGACGAGATCTATTCAGCTGAAACGCCACAGCAGCAAATAAAACACCATTATCGTTAAGGTACTGTCCTGGCCAGATTCAAATCGTAAAAACAAATCCCAAACTCCACGCTCGCGGCGCCCCGAAGAAGCAAGACAAGCCAAGTTACCAAAAGCTGCACCACCCGATATAGTGCTGACATAAATTCTCAACGCTCGTAGCTTGAACGAGGAGTTTATCCACCTGATCACTGACACTAAGTTCTTCATGCGATTTGAAGTCCCGACCAGTCAGTTTCTCCCGGACTCTACCAAGCACTTGCAGCGCTCGGGCGTTTTGCACCTCTCTCGCTTCGTTGGGAACGCCTTGTTGCGCGTCAAGAATACCGCCATCTAAAATGGAAGGACGACGACGAGTGAAATTGCCTGGCTGCAGCGGTTGATCAAGATTGATTTCACCGGACTGGCGACGGTCGGCGAAAGATGGCTGTTCAGGAGACTCGCGGGCTCCCAAGCGCCAATTGATCAATGGGTCATGAATGAACTAATGATGAAATCAACATTTAGAACCCAGCAGCGTAAAACAAGGGTGAAACTTACAGCTTCCAGCACCGCCATCAGAGATTCTTTGTTTTCTCGAAGCACTCGCATGACGGCCTCACAGGTGATGTGATAGCTACCTTCGATGTTGCTAACCTCCATGGCAAAGGTGAGCATACGAGTAAGTCGGAATGGGACTTTCTCGGGATACTTTTCGCGGTGCATGGCGATCTCGAAACAGTCGCCAAAATCTATGTGGATCATTTTACCAGTAATTCTATCCAATAGGAGGTTGGACGGATGTCGGTCACCTAGGCCGAGGATATATCCAACCATTGACATAACACCCAAGGATCGAGTGTAATTGGTCCGTCTCTCAAGCCAGGACTCCGAGCTTTTACTCTTGAGCCATAAAACCCTGTACAGGTCTTTACCAGTCGTGTTGTCCATAGCGTAACCGAACACTTCAACCTTTTGCATAAGAGTCAAACTATCATAATCCGGTGCCATCTGCAACATTATGCGGTGCTCAATGTTAAGTAAGATTCGCCGGCTTTCCCGATACTCCTTAATCAGGGCATGGAGAGTGTCAGTGTTTGACACCCATCCAAGTAAACCAGAGTTTTGGGATAGGGGAATCGCAGGGAATCGTTGAATAATCAAATGACGTTTGAAACATTCGCTGTCTTTTTCCAAAAGTGTATTGACAAGACCAAAGAGTTGCATAACTCTCTCATCCTGGCGGATATCCTCGTGACCCTTCAGAGCGTACATGTAGGAATTGCCATCGCTACCTTTAACTATCATCTTTCGCGGCTTCTTCTTGGTTTGAACCAGGATCAATACAGGATCGAAGCTCAGAATTCGAATCACTGGCTTCCCGCTTTGATATGTACCAGGAATTGCTAGGTCTAGATTAACGGCGTCTTTGAGCTTAGGAGACACATATTTCAGATCAAGTGTTCTTATCTGCATGACCTGCCGCTCGATCTTTTTGAACACCGTGTAGTACAAATCCCATGCCTGATTGAGGTCACCGAGTTCTTGTGATTCACGGTAAAGAAGACAAAAATGCCTCGCTTCGGCTAGATCACGACCAAAAGCCTGAGCAAAGGACACTTCTCTGAGAGTTTCAGCGCCTTTGTCCAACATATCGTGCAGAGGTGCCAGGGTCGCAAACATGCCCTCGACATTGTGATTTGCAAAGTACAGTCGAGACGCTTCTTCTAGACCATTATACCAGAGTTCGTGCCATAAAACAGCAACCCGAACCAACTCATGACTCACGACTTCAGCCTGCTCAACAAGTCTGGGGCTGTGGAGCCGCATACTGTCCATGATATGGATGGCAGACTGCGAACGGCGAACCACATTGGACTTTGTGGCCACAGTTAAGGGATATACCAGAGCTTGCGGGTGAGCTTTACCTAGCTCCGCAAGGAGACGGTGAACAGCAGCGCGAACACGAGGATTTGGCTGATTGATGCGTGCGATAAGCTGTGGAGTCACTTCAAGCCACGTATCAATGCTCACGGCTGAAAAACCATCGGCAACAACATTATTTACTTCTGCATCGCCACCATGGGTAAACCAAAGTGTAAGCAGTCTCAAAGTGTCCTGCAAAGCACTTGATGATGAAAGGGCAATCGACCGGAAGAATCCCCGAATAGCGGGCATTACATGTTCACTGACGATATGATGAGGTATCGATACCGTCTCACCGTTGGACTGAGGACTCAAGGCATTTAGAACCTCGAAGTTCGCGAGGGCCCAGGCGTGCCAGGCTTTGTAGGATTCACGATTGTATTGCGTAGCTGCGGAATAAGCATTGAGGACATCACGAACACTATCAGACCTCCAGTCTCCTCTTTGCAGCGCGGTTTGCCACTCGCCCTGTTTGAGATGGCTCTTCGCAAGAAGCCGGCGGAATTTTCCAAGGTCGCCAAGATGTTGGCGAATGGCAGCTAGTTCGACTTCTCTTTGTTCAGCTTGTCCGTTAGGCAGATGGTTTCCATCCGAAACCTGCTGCTGCTGCTTATGCGCTGCGTTGATGAGGGCGTTGTATTTTGCATATTCCTCTGTTAAGGAGACTGTGAAATCTTTTAATGCCTGAAGAGCTTCCTGTTGCTGACCCGCAGCCCAATCGAATTTAAGGCGCGCATAAGCGAGTTCGGGTGGAACTCCAAACTCAGAAGACCCTACTGTCTCCAAAGAGCTGAGAGACCGCTCAGCAAGTCCCATTCGGTTTGATTTCCGGCAGAGGTTGGCAAACTTAATCCACATGTCCAAATTTTCTTTTGGAGAAATAACCAATGCCCTGACCTTGAGCATTCGTTGCCAAACTTCGACGTTCTGTTGGCAGCCCAGAAGTCGCTTATTCCAAGTCTGTCGCATTGCCTCTTGCTTTTCAGGGTCTCCAGCACTCTGTTTGTATGTGATGATCTCTTCAAGTTCAGCGAGCATCTGGACGCGAACAACCACGTTGTAAGCACGATTATAAGACTCGCCCAATAATGCCGACAGCTCAGTATCAAGGCCATTCCGAGCCTTTTCAACGTAATCTGCCGCCTCTTTGAACTGATTCCGGTGCAGGGAAAGAATTGCACCAAAGAACGAGCGATCAGGTGATTGATCCTTCATTACTCCGATGTAGGAATCCATGAGCTCCCATTGACCACGGCCCCAAGCAGCGGCCGCTGCAAGGGGAGCAATTGCTATGCGATGATCGTTGGACGCTTGATTCCATTTTTCTTGGGCCAAGTCTGAAAGCATCTTCCATTCTCCAAGAGCATGCAGACATCTCATTTTGCCCATCGTGACTTCAAACGAATCGGGATCGAGCAATTCTCGTCGTTTATAGGCAGCCAGAGCTTCCTCCCAGCGTTGAAGCTTTACGAACCATGTCTCCTTCAACTCTACGTCCCTGTATGCCTGAGCTTTACGGAGAATTCCAATGGCCGCATCGAACTGTTGAAGCTGATTGTTAATGCTAATCAGAGCCTCAACAGCTCCTGAATTTTGGTCTTGTTCAAATTCAAGTTCCTTATAATGCAATGCTTTTGCAAAAGCATGACATTTGCCTGCATACTTCCCAAGGGTGCGAATGTCAATCGGAAGTGCTTTGTCGTCATGCTCCATGAATTCTGCTAGATTAAGGAGGATCTGAAGAATCTCGGGGGGAATGTTTCTCGCCGTCAGTGCAAGGTCGATCGAGTGAACTAGTTCCTCTTGATAAGTGTGGTAAAGTTCAGTCCAGCATGACACAAATGCGGCATTGAACAAATCCTTTGCTAACGGCTGGTAGATACCAGCCAAGCTGGCGCAGGCTCGGAGAGCATGAGATGGAGACTCTTTGAGAAGCTCTACACTGAACCGTCGCATCCATTCTTGCCAATCCTCACGAGTTGACTTCTGGGTAGCATCCCAAGCATTCTTGAGGTGCTGTTGATTGACGAGAATCTTTCTTTGGCCAACTTCTCCAAACGATTGATCATCACCAAAAGAGCCATATTGCTCATCTGGATTCAGATCTTGCGGTAAAGGTTCGCCCTTTTGAAGCTTTGAAATGAGGATCTGGTAGTTGTGATGATGAATTTGGTTATTTTTGAGCACCTGTCAGATGTCAGGATCCAAGCATGAAAAAAAGAAGAAGAGAGTAGAAAGAGACAGAGAAAGGGAAAAGAAGGAATTGACAGAGATGCATGATTTACCTTGTTTATCAATTGGATGTAATTAGTGAAATCTTGTCCTAATTGGAAAATCAGAGTACAAATGCAATCTAAAGCGGATTGCCTTAAAGTGCGGTCACTCCCGCCAATTACCCTCGCTAACGGATGGATCATAAGAGATGCGAAGTCGGAAACATTGACCTGGCGAGAGAGTTTAGCCAGGGTTTCAATGGCGGATTTTCGGATACTCTGGGGTGCTTGCGGCCTATCAAATGACCTGACAATTGCCGGAACAATCCTGTGCATATATTCTTCTGCGCTAGATCCAAACACGAGAAAGGTGTGTAGTATTCTCTCTGATGGCTGGCGCCGGGGGGTACTATCCTTCTCGATAGTATCCAGCATCAATGGGATCAGAGTAGCTAAGTACTTCTTGAATTCTCCTTCAAGAGACTTTGATATCGCTTCTACAAGAGATAATATCGTCGCCTGGACCTGGTAGGATGCATCCCAATATTCGCGTATGATAGCGATTATCTCTGGAAGAAATGCACGGATATGCTGTCTGACAATGGTAACCAATATCGCCAGCTGGTTAAAGTAGGTTTCAAGTCGACTTGTCGGAGTGTTTCTTATAACTGAAATAAAGGCAGGGATTATTTGGCCCAAAAAAGGAACACATTTTAGGCCCAACGTCTTGAAAATCGTGACAATAGCATCGATAACAGCAGAATGATACTGTGCAAGGGAGCTTTCACTAAGGATATTTTGCAAAAGGGTATTGATAACCACGGTAGGGTAGTATTCTTCATTGGAGGGCGTCAACCCTTGCATAATTAGTGATACGTCAGACACAGCTTGGACCTCATTAATGTGATGGACATCCGGAGTATCTTGGCTTATTTGCTGTTCATGAATGAGTATGATTTCAAAAAATTTTGGACGGGGAATGTGTTACCTGGTATTTGTACGGATCCAGAGCACCCAATGTGCCAATGAGTTTGATGGTTTCCTTTCGAAGTGACCCAGTTTGTTCCGTTCTGATGATGTTGATCAGGACGGCAAGGAGTTGTGGGTATTCTTTGTAGGGTTCGATAACGTATCCGACATTAGTGGCAAGCTGTCCCAGGGTCCGTAATGCTGCCTCTCTCTTTGAAGGGGATGACAGGTCTTGTAAGGCATCTAAAATAATGGGCATAATCTGAGATAGGTACTGCTTCATGTCATCCCCACCAATTGTGGCAAGTTCTCCAATTGCCTTTATGGTAGTGGCTGATACGGCAGCATTGACGTCTGTTGTCTTCGGCAGTAATGTTATCACCATTGGATCGACATAAGAGCGCACCAACTTAGTCGCATTGGAAACGAACAGACTGATTAATTGAGCGCTCTCTTCCTTTTGCCGGGGTGTCGTCGCAAAGCCGAGTCCCGTTAGAAGGTTGACGAGCAGTTTTCGCAATGGTGGGAAAACATAAGCAGGGTTAACGTGCGACAAACGGCCAATAATGCTGATTGCAGCCTCTCGAACCGCAAATACTTCATCGTTGACGGCAAGGAAGAGGCACCGAACGTTTTCCGGCTTCGCTAAATGACGGTCAAATTTGCGATCCAGGGATTGTAGTACGGTGCAGCGTATTTCAGGCTCCGGATCACCAACTCCTACAGACAGGAGCTTGTCGATAACCTCGCTAACTACCTGAAGAGAATGGCTGCTGGTCTGGTTTAAAATAGGGTCATGTACAAACAATTGACAGCAAGTCAAGGCGGAGGCTTTGCGAATCTCCGGATTATCATTGTCGACGTATTTTATAGCAACATCGCGGACAAACTCATTTAATATGTGGCCTACACCGTCAGAGGCGCGAGAAACTCGGAGAATGTCAGAACTCACCGGAAAAGTCAAAACTGCCAAGGGTGAGCAAAGCAAGTGTAATCTCATTGTCCGTGATTTCTTGTGGCTGCGATGCGGATTCTTTTACAAAAGATGGCATTGGTGGCGCCCGATTGTCAGGGCAGCCCAGAGGCTGAAAAGGTCTTCCACACAAAACCAGGCTCAACATGTCAAGAAGCTTTTCTTGGATGGTGGCCCTGATAGGTGGAATATAATGCGCCATATCGACAAGCGCCTGGGTTAGAGCTTTACTAAGGCCACAAGCGAAAATGGGGTCAAGGAGGGATTCCATATATTTGCTCAAAGTTTGGCCCACGGCTAGGGACAGCATGCTCAGGCATTCTAGCATAGGAGCCTCGTTCACGGCTGCGCGATTGCGCCTAACGGTCCATTAGCCAAATGCTGCATAATCCATGCTATATCGAAAATCTTACGCTTTCAAAGTCAAGCCCTCACGGATATGCACAATGATTCCATCGAGGAATTGTCCAATAGCATTACCCACCGCACTGGCGATTTTACCAATAGCGATGAAAGCTGAATTCCGTTCTTTGTCCCGCTTTAGCTGCGCTTGGAGATATATCATGAATCTATGGAGATATATATTCGTGAAGTCCAGCGGAGCGTAAGAAGCAAGAACGGGAATGGTAGCGACCACCTGCGTTCGAATTTTGGAGTCTCGGTGGTCCTTCAACCGGAGAACTATTTCACAGGCATTACGGTAATGCTCGTTCATGAACATGGCTCCTTTGAGAAGTAATTCCCTAAGCGCAAGTAGGGAGCCATGTATCCAATCTACATTTGTCGATCTGAGCCCGAGTAAAGTCTCCTCATAGATTCCCGCAAACCATTGGTGGCGAACCTGGCTATCCCGAGCAGAGATAATCTCGAAGCATTCGCTGATGGCATCAGCAGACGTTTCTCGAATAAGGACTTTCGGATCCCGAAGCGCGACCCAAACGAGTTCCAGTATCTGTGAGACAAATCCATAGAGGAGAGTCGGAGAGCCCTTGGCAAGTTCTCTGATTATCAACACAGCAGCGAAGCGTCGATTCTCCTGCCTTTCCGACTGAAGCCATTCTAGTGCCGATTGTATCTCGCTTTCCACCAGCTCAGCCGTTAATGCACCCCCTGGCTGGGCCAAGTGACCCAGTGACCTTGCCGCATAAAGTAAGACTGTATTGTCGTTACTCCTCAACGCGCTCCGCAAGTAGCCAGCAAACCGGGTTGTTTTCAGAGCCGCGTCAACACCGTCAAAATCTATCAGTCTATCGAGCGCAAGCAATCCGCCAATTTTCTCGTTTGCATCATTTCCCGTTACCACAAATTGAGCTATGCTTTGGCTGACAGTATTGTAGTACTCAAGAAATTTGTCTTGCGGGAGCTCTAAAGAACAAAACTTTGTTAATTTCTCAAAAGCGAATTTTCGACAAGCGCTATTCGTACCTCTCGAGGCAGCCACTACACTGTCATAAAGTTCAAGCGCTGCTCGATGCCTAGCTTCTTCGTTCTTGGATTTGAGCTCTAAGAAGAGCTTTTGCGTAGCATCAACCGCCGATGCTTGTGACATGGTTGAAGATTACACCCCAATAGTGGCAGCGCATCTGCCTTCTGGAAGATAAACATTGATTATCGCATTGGAAACTGGAAAAGTTGATGAACTGAGGTCAAGGCATGCAGCGGTTTCGTATACATGTGCTTCGCGTAACCTGAACTAGGTAACTAGGTAGTACTAACGTATGCAATAGGTTGTTGCTGAGAACGGTGATTGAAACGATGTCCCCCGCGTGACCCAATTATAACTGCCGTCCAATAACAGTTGACTTCGTGTCTTGAGGCTGATCTTTGTAAGCAAATCACGTGTCAATAATGAGAGAACTAGCCGGGAAAACTATCAGCCCGATTGGCCGGTGACTCATGGCCAATCAAATATTGGGATTTGGTCCAATAACTATCATACCTCCCGCAGGTAACTAGCGGTTATGTAAGCGGGATCTACTGTATTACATAGTTGCTTAGCATTTCTGGTCTCTGTGCACAACTGCAGGAAAATCCAAATCGCAGGCTTAACTGGCACGAATCTCGAACATTATGTAGCTACAAACCACAAGAGGAGAGAGTAAAGGCATTGCTATGGACACAATGGCCGTGAGGATATCGCCAATGGCTAATCTACTTCGCAAGTCACGTTTGTTCTCTTTACCTCCGACGCTTTCACCGCCAGCAGCGCCGATTACTTCCTCGACCGTCGTCGAATCTGACACAGCAACTCTTCCTTATCCGATCCGCCCTGCCATTGTAGCACCCCCGTCATCCTTAGCAAGAGGCGATTGGGGTCTCAAACGACCCTTACCCGCGAAATCTACGACTCAAAGCTCCTCTTCTCCTGTCGTCCGCGTCAATCATCTTGACACTTTCGAACACATTACGGATTTTGAATCCGCTGCCGATCACACTATAACCCTGAGAAAATGGCAGGAGCTTTTTATCCCATTGTCTACTTTGATGCGTACCGGCATTTCTCTATCAGCCGGAGGTGGGCGCCACTCTAGTGTTTTTGAACAAATTGCAGACAACACCTACGAAAGCAAAGGGCTTGATGGCCCGGACGCCAAGCGGTTCAGATTTAAAGGACCATGGCTGGCAGGGCAGACGGAAACTGAATTTAACTATTACTTGAAGTCTATCAAAAAGCAGAAGCCACAGTTTCTGCAGAGACTTCGTCGGGTCCTTGCGGAGAGGAAGGCCTTAGAAACACGAAAAAAGCTTTTGGATCTGGGAGAACCCATCGAAGAAAACCAAGTGCCACAGCAGCTAAGTGACGAAGAATTTGACTCGGCTCTCCGTTCTTTACGTGCGAATCCAGAGGCTTTGGGGCCCGAAATTTATAAATTCCTTGATCTGGCCACGTCCCCAAGTGTACCGAATGACTACCTTAATCGGCGAGGCTGGGCCTCAGGACCGTCAAATATATCCTCAACTGAATACGTAGCCCATGGCCCTCCGATGACACATCCGTCTGCAGGTCTATCCTACCTTCGCACTAAGGCCTTTATGGACAATCATCCGGTCGCCGGCCCGCAACAGCAACCCAAACCAGTCCAGGCTCGTGTTCTCCGCGCAAAGAGAGCATTCAGAATGCGAACCGTCATTGGTGTCGGTGGAATAGTTACAGAGGATGTGAGGTCGCAGGGGCTCAGGGAGAGTAATGAAGTCAATGGAATGTTCGGGTTTGATCCAGATACTCCGGGAGGCACAAAATATTGGGTTAAGGTTGACAGGGCCGTTGTACGATCTGATGGCAGAATTGAACTTCAAGTTGATAAACCGTCGGAGGCTTCAAAATCCCTTCTCGGGGTAAACGATGGAAAGACGGAGTTCTCATTACCAGAGAATCTCTTTTCATCATCAAAGAGGACTGTTCCCCGACTTGACCTTTTATAGACACAACATATATGTTCTACTGCAGCGCAAATTCAAATGAGAAATCTAACATTCATTATAGCGAACGATATCATTACAGTTGCCATTTACATAGTTAATTAATTCTTTGGGGGTTTAAAAGAAAGGAATTCCTCTCATGTACTCTGTCTCCGAGCTAGCATCGACGAACTTGTAGGTACCTGCCTATTATTATGTACCTATATGTACATAGGTACGTCCCCCGTCAGTCACGTAGGTTAGGGCTTGGTCACATGATGGGCTCTCTCCACAGTAGTCCGCTAAGCGAACTAACACAACTGAAGATATTCATTCGTTAAATGCAACGAACATTCGACAACCTCAGCGCTCTCAGCAAACACCGCCAAAATGGGTCGCGTTAGAACGAAGGTGAGATACATATTCTCTCAAGTAAAATCCTCGAGGAGCCATGACTGATTTGGTCGACTTGGTGAAATCTAGACAGTCAAGAAGTCCGCCAAGGTCATCATCGAGCGCTACTACCCTAAGCTCACCCTCGACTTCGAGACTAACAAGCGAATTTGCGATGAAATCGCCATCATTGCATCCAAGCGCCTTCGCAATAAGGTCAGTACAGCCTTGTGCATTGGACGGGCGGAAACTCAAGAATGCTCGACTTGTTTTTGTGCGTTGTGGAAATGGTTTAACGAGCGTGCAAATTCACAGATTGCTGGCTACACCACCCATTTGATGAAGCGTATCCAACGGGGTCCAGTCCGCGGTATCTCCTTCAAGCTACAAGAAGAAGAACGTGAGCGCAAGGATCAATACGTTCCAGAGATCTCTGCTTTGGACATCTCCCAAACAGAGACTGGTCAGCTCGAGGTCGATACCGATACTAAGGATCTCCTTAAGAGCCTTGGTGTAAGTTTTTTGTCGCTTGTGTTCCGCACCTCGAATCCTCGTGTCGGTTTATAATTTTTACTGATGACTGGCTTCCAACTTGAATAGTTCGACTCCCTTAAAGTTAACGTTGTTGCTGTCGGCCAGACCCAGCAATCAGAGCGCCCACGTCGGTTTAGATAAACGCATTTTTCCTTTTATGGTTGCCTTTTTGCCGTGGAAAGGTCTTTTCTCTCTGCAGCAATGGATAGGCTGTAGTTTGCAGATGAAAAATGCAATGATGTTTGATGAATATAAGGTGTCGCTGATTCCCTCGGGATGACGCTTGATTGCCAAAAATATCCCTCATGCTCCCTCAAGACGCTTCACGCACCATATCCAACAGCCTAGGGAATTTACTCTAAGTGTTCAGTGAATAATCTCCTGTAGATCCATCATCCATTACGTATATGTAAGTGCATCCATACATGCATCCACACTACGGAGTACATCCTTTCGAAACATCTGCATATAGTACACGCCGTTTGCAAGACTAGGACCACGATTCTTACGCCAGTGGCTCAAACTTCCAATATATTATGAGCGTACCTGAACCACCGTCACGACAGTTCGAGCTTATTGATTAAAGGAGTATATCATCGTCTG
This sequence comes from Emydomyces testavorans, assembly GCA_029449355.1. Lineage (NCBI taxonomy): Eukaryota > Fungi > Ascomycota > Eurotiomycetes > Onygenales > Nannizziopsiaceae > Emydomyces > Emydomyces testavorans. The sequence goes on from CP120628.1 coordinate 9,128,322, forward strand.
TCGGGTCGTGGACAGTAGGTGGAGTCCCCTGCATAGAATATGATAACGACTGAGGATGAAATCCCTCAATAGAACCTCCCTGCATACTGTCTGGCTGCAAGGTCGGTGCCGGGGCGGCCATGGCGTCTTTCTCAATAATCCGCGCTGACATTTTTTCTTCATCAAGTGCAGTTATAGGAGAATCACCTTTTTCCATGGCCAATAGTTCAGAATGAACCGCGCGACTTGCCGCTGCTTGTCGCTGCCTAGGATCAAGCGGTTCTGGTTCCTGTTCCACTGAGGGTCCCAGGCTAAGATTCCGAAATTTATCCTCAACAATCGGCATACTCGAAACGGCTTGCTTGCCCTTCTTATCTGTCTCGCCACGCTGCCTGCCCTCTTCCAACAGTAGAATGTTCAGATTCTGTCTGTCTACTCTTTCCCAGGCCGGTTCCTCATTCAACTGCACTCTTATGTAGAGAGCCCGTTCACCGCATTCATCCGAGCACCATTTCTCCAACTGTTCTTTGGGTACTACTTTCATCTCCTTTCCCCGACCCCCTGGTCCACTTCCCTTTGGACCCCAAATAATGCGAAATTTCGCTTTCGGATCTTCCCTCCGGTGGGGCATGGGGCATAGGGCATAGCCACATCGCCCGTCGATATTCCTTTCTAGAATTAAATTATCATAGTCTGAAGGCTGGAATGGGACCAGAGCAGATTTCAGGGCAGACACATCTTCCTCAGATGGAGAAGTCGGATCTGCGTCAGGGGCAGAGGGGAGGGTCATCAAATGCTCGATGTGAGATAAAATAATTGCTTCTGCATCTTTTTGAGCTTGGATGTGGCGGGCGTGGTGCAACGCAATGGCTAAATGGCGCGGATTTGCTGATTTTCCCTGTGGTGAGTAGTTCATATAGCTTCCAGCTGTGGTTGAGCACGCATGAACAGCGGGGATCGAGGTCTTTAAAATTGATTTCCTCGAAGGAGCATCTGTTGATGGATCCATAAGTAAAAGTCCAGAGTGAAAAATATCTAGACAAGGCTTGCCATTTGGCAAAAGCACAGCTCAGCCTTTGGATACCAATAAGAGGAAGAAGATGTACTGAATACTAGTTGACTCCAGTGGTGTCTGGGCTTGAATCTTGATGTCGTGAAGGTGGCGTAAGTGAGTGAGCTAGTGAGTTAACTTCAAGCCACAGATTGATGATCTCCATCCATTCTTGACTTCCAACACCTCGACCACGACGACGACGACAACACAGACAACATTCAACTTGTTCTTCTTGTTCTAGACATTGCAGGCACCATACTTGAACTATTCGAACGCTCCCATTTATGTTGTTCTTACCACTGAAACTATATTCAAACTGTGAGTGCTTTGCGCCTGGTTGCTCAGGAGTGGTTCTGGACAGTGCTGACGTTTGCCATGGTCCCCACATACTGATGATAGCATTATCAACTGGGCTTGGTTTACAACTGCTCTGGTGCTATTTCGGCCTGGGGTGATACTGTGAGAAGAGGCCACAGCCGGATTCCCGACGTTACGCGACCTTCAGCTTGTTCCCAATTGTTATTGTTCACACCAGCAGCCCCCAATGCCCGCCCCATTCACTGTCAAGGCTATCTTTGATTACACCTCCGACCACGAAGATGACCTTACATTTTCAATTGGGCAAGTCATTAAGGTGACAGCAGAAGAAGACGAAGAGTGGTATTATGGAGAATATACAGATGAGCTTGGTACCAAGAAGGAAGGCATTTTCCCAAGAAACTTTGTGGAGAGGTATGAACCGCCTGCACCACCTCGACCTTCGAGACCAAACAGGGTCAAAAAAGAGCCTGAGACTGTCTCTCGTGGCGAATCTGTTCCTCAGTCACTTCAGCCCGTCAACAATCCCGCGCCAACAAGCCCAGAGTTTGAAGATCCTGCGCGGAATAGCAGGGACGGCGAGCTCAAGTCACGTCAGCCTCTTCCTCCACCGACAGTTGATACTCCGCCCACAGCTGTCTCCCATCAACAACCACCGCAGCCCCCAGTGATTGCCGCGCCTAGAACCGAGTCAAAACCTCCACCGCCTCCCGTGGCTGAGAAGCCTGGTGGAGCATCGTTCAGAGACAGAATTGCGGCGTTTAACAAACCCGCTGCGGCGCCAATAACGCCATTTAATCCAGCTGGATCGAATTTAAATACGAATGCCTTCATCAAAAAACCGTTCGTTGCGCCACCCCCAAGCAAGAATGCCTACATTCCAATGCCTGTCGAAGCACCACCGCAGAAGGTATATAGGCGGGAAGAAGATCCCGAGATCGTAGAACGGGACCCGGAGCGATTACCTGGTGATCGGTCACTGCCGCCTCCGGCTCCAGCCGTTCCTCAAGTCGGAGATAACGATGACCAGCCGAAGCCCACTTCCTTGAAAGAACGAATTGCACTCTTGCAAAAACAGCAGCTAGAGCAAGCAGCACGTCATGCAGAAGCAGCCCAAAGAAAGGAAAAACCTAAGAAACCGCCGCCGAAGAAACGCGTGGAACCACAAGAACCTACAGACAATCCAGATGCCGTTCAAGACGCGGATTTAGAAAGAACGGGGACTATCGAAACAACCAAGGAATCACACCCAGCAGGCGATTATCATGGTGAACATGGCCCACAACAACATCGGATTGCTGTTGCGCCTCGTGTGATGAGCCCCCCACAGCCATCACGAGAACTCACAAGTGATACCAACGACGCTGACTACTCCGGTACTGGTGACACCGAGGAAGCCGAGGAAACCTCTACCAGCAAAGAGGATGTCGATGACAAACCAGCGAAACAAGGTCTGACCAAGGGTGAAGGGTTACTCCAAGGCGCCCAAGAAGGCAATGAAGAAGCTGAGGAGGAGCAGGAAGAGGAGGAAGAAGAAATTGACCCCGAGATCAAACGAAGAATGGAACTTCGCGACCGCATGGCAAAAATGAGCGGTGGAATGGGCATGATGGGAATGTTTGGCCCGCCTCCTGGCATGCCAGGCATCTCGAGTGGCGGATATAAGAAGCCGAAACCTCCGCCATCAGCCGATTCTGAAACTAAATCTCCGGAGGAAGAAGCTCAAGCGACGCATGCATCCCCAGTTCCTATCATGGTTCTCCCAGGAATGCAAGCAAGGAAACAAGAATCCATAAAATCTCCTATTGAAACCAAAGGAGAGGAGACCGAGTCGCAGTTAGCCACCGCGACTCAAAGCCCCAAGGTGCCAATGGAGGAGTCTGACGTACAGGACGCTCTCGCACACCCCAAAATAGACAGAGTACCTCCACCTCCTCCGTCAGAAGGTACGACAGCCTCTCTCAATAGATATTAACGCCTCTACTAACAATTAAAACAGAGTCTCCGCCTGCACATCTACCCAGTCATTCCCGGTCTGTTCCTCCTCCTGTACCAGGCGATCGACCCTTGGTTCCTTCAGCCCCGTTGGAGTGTAAGTTACACCTTCTATGTCATATACGGTGGTTTTTAGCTAATTACATAGCGATTTAGCGCATCCGACACCCATGCCACCACTGAGAACAATGTCTCCAAGTGTTGGCGAAGAATCTGATGACGAGCTCTCTGCTACAACTGGAGCTGTGCAGATGGAGAGCCAGTCAAGCGACAGCTGTCCAACGGCGGTGTTTTCTGATCACAAAGATGACACAGCAGAACCGTTGAAATCCCCTACAGCCACTACAGAAAAAAGATTAAGTTATCCACCTCCAGTTCCACATGCTTCTCCTATAATGCCACCAGCTGCCCAAAGCCGCCCGCCGCCCCCGCCTCCTCCCGTTAGTCGTAAATCGACAAGTGATAGCCGAATGAGTACGCAAACGCAAACAGGCCTCTCAGGGCATGACACAGAAGGGGAAATTACGGAATATGAAGGCGATTATGACACTGACATCGCTTCTGGTGCTAAGCATAAAGATGCCCTAAAAGCTCACGGACGGGATTCTAGCCTAGATGAAGGCACCATCACAGATGAATACACCGCACAATCTCCTAGGAGCCCACACGACGTACGTCCACCTCCCCTTCCTACAATGGCTCCTCGCGCAGCTCCGCCACCACCTCCAGCGCAACCACCAAAATCGGTGCGGCAGTCTGTGGACATGCCAAGGTTACCTCCACCTCCAATTCCACCTCCTAAAGATGAGGTCGCAAACGATGATGAATACGATCCATACCGGTATGACGCCCACTCGACGGTCCCTCGTACACGGAGTCCACCAACCACGAAGGTGAAGACAGCACCTGAAGAAGCCAGTGAGGACTTCTACCCTGAGTCCCCGCCCAGGCGTTCCGTCCACTTACCTCCCTTGCCAACATCCGAACGAACTACTGCCCAGCCTCCGCCTCCTCCAAGCCAACCTCCTCCTCTGGGTGCACGAAGCCAGCCCCCTCGACAATCAGCTGATCTCCTTAGAAATCAATCCAATACTCGTAGGTCTATGGATATTCCGCGGCCATCCGTGGAGGGCTATATTGCAAGTGATGTAGACCTTGGAGAAAGCACATTCTGGTGGACACAACCGAGCACTCCGCCTCCTGTTTTCCAAAATAGGAGAGACATTCTATATGAAATTGAAGAATCGTCATCCAAAAGAGGGGGGAAAACCACCATCTCCAAAGAGGCCTATATTCTCTTTATGGACTATTCACAAACGATCATCTCTGTTCAGTTCGACTCGAAGAACCCTGGCGACATTGTTCTTGAACAGCGTCATGAAGCACCCCCTCCGCGGCTCCGTCAGGATCAACTTGAAAATTCCCATGCTCAGTTTGGAACTCGTCTTGCAGAAGCCGTAGCCGCCAAGCAAAACACGACGGTCGGCGACGGAACACCCCATGCCTTGGTACAAACACTTTTGGCGCCTCTCGCCGATGCCCTCCTCCCCGTCGGTGTGCGCGCGTACGGAGCCGTGGTATATTCGAATCTAGCCAACGCCTCGGTCCAGCAATACGATGAAATCCGTGCTGGCGACATCGTCACGTTCCGCAATGCTCGTTTCCAGGGCCATCGGGGAACAATGCATCAGAAGTATAACGTTGAAGTTGGAAAGCCCGACCATGTAGGAATTGTGGTCGATTGGGACGGGACGAAGAAGAAGATCCGAGCGTGGGAGCAGGGCAGAGAGAGTAAGAAGGTCAAAATTGAAAGTTTCAAGTTGGGTGATTTGAAGAGTGGCGAATGCCGGGTTTGGAGGGTCATGCCACGCAGTTGGGTGGGGTGGGATGGAGAGCAGAAGTCATAGCTAGCTGATAGCAGAGTTACAACTGCATTCTTTCACTTTCGCTTGAGTGAACTCCCTAGTCAAGGGTGTTTTGGCGTGAGGATGGAGAGAAGTGGAATGAGGAAGAGCAATGACACGAAATAGCAGAATCATTTACCTGTGTTTGCTGTGATGATGCGTCCTTACTAGTTAATTCACTCGCTCACATTCATCCACATGTTTGAAACCAATTCTGCCTTTTTTTTTTTTTTTTCTTCCTCCTTATTTTAGTTACTCTGTGATGCATTTATTCTGTATGCCTTTTTTCTGGACTCCTCCTTTTCTTTGTGTGCATGCATTTTAAAACATTATCAATGTCCAATTCCAATTCCATGATTTGCTATAACTACCAAGTTAATTGATTCATTTGCTTTGTTGCCTTTTTTGGTCTTTTTTCTTCTTTCTTTAGCATAAGCTTTGTTTATAAGCATGTATGTAGCTATGAAAGCACGAGAATGGAATGTGAGAATGCGATTTTGACACTGTTAGTTAGCTAAGACACTGAAGCACAACCCACTAACAAAAAACTATTGGCATGTAAATGATATCAAATGGCACAAAATCTCATCTAGCTGAATGAGTTATTGATATAAACAGTAAGGACTTTTAACGGAGAAAAGAAAAAAAAAAAAAAAAGAAAGAAAACAAGAAAACACATATTGCAAGGCAATTTGAAATATGAACATGCTCTGTATTTTCAGAATATCACCAAGATCTACGGAGGAGTAGAACATGCGTGCTATATACAACCAACCCAATGGCCTACCTCACTAACTACATACATACATACACTAGTATCAGCCCTCAGATAAGCAGCAACTCGCCAGTCGCAGCACCGCCCGCTGCTTGCGGTGGGTACGCCAACTGCCCGCTCTGATCCACAATATACTGCGACTGCTGCGGGCCGTCGTACCCATCATTCGCCGCACCCCCATCACTCAAGCTCATCGCCGCCATCTGCCGACTGCCAAGGCCAGCGAAGTACGAATCTGCCGCACTCACAGCGGCAGACACATCGCCCGCGACCGCTCCCGTGGGGCTCAACTTCGACGGACTGGAATCGCTGCCCAGCGCAAGGAGAGTCGATAGCGGTATGGAAAAGGGCGTGTCGGCGGCTTCGTCGGCGGTTGATTTTTGCAACGCAGGGCTTTTCCCGAGACGTTTGGGTCGCGCGTTTCGGAACACTTGCTGCACGGGTTTCAGGTAGACGGTGGCGAGAGTGCCGACGTTTAGGCATAGTTCTTCGAGGGTGCGCGGGTCTAAGCGTTCGCTTTCGGCGGTGATGGGTGGCTTTTCGCCCATGACGATGTCTTTGGCGGCGGTGGGATCGGTGGAGAGGAGCCGCCAGTACATGAAGCCCCTGTCACGGAGGTCTGGATCGTCGGTTTCTTCCGTGCACCACTTTAAGACTTGTGGAACAAGTTGCTGGCCCTTGGTGGGTCGCTGGATGAATAGCTTCACTGTTGCGGTGAGAAGGGCGAGTTGGACTTCTACGGTTTCGTCGTGGAAGGTGGCCAAAAAGTCTTGCAAGAAGACATCGGAGTTTTCGATGCGGTCTGCGTATTGGCCGATGATCCAAATGATAGCCGCCTTGGCTTCTGGTTCATCAAGCTCGTCGATATTCTTCATTACAACTCCAATAATGCCCTCATACTGGTTGGGATATTTTCTGAATATGTTCCGGATGACAACTGTTGCTTCCTGCACAATGTAGGGAACTTTGGCGTTAACAAGTTCCAGCAGTGTGTCAATGCACTCACTGGACGCGGATTCAATTTTAATAGCCAGTTTTCCAATCGCCCGTACCGCTTTACGAACAAAATGGACATCGATTTCCGTAGCATATCTACGAAGATGTTAGTGCATATACAGAGTATATAGGAAGAATCCCGCGAATTACTCACTCTCTCAACTCTGTTAATACGACAGAGATATTGTCTTTCGTGGCTAACATGAAAATCAGTTCAAGCTTCGTGACTTTAACGTAGATCGGGTCATTGTATTTGCAAAAGAAGACACGAATATCGTTTCGCAGAACCTCAGGTCGCTTCTGTAGAATCAAGATTGCGTTTCTCAGGGCCAAGTACTGGACTTCAGGGCCTTTAGACAACAGGGTGACAAGGGGTGGTGAGAGCTTCCGTGCTAAGGACGTAATTTGCTTTTGATCAGCGATGTAGTTCATAAAGTAGAGTATAACACGGATGCATGTTAGTACAACTGCAGAATTTGAGTGAGAGAGACGAGGGGCAATTCTTTCGGCTAACAAAAGCGCCTCAGAGGATTCTCGCGGTACGTAGGACATCAACGCTTCAAGAATATAAGTCTGGCCCCATCTAGACGGTCCACGTCAGTTTTGGTCATCAAGTCAGAAGGAGAGTAGGACGCACTCCGAGCAATCTGGAAGAATCGATATCATTTTCGAAGCACTGGTATAATCAATCGTAAGTGTAATGGCTTCACTTCTTTCCCATATATCGATCAATGCTGCCAGCGCACTGGAGACCACAGTCGGATTTTCATCTTTAAGCATGCTGTTCAGCCGATCGATCAAGTCGGATGCTTCAACAAGTCTTCGATCATGATCATAGATTTTTGCGACAGCAAAACATGCAGTTTTGCGCACATAAGGGTCTCCGTCGCTGAGCAATCGTTTTAGCGGTTGGACGGTTGCCTCGACGAATTCACGGACATGAATGTATGAGATAGTCCGCAGGGCCAGAGCACGGATGAGCGGGTTTGTATCGTTCATATCCTACCGCCCGTTAGCCCGCACGGTCACCAGGAGCGGTTTGATTTCCTCAACATATGCGCACATCTATGAGCCGTGATAGCGCATTCATCGCCACGTCCGGTTTCGTTCTGGAATAATTGACGAGGAACAGGAAGCACCTAGTCCAATGTTCCATTAGCCATGATATCCCACAACCCCTCGCATCTGTTGAATTCCCTACATCTTCTTGATCTCGAGGCTGGGAATTGTCATGCATTCGATCACATCGGGAAAAAGCGCAATCATATCATTATTGCTCATCGTCATGTTCGCCACGATCTTCTTCAACGTAATCTTTTTCGCAGAGTGGTTCTTGTCCTTCTTGCCGCCGCTATGGAGCTCCATGCGGAGCTCGTTGACTTTGCCCTGTGATGTTTGACGAGACCATAGTGAGCTCACGGCCGCGGGAGGTACTTTAAACATTTTCGTAGCAGATATTCAGAGAACTGCAAGGGAATATTCGTTTTTGAAAGGGTAGATGGGACATGAAGACCGGCAGATCTCCTCCAGGGAGATGCCAATACAGAAGTAGTAATGAGCCACCGAAGATCAATCAATCCAGGCCACAGCTTAGAAACGAAGCAGATACAAGATAAGGGAGAAGCAGAGAAATGGGCAGATGACATACCCGCGCGAATAGCTTCGCATCTCCGCCACTTGAGCTCATCGTTTCGTGAGCTGCTCAACTGCGGAGAAAGGCGTTAAGTATGGTATGATAAGGGTAGGGTCTAGGTTTTGTGGCCAGCAGCGGAGGAGACGACAGACGACTTTGGGCACAATTACATGAAGAAGAAGGCGAACAAGGAAGAGGACGGCGTAAAGAGCATTTCCATGTCCGCTAGAATACGGTCAAGAGTCGAGAACAGGCTGAATTGAGCGTGGACAAGAGCGAAGAGTGAGGAGACAGAGTGTGGAAGTTCAAAAGATTCAAAAGGGATTCTCTTTCTTTTACATTCAAACCTACGAAGCAACAACATCACAGAGTCACCAAACAACAAGCCAGCCTTTGAATATCCCATCCATTACTCAATCTCTTGCCATCCAGCTACATCTGTTTTCCTAAACGTCAACCATGCCTCCGCCAGTGACCCTCCCTCACTGGGCCATCACCATGAACTCCGCTCCTCCACGGCCCTCTTCCAAAGCAAACATTCCCGATCCACCAGGCTACTCGCCTCCATCCAAGCCCAGCTCCAAACAAGTGAGATCAGTCCCTACACTTCATTCCACACTCTCACGAACTTCAACTCTCTAACCCGCCATATCCCCGAAATGAGCAGAAACCCGCCCAGCAATCCACCACACCGTCCACGCGCAAAGCCTCCGAGACCGACGCCCTCAAGCTCAAAAAGGCCTGGGAAGTCGCCTTCGCGCCCGCCAAACAACTCCCCATGAACGCCATCATGATGTACATGTCCGGCAACAGCCTACAGATCTTCAGCATCATGATGGTCTTCATGCTGTTCAAAGGCCCGATTCAGGGCCTGCTCGCGACCAATTCTGCCTTTGCGAAGTTTGAAACGGAGGGGATCAGGACGCAGTTGATTGGAGTGAAGATGGTGTATGTGTTGATGCAGCTGGTGCTGTTGGGATTGGGGGTGTGGAAGGTCAATGCAATGGGGTTACTACCGTGCGTACAGCCTTTTGTCCCCCATGTTGCTCTTGGTTGGAGTTCGAATAATGGGCTAACTTGGGTATTTTAGAACTACAAGGTCGGATTGGCTTGCTTGGGAAACGGAAAGAGAGCCTCTAGAACGTGCTTATTTCGCATTTAGATGACAGGCTTTAATTCAGTGCTGTGCTTGTGCATAAATCCGTCCGGAAATCGTCCTCGCCGGTTTTCTGCCTCATTCTGAATTGCAAAATGATTGCATTATACAGCCAAACCACTCGTGGCGTTGCTGGAAACTTCATTCTTGACCAGATCTTGCCCCGTTTTAAGTAGAGCATCACCGCCTCATATCGAGCGAGCTATCCTGAACCCCATCCTCTGATCAGATCGTGATTCATCCAATATCCATCTTTTGCCCCATAAAGGCCTTGGTCAGAACTCGTAGAATGGAGGAACGAGCAAACATACTTGTCGGAATAACCTAGATCAATTAAGACTGGAGTTCATAGGACCTACATTCAGGTATATATGTAAATGATTCCATTGTATCAAGACATCATATCTTTCTAGATCACATTTTAGGCAATGCACAATAAAAACCAAAGGTCGCAATGAGCATTAACCTCATCCAAAGTAGGAAACATACAGAACTTAGCTTGTTGCATCCTTTTTCTGGACTGCCTTGCGGCAGGCATCAAAGAAGACCTGAACAAAATCCCACACATCAGCGAAGGTGTTGTATAGCGGCGCTGGAGCCACACGGATGACATCAGGCTTTCTTTGGTCGAGAATAATGCCACTGTCAACAAGCTGACCAAATACGCTGTCGAGAAGTCCGGGTTTCAACAGCACGCTAAGTTGAGCACCTCGTGCGTGAGGGTCCGATGGGGTGATAATTGAGAATGGTTCGCCGTCAGGACGAACGTCAGAAGGGGAATTGCGGAGTAAATGTTCCAGATATCCAGTCAATTGAATGGACTTCTTCCGAAGCGCAGGCATGGTCGCCTTGTTAAAGACTTCGAGGGACGCCATGACAGCGCTCATGTCCAGCATCGAGGGATTCGAGAGTTGGAATCCAGCGGCGCCAGGGCGAGGAACAAAGTCTGACGGGCAGAATCAATTAATAGTCTATTCAGCAGTAGTGTTACCACACCGGAAGAGAAACTTACGGTTGTCCATGAGAAATCGTAACTTCTTATCTCCGCCCCACCAGCCCGTCAATCGATGCCTATATGGGGCTTCTTTATTGTCCATGTCAACTTTGCCATGCTTTTCATGCACAAAAAGGCCTCCCATGGAGCCCGGGCCAGAATTGACGTATTTATATGTACACCAGGCCGCAAAGTCCACGTCCCAATCGTGGAGCTTCAAATCAACGTTTCCAGCAGCATGAGCACAATCCCATCCAATAATAAGACCTTTGGAATGCGCATGGGCTGTAATAGTCGGAATATCAAGATACTGCCCGCTGTAATATTGGATACCAGGAAGTAAGATAAGGGCAGTGCTGGACGCATGCTCGTCAATCACTTTCAGTATCTCCTCTGTCGGAAGAACAGGATCCCTTAGGTCTTTCGGCTCGATGAGAACCATCCCATCCTTGGGATCGAAGCCGTGATGCCGAATTTGAGATTCCACAGCATACTATATATAGTATAGACATTAGCTAAATGCAAAAACGAGTAAGAGAAAGCCAACTTCACTACCTACATGGTCACTCGGAAAGGCCTTGCCCTCAAGAATGATCTTATATTTCTCCTTAGTTGGACGGTAAAAGCTGGCCATAAGAAGATGCAGGTTCCCTGTTAAAGTGCTCATAACAGCCACTTCATTCGGCAGTGCACCCACGACGCCAGCCATCAGCTTCGACGCAGTATCATCGAAATCCATGTACGGTGGAAAGGGAGCGTCTTCGAGCGGGGTGAAATGCCCAAGAACCGCTTTGGTGGCCCATGTTTGTAGGAGGCTGTCAACATACGTGCGAGCACTTTTGGGTTGAAGACCAAGGGAGTTTCCGCAGAGGTAGATGCAGTCCGGAGACGGATGCTCTGCACATCGTTGTCAGTCAATCCGTTGCGTCTCCCATAGACCCAATTCATTTAGGGGACAAAAGAGCGAACCTCCTTCTGGAACAGCAAGGGTTTTCCTTTTTAAATCTGCTTTCGACGGAATAATGAATTGCCCTCTGAACTCGCGAAGAGGATCCTGGGCATCCAGCGACTCGGCGTATTCTCTCTTAAACGAGCGAACATCGTCTCGGTAGGGAAGGGTGATTTGCGCGCAGTCTCCCATTGTTCTTCACTTTTCGGCTTTTCCCACCAGTCTACGGAATAAGAGAAGAGTCTAAGGCTCGGTAGAGTTGCGTGATAGACAATAAGTCTTCCACCTGATAAGAACAGAATGACAACCTGGATGGTTGATGGCAGACAGCAGAAATGTCCCAGCCAATTCCCACCCCCTCACCTCGCTGCTCGGAGTTAACAGAAGCTGCTCTAAGCGGTTGTGAGATTCTTTGCCCGTCGATTGGCTTCAAGTTTCGGTGAATTTGGGGATGAAGCCGAGGAGTTAGTTCGCTAGCTATGTCATATCAAAAATACCCGCTGCCAGCCGATAACTTTGAAGATTACATATCATCTTCACCTTCACCTTCACCTTCACGACGTGCATCCCCAGACTACAATTAAACACATAGAGGAGGACTATCAGTAGCTGCTCTTTAAAATGCAAGCTTTGCCCCAACCGATGGCGGGATTAGGCGACCTGGCATTTCCTTTTCAATCTCGTACTTCACTCTCCAACCAGAACAGTGACCTGGAAGCAAAATCCTCGGCTCGAGCGCCTTGAGATCCCTAACTGTGGCATGGACCTGTGCATCCTCGCTGGTTGCGAGATGATATCCTCCAAAAATTGCGTAAACAGGAACATCCCTCCCGACTAAATCCACCGCATGCCTCGACGCGTTTACAACACCGGCGTGGCTGCAACCGGTGAATATAACAATACCCTTGCCTGAAAATAGACCGTCAGTCTGGTCAAGTCTCCGCGATTAAGCCGCCGGAGCGAAATTTCGGGACTCAGAAAGGAACGCAAAAAAAGGAGCTCAGTCCGCTTCAACCAAAAATAACCCACCGTAGGCGACTTTTCTTACCTTTGACATTGCACACAAGCAGCCGCTCATCAGCAATCAATTCATCCTTCTCCCATGTGCCTGTTGCTTTATCAAACCGAACTGCATGTTTCAATCCAGTCTCGTACTCCGTTGCCCGCGGAATCTCCCCTGAGATAAGGAACATATCATCCAGCACCGTATGAGGAGAAGCGCTTCTTTCGACCTTCGCCCCCGCATGCTCGATCTCCTCAAATGTGGGGTCTGCCTCGAGCGAAATCGTCTCAGAGCCAATGGTGAAGCCGCGGTAGTCTGGCCGTGATCCGTGCAAATCCACCACGAGCTTCGGATCGTGATCGCGGCGGTTATTCACAGCCTGTGCGTCTTTGATCATTCGAATCGCGCGAAGCATTCCGCCTGCCGGTCCATTCGCTAGGTATTAATAAAAACCGACTATTTTACTTAGCCAGGCTACAGGGCAGGAAGGCATCGTACCTGAATGATCTCGATGCCAATGCGATAATTGAATCCGCTCAATTGCCGAAATGTCAGCTCGTAGGCGACTAACATTGCGTTCCCAGACGTCTTCTTCTGGGCCGGTATCGAACAGCATTGTATGTTTGACATCTCCTTTAGTAGCTGTCTATCAAGGCGGCATTGTTATTGAAGTCAATCGGCATCTTCGAAATACGGAGCATCTGGAGAGTAACTGGTGAATGGCTTACAATCATCACTGAAAGCCCATGAGCTGAGCAACAAATGCTGCCCATGCGGAGCTCTGTTGATGCATCTCCGCGATCATGTAGATTGTAGGGAGATTCTAAAGCTATATTCCCCATCAACCCAGTCGACTGGATGGTGTCTGGCGGGGGAGGCGACATGATGTCCAACTCATTGTCGACAATCACAGTGACGTCCAGGGAATCAACTTCAACTAGAGATGCCATTTGGGAGATTTCAATTGTAAATAGAGGAATAAACAGTGCTTGGAACTGGTTGTATGTAAAATGCTCACTAGGACTCTCACTGGAGCAAGTTGCGCGACATGGGGGCAGCCTTGCATTGCAATGGGAAGATGATGATGAATCAGGCCTGCTACTGGCTATGAGATATTCTCTGTGACTCCTTTTCCTTTACGTCGTCTAACATTCTCGTTTTAATGTTGGATTTGGCAAATATCCACTACTGTATATCACCCTGGTAGCTTCGCGGAAGGACTGGTTTGAGTTTCAATTCATCTTCTCGGGTAGTTCATCGGAGGCAATCCACCTGTCGAGCTTACAGCATGGTGGCGAGTAGGGACTTGAGCTTTACTTTCTCGCTGTTGAAAAGAATGAAGCCCTGCCTATTAAGAACATATTCAATATATATCATCAAATAAGTACAGTAATACTAATTCAGTTCTTTCTGCTGAGAAAAACATTATAACTAAGTCTTCAATACATGTTGTTCTATAATCATAGTATAAACTGCCATAATGCATGTTGAATGTAGGAAGCAAATCAGCAGGGCACATTCAAGGCTGTTGTTGGGTGATATTTCATGTCCACAGATGTACTGTATAATACTTAGTACTAAGAAACCTGTTTCTTGTAGTCGTAAGCAAGAATGAAGCCTTTGGGAATTCTGAAAGCTTCGTTGCAATGACGTGAACGAGAGTCTATCCCCGAATACCTACCAATCGCAGAGGAATACCGCTCGAACTCTTTGCCTGCTGACCTCAAGCGTGAGAGCTTATATAGCCAAACCTGGCCCATCGTTGGCTGATGTGTGTCTGTCTCATGGCATCTATCAAAGGAAACCCATTGAATACATCAGCAGTTATCACCAGACACACAAGCTTTCAATAAACACTTCCAAAGTGTGACAAACACATTGTAGCCAACATGGCTCCGATTTCAGAAGTGATGAAAGAGGACCAGCAGCAGATGCGCGATCACTACCGAGAGATCATCGAGGCCGAAGATGAGGAGGCCAAAAAGCGTTGGCGCAATCAGGTAACCTTCTAGCAGGGTCACTCCAAAATGTCTCCTACACTGAAATGGCAAGAACAGTTCGTTTGGGAACTCGCCCGCTACGCCGTGGCCGAAGAGCTCGTCGTGTATCCAGCTCTTGAATCCCACATGGACCATGGAAAGGTCATAGCCGACAAGGATCGGAATGAAAACAAACAGGCACGCCTCAAATAGCGCTCTATCCTGAGTGAAGGCGGCTAACAGATGACACGAATAGATCAAAGACATGCTAGCCCAGTTCCAGGATATGTCCCCTAGTGACACGCGATATCGGCCAATGCTAGAGTCCATCATGGACAATCTTAACAGGCACTTTGAGGAGGAGCAGGCTGAAGATCTCCCTTCTCTCGAGTCAGTTCTGGAGCCGGCGGAGTCAGAAGCGATTTCGAAGAAGTTCGAGCGCACCAAGGTTCTGATGCCGACTCGTGTGCATCCCAACGCGCCAACTGAACCCTTTTTCGAGACAGCAGTGGCCTTTCTGCAGGCTCCGATTGATCGTATCTCAGATATCATGTGGAGACAGTTCCCTGAGGATTAGGGATTGTTCAGAGTTTTGTCAGGTGCGTTGTGAACTTGACAGTAAGGTAATTGCAGAGAGAGGAAGTGATTCGGCAGATGAAGCTGAGGTCATTCATTATGTCTGCAATACTCTCAAAAGTACATGGTTTTTTGCTGGAAATGTGCAGTGATTGATGGAGCTGCTGGACACAATCTCAGTACTGAGTTAGTAGTATGGAGGTAATTTCGCAGTCAGTCATTGCTATCATCAACAGAAAAGTAAACCAAGAATGAATTAACTGTTTTCATTCTCTAACCCAGTGCAGTCCTTGAATCTGGTGGCGTTGACTGTGTTGTCTCTTGATGTCAGATAGTGAAGGAAGAGCTGGAGGCCACTTCTGGATGGCGGTGTAGCTCCAGAGCCAATCAGAGAGCGCGTGTTTCACCAACCTTCAAATTGCCAGCATTAGTTACTAACATTCATATTCTCAGAGCTGTGAAGAACAAGAAGATATCAATCTGCAAATCTTCACGGCTGAAATTATCCAGCTGAGTGACTTGATATGTTGCAATAATCACTAACTCTCCTTTGGCCTGAAGGTTGGCTACACTCACAACATGTCCCAGCGAGTCTTATTCCCTTCAGTCTGTCGCCGCCTCACCCGATCCCAAATCACCCTCGTCGCATCCCTCTCTCAGCAGTGCCAGCGGTGTTTATCCTCAACCAGCTCAAGAACCGGCTTTAACTCGTCCAACACCTTCTCAAATAGCCAGCCCATCTCTCCATTTCCCCTACAGTTGCAGTCATCTCGACCGTTTCAAAGTTCTCGCCAACACCAAGCACAGAGTCACCCCTCGCTCGATCGCCGGCTACCCTTTTCCACAACACCTGTGAAGCACGCAACATCCGTATCTCTAAACCCCCGAGTGGACGACGATGGAAACCCGATGATGGTCGAAATTTCTCCCCGCGCTGCAAAGGTACGATAAGATATCTATTTTGTGAAAACAGCTTTCTAGTTTCGAAATTGGAATTTTTGCCTCGATGAGACCTCTTTGCTTTGAATTACATAAAAAAAATTCCCCATTATAATGTGAATTCCCTTCTTTCTCTAGCACATACGAACACAGGAAGTGGAAAACAGGGCTTCCCGTCCGCTCAGCCGTACTTAAGCCACTTGCCGGCCGGCTAGTAGTTGGGTGGGTGACCACCAGCGAATCCCGGCTTTCGTATGTCTTTTTTTTTCTTCCCATTTCCAAACTACCAAACTAACCCATCTCTTAACCCTCTTCAGCGTCTCCGCGAACTCACCGACCCTTCTTCATCCTCCCCATCCCAATCCCCACCATACAACCATCTCCGCGTCACCGTTACCAGCGGCGGCTGCCATGGCTTCCAGTACCTCATGTCCCTCGAATCACTCTCCAAAATCGACCCCGACGAAGACACCGTCTTTGAAGCCGATTCCCAAGACCATACTTCCAAACCCCCCGGGGGCGGAGGAGCGGCCAAAGTCGTCATGGACTCTGCGTCGTTGGAACTGCTCAGGGGCAGTACGATTGATTACACAGTCGAGTTGATAGGGAGCCAGTTCAAGGTTGCGAATAACCCGAGGGCAACGAGTAATTGTGGGTGTGGGACGAGCTTTGATGTGAAGTGAAAGAGATGCATCCTACTTTTGTTTCAAAAAGAGGGGGGGAAAAAAAAGGAATGGCTGGAGCTGTATGTATATGCGGGAAAAAGATGGACATCTTCATTTGTAGATTTCCCATATTTGCAGTTGCTGAGATGATGGATAGGTGGCAGACATACTCATCCCCGGTGGCTCAGGAAATGTTTGGACGCATCTCCCCAACTCTATGTGTATTATCACATATCAATAGTGCAGTTAAAATGTGCCATAGCAGAAAAGACATAGAGGACCATAAAGCCCCTTGGATAATGAAGAAAAAAGTCATGACCCTTTTAGCTCGATGATATTTTTGATGAAGGAAGCAGTCTCTAGACGAAAAAAATCCAAATGGAAACTCAGCATCGTTCTTCACTGCTCATGGGAAAAGAGTAGCAGAAAATACATAACAGTCTCATCTCCTCTACCAACAAACACTTTATTTAATAAGTTCGGGCCAGGTTCCGCAAATACCAGTCCACCAATCTTCGTCCCGCCTTGGCCTCGCTGATATGGATCAAATTGCCCTCAATCGCATAGTCCAAATCACTAGAATTGACCACTTCCCCCTCCAACAACCCTCCCTCCGACCATCGCACTTGCCTGCTGCGCAGCTTATTCACAAGCAGCCATGAGCGAAGCTGCTCGGGTTCCACCTCAAGGAAACCAGCGAGTTTCTTTAGATCCATGGTGGTGTAGAGTTTCAAGTACGATTTGACGGTGGGGTTGTACAGCGTGTTGCGGACTTCGTCCATGAAGATGGCCGTGTGGTGGTCGACCGGGTCGACGTTGAGAGATGGGTTGTCGAAATCAGGCGGTGTCGGGCTGATGAATTTCGGACAGGCAGAGCGGAAGAGTTCTTCAAAGAGCGGCAACGCCTCTGGTCCACCACGCTGCAGACGGGTAAGTTGATCGCCGTACTTCTCACGCAGGGCGGAGTGGATCGTGTCGTCTAAGCGGGTCGGGTGGAAAGCGACGCAGATCGCGACGAGCGCGAGGATTTGATCGTTTTTCTTTGCGATCGCGTCAAAACTCTCTCGGCCCTTCTGGAAGTTCTTTGTTCTCGAAACGTAGACCAGAATGTGGCTGAAGGTGCGGATTGCGTCGGCATAGCGGCGCATCATCATGTATGAGAAACCGACGTAGTAGTACGTGGTGAAATGGGCGGCCATCACTCGCGCAAACATGGCTTTCTTGTTCATCTCAATGTCGTCAAGTGTCTTAAGAGCCAGGCTGAAATCGCCCAACAAGCAATGAACACGCAGCAATCCAATGATAGAGAAATATCCCAGCATGCGGTAGAGAGGACGAGATCCGTAATCTCCGGCAACGGCCATTGGATCGTCGTTGGCTTTTATGGCTGCAAGCTGCTCGCTGATCTGAGAGCGCTGAATAAGAGAATAGAGCACATTGAGCACGGAGTAGCATCCCCAGGTGTTTGGATTCTCCCTCAAAAGCTGCGCTTCCTCCTCATTCGACCCGGTACGAGCAACCCGGTTTCGATAGCGACAAAAAGACTCGAATTGGTAAATAAATTCATCAATCACGTCCCATGCCCAGAAGTACTACCGAAATTAGATCCTGATTAGCCTTACGCGACTCAAAACCAAATCTACAGGCAAATCAACAACATACCGAAGGCACCTCCAAATCCACCGGCCCATCCGAGTTCAAAATATAATGAAACAAACTACAATAATTATCATAGCTTGCAAACTTCGTCTCCAGCGTCGCTTGGAACTCCAACGGTGTCGCCGCCGCCGCCAGCTGCGCCTGGAGGCCTTGTGTCTGTGAAGCTGCTCCCAAGGACGTCGTCCGATCCAGTTCGCTCATTCCGTCATCAAAGTGTACTTGCTCTTTGTAGTTGTTCACCAATGCCTCTTCTTCGACGTCGGACTCATCTTGCAAATTCGCGGGCCGACTGCCTGCATAGGCTGTGCGAGCGTCGACTGACATTGCTGTAGGTAAAAAGTCCAATAAGAGCTGACACTAATGAGCCTGGTCCGTTCGTGCCAGGTGGTATGGCGTGTTCCTAGCCCACGTTGACGTCGAGGTTGCTCGGTTGTTGATTTTTGTAAATGTTGAACCTCAAGTTTTCGATTTTCGCTTCTGTGGAGTGCTTTGTGCTTATCTTATCTTAGCCCTTGATCAAAAATCTAGTATCACGTGACGCAGACAGGTCCCGACGAATATGAGAGAGATGAGACAGATTGGAGCTACACCGAGGAGACATTCATGTTCTTGGAGCTTATAAACAGCGAGGCAACTTATGGCAGTAATCGAGTATGCTTCCTCGGGTCAGACCATGCATTCGAAGAGACTAAAAACTATGCATTAACATAAACCTCCCTTCGCTCTTCACCTTCGCCATTAAAGTGTAATATTGGGCAAATTATCCTTCAGCCAAAAGAAATATCAAAGTAGACAATTTGAAAATACGCCACATGCAAGTGTTTCTCACCTTAAACTGTCGAACTAGGGGTGCGAAGATATTGGGTATCTAACAGAAAGGACATGAATATCAAGTAAATGGACCTGGGTTCGATGCCAGAACCGACACCCAAGGGAACATAGGTTATACTCCGTTAAAATCATAAATCAAAAGAAAGAGGGAAGCATGATTGAATGGTCCTTATAGATGCTCCAAATCATGCAATGATAAGCTAGAGGGTGTTGAAATGTGGAAAGTAAATGTCAGCAGTTGCCAACACAAAATCGGGGATTGCAAAATTAAACTGCAAAAGGGGCACTGGCCCAGTTTACTCCCCCGGCAACAGAGGTAGAACTTGTCAAGTCCTCGGATCCGTCAGAATCGTCGACACTTTCATCTAGATGAAGCATTTCAAATCGATTGGCCATAGGGTTCAATTTTCTCAAGGGCTGGGGAATTTCTTTCTTTGGTATGTGCTGGATTTTGGGCAATGGTTCCGCACACTCATCAGGATAGTACCCAAGCCTCATCAGCTTATATGGCATGCGAGACCTCATACAATTGCGGGCATACGATGCCTTTTGAACAGAATTGGTGGAGATATATGCATTGCCTTGGGCAAAGGTAACAGAGATGATGACCAGATTGTGTATATGCTCCATGTCCTCACGAATCTGCGCTTCCGTCAGTTTCAAGTGAACTCCACGGATTAGAATATTTCGCGATGCGCCATTAGAGATTTGAGAAGCAATATAATTCGACAGAATGAAAGGGCGGTCACTCCAGGAAACCTCAATCTAAGAATATCATGTAAGTTACCAGGTCACAATTGCCAATACATTCCAAACTTACCGGCTTATCAAGGATGCAAAAAAGCTGTCGTTTGGCATACGCCATAAACTCCTGGGCAGCTTTACTTTCGGCGAAAGATATACTTGCCATACGCTCTCGAGAACGGAAGAAAATATCTACAAGAGCCCCTCCACGAATGGCAGCGACAATGTCGGCATGGGTAGCCCGATCTGGGATGCCTCTTAGGACGATAGTACGGTTATCCGCCCCATTTCCCTGCAGTTTCATGGGGACTGCATGTCCATCACCAGAATATGGAGAATCCATTTTCTCATCGCTCGGCACTGATACATCATCATGGTCATAAGATGCTTGGCGTGCAGGTGTGCCAACTGAGGGGCGCAAGATCGTCTCTGCCAGGTTCCGCTGAGGATGAGAATGCGATGTAGACTTCTGCTCGGTGTGACTGCTGGCTGCACGAGGTTTTGCCAGGGAAGGAGGAGGCTTCGAGTCCTGTTGAAGAGCACAATTCAGATCGTCTCCGTTTCGTTGCAGTTCTTCGTAGGAATCATCGGGACTAGAGATTAAGGTCTGGGTACGTGTAAGCTGGGTTATCCTATATCGTTTCATATGGGACACCCTCACTTCAAGAGACGACTGGGGTATGCCGCCTTGGATCAAAGCCTGTTTCAATCTCTCTGGCCACCATCAAAGATAATATTTAGACGAACATCGAAAGAAGTGATGGAAAAAGGGAAATCGCCATACCGTATTCACGAGACCGGCGAATCTATGCCACTATTTATTAGCTGTAGAGCCCAAGCAGAAAGGCTTCTGTACCGACAAACGCTCACCAAAGAGTCATAATCGGATTTAAATATAGTCACAGTGGCAACATTAGAGGAATGCGAGGTTGAGGACGATTCACGCTGTCAAAGGTTGCCGGCGAAGCAGGACAATTAGCATGGACAATGGCGGCTGTAATCGGACATTATCGATGCTCATACGCTATCAAACCTAGTGCTATAGCTGTATAAAGCCCACCAATTAGCCTCCCATCTTGATAATAAGGAATTGGCAAGGAAATGTAGGAAAGCGAGGAGACGTAGACTCCAAGAAGGGAGATGCGTTGGGTGGACGGCTTCCTTACCTTGAAAGGGACATTTCTGACGAACCTCTGTCGATTATATTAGAGGATGACATTTTTGGAATATATCTCTGACTCTCTGAAACAGTAGAGATCGAGGATAGTCAGTATTGGTTTGTGTAAAGACCAAAAGGCAATGTTGGGATGAGAAGACCAGCAGTTCAACAAGCAGATGGCGCCAGGATGCCTTATCTTGTGGAGACTTCCCTAATCGTGGACAGGGGAAAGAAAGGAAAGGACAGGTCGACTGACTTACATGGAAGAGTCTCTGCCTCTCTTCAGGAGTGATGCTAATAAATAAATGTGAAGAGCAGGTGAATTGAACTGGGATCTGGTGAAGCTTCCTGGCGCTGGAGATATTATTAGCGCGCATCAGGACAAGTTAAGGGGTGGTGCTGCTAAGTTTAGTGCCTATCACGCCAGAGATACACAGATCATGCAAGCCTGGCGCTAAGGGGAATTACATTATTCAAGTTCAACCACTCTTTGGCAGCCTGTGATGCTCGAGATTTCGGTTCATTTCTTAAGTTTGCTTCCATATCACCGGGAGTCTTTTGAAGAGAAAACTGAAAAGTTGTATCACTTTGTTTATGAAGCATCAGCACTGTACAATAGAATTATTCCTCAACTACAAAAAAGTCTTGATAGTAATCTTAACAGGAGAAGGCCATCTCGGGAAGGGCCAATAGGCAAAGATACATCCGTACGGGTAAATATATAGACAAGAGGAATCAGAAAATCATAAAATGGGTATCACTAAGCGCCTCAGGCGCGGTGGCTAAACGAACCTTTTGGCATCGTATTGCCGTCGAAAGAAACAGATTTATGCACATCCTTGTCCTTCGACTTCGAGGACTTAAACACGACCATTCCCACATATACAAGCCCCATAATGCCCGCAATCACCGCATATGCGATGACAGCTGCTTTGGGCACGCCAGGTTGACCAATCCCGCTAAATTTGAAGCCTAATCCGCCATTCACCACGCCCAGGATAATCAATAGACGACCGCTCCAGCGATGGAGGATGCCAAAGGAGCTCCTTTGGCCAGTTTTTCGGAAGTGCAGATGTTGAAGTAAGCCAAGGGCAGGTTGGAACAGTACTAAACATCCGAGCATGACAAATCCGATTACTTGATGGTAGCCATTTGTCACTTTTAGATCCACTGCCAACGAAAGTCCGACGCCGAAGCCAGCGATTACCAGGCACAATGAGGCCAATTGGAGAGGGGCATGAATGTATGGGACGGTCTTGCTGGACGGGACAGTGTAAAGGCTCAAAGCAAATAGCGGG
This sequence comes from Emydomyces testavorans, assembly GCA_029449355.1. NCBI lineage: Eukaryota > Fungi > Ascomycota > Eurotiomycetes > Onygenales > Nannizziopsiaceae > Emydomyces > Emydomyces testavorans. Next base: position 9,150,928 of record CP120628.1, read on the forward strand.
AAAAGGACAACGACAGCAATAGACATGATCACTCCGTGAACACAACGCTTGATTTGAGTTGTCGATATCTTCTTTGGGGGACTCGATGGGCCAGAACCGGTGGAGCCGCTGGAGCCTGGGGATGGCGGAGAAGTCGGGGATGCGAGGAACGGATTGTCAGAGCTACCGCCGACCGCTTTCGTCAAATCGAAGAAAAACTCGCCTCCAGTATCATGCTGTTGTAGATTTTCGTTGATATTGGACGAATGGAGTGATGAACCTTTTTTGATCGACCATATCCATGAACTCGAGGGATCTTTGGGATCCATTTTCCCTCCCGGCCACGACAGGCAGGTGTCGCATCTGACATTCACCCTCATCTTGCCATCCGAGATCCCGGTGCCTTCGAGAACTGAAATTTGAGCTTTAGGGTTCACAGCAGGTTGAAATTCCCCCGTAGCTAACCTGGGCGAAAGAGTGACGTTTGAGGGCGATGCTGAGTAGAGTATAAAGACGTTCGAACCATTCATGTCCATTCCTTGGCCCAATGCGATCCATTGAACGGAATCCTGTGGGCTCTCTATCTGGAAGTATATCGGCCCCGAGTTTGTAGAGGCGGTGGAGGATGGGATGTTAACACGAAATGTCACCCCATCAGCTTTACGTCCAGGGCTGTATTGAACAACTTGGCCTAGTGCGCTTGACGCTGAAATCACATTGTTAGATGACCAGCGACAATAAGTGAGCATACAGGTGCGGGTTGAATCAATGTGCAACTCACCAAGGGCCAAGATGGCCGGCGACCATGTCAAGAGAGACATCAACATCTTCGCAACGCAGCCCTAAATCCCACCGCAGTAGTGAAATATAAGGGCAAAAAAAAAAAAGAATGAAAGAAAAAGGAAACAGAAAAAGAATCACAGAAGAATGAAAGTTATGTATGTATGCACTCTTGTTTCGATGAAACACACGGTTGAGCTTCTTAGTTATATAAGGACCGTGTCTCACATCTTCAGTTTGACCACCACGCTAACTTTAGCCACAAATGATAATAATTATAGTCATGAACACATTCGATCACGTCGACCGGGAGAGATCGAGAATCGAGGATCTGCAGCCAGGAGTGTTGCAAAAAGATACATACATATATGCAGAATCATCATCATTGGAGGTGGAATGCTTGAGTGATACGGATCTGCGTTGAACACGGCGGCACGCTTCAATTGAGCCAAGCTTACATACCGCGTTGGACGAGGCGCAGGGAAGATGAGGAATCATGAAGTTAACATTTAACTATTTATTAGTTAACCTGGACGGTTGACTATCGGTGGCATGGCAGTCGAGGAGCACTTGCATGGAAAACAAGTCATAGAGGGACTCTGTCAAATCAATATCGTAACTACCAATGTGTTCCTGAAAGCGCTCAAGAAAACAAAGGGGAAGTGACTCGTTTCCCGCCCAGTCACTCACAGTGTCCACCAACCATAGCATATTTCTATTTGGAGATAACTATGCAATGAAGTGTTGCAATCTCGGCACGCAAGGCTCCCCTGGTTGGTTATCTAGGCACCCGAAGATCCAAAATCGAAACAGTGATAACTAACTTACCCCAGGCATTCATTCAGGCCCTATCGATGTCCCAACTCTCCGTCTGCCTGACACATCTCTACCTGGACATACAAATAGGATTCACCCTCGAAACACATATGGGATGGGCTCACTCTGCTATCGATGGAATTGAATGGATTTGCATTATTCAATTTCAGAGACAAACCTCTAACAAACAACTGATGATGATCAAATAGCTTGTTTCTAGTCTCTGATATCTTCCTGGAATGACTTTGATCGTGAAACCGTGGAGGGCACGATGATGGGAAAAAACACCATCAGCTGCCATAGTACGGAGTACACTCTATAGATCTAGTAGATAGTATGCCGGCTTGCACATCAACTTGGGATGCCAACTTTTAACCCAACACTTCGTTCAGCACGGTGAATTAAAAGAGGCTTCACCAGGGGAATACATGGCTGGGGTGTGCCGAGTAGATCCACCTTCTTTATATGCCGGGCTGAATCTTTGTACAAGTTGAACAGATTTGAGATACTCGCTCTTTTTCCTTTACTCTGGACTGCCATCATGGACAGCAACATTTGCTTAATGCTCTGCCTGTTGCATCAGAAAGAGCCTAAGAGGACACCACTCCCTGGAGATCTTCATAGAGATCTTCCTTCTCTCTGCACGTGCATCTGGTTATCTTCACTTTTCGCTCTTCAGCGGCAAAGGTGCTTTTCACTTGATAACTGACTTGATTCTTTCTATGTTGTCAAGGGTTCCTGAGCAAGCATTGAACCAAGTGCCTAATAATAAAGTCACACGTACCCCAAACTTGTGTAAGCAAGTTGGAGACACAACAATATATGCATCACTAAATTCATACACTAGAATATGCTCGAGGTCCTAGCTAGACGCCCAGGTTAGGTGCGTGCTCATGAATGCATTCAGTAGAAAGACATCATGAACTGTTCGAGCATGAAGGGAGTGAGGTGACAGGTTTTTCTGTTTTCTCCAGGATTGTCTTCATCATCTCATTTCCAATTCTGACAGCTTCAGGGAATCGCGGCGCAAAGTAGCTCTGAATCCTTTCAAAGCGATCGCGATAGGATTCAAAATCGCCAAATGAAACACAATCAGACCATGCCTATACAAGAATGTCAGATCAATAAACTTGCTGAGGTCCAAAACGCGATGGGAAACTGACCCGAGCAGCAAATGTGAATTCAAGATCGTCTGAGCGAAATGTATTGTCATCGAGAGCGATATCAAGGACTTCGTCGAGAAGCTCCTCCTTTCGAAACAGATATTCTGTAACTCCGAGCCAAAGGCGGAACAGCTAACCACAACGGTGAATAAATAGTCACAGTTATGCAAAGTGGAAAAGGAACTAACTAACGGGAGTTGAACATATCATATGGTCGTAGGGAACAATCCCCAATTTCCACCAACAGTCAACGATTGCTAGCAAGCTTAGATGATTATTAGGCATCTTCTCTGTGAGTCCCCTGGACAATGAGAACCGATCAAGCATTTCGTCTTCTAACAGCAGATTTTGTCTCACTGCATCCAACTTAAAGACAGCAGCTCTAGCAGCCTTGACTCTTCTCTTGAGCTCTTCGCGATGGCCACCGAGCATCAGCTTATAAAGTTCTGTCACTGATTCCGCATATTGACGGATTTGCTTTTTGGCAGCCGGGTTCAAAATCGCGAGCCCTGCATAGACGTGCCATTTGTTCGAGTAGATGCGCAGAGTGATATTAATTTTCACGTTTTCAATCCCGCCCACGTATCGAGGAATCTCCCACGGAAATTGGTTGTTCGCATGCCACGCAGTTCCCATGCTCAAGAATGCAGCATGCGTTACGGCTTGCGTGTCTGCGGTAATCCGATCGTGTTTCTCTCCACTAAGGTATACGTATTGGGACTCGAAAGAAGAAAATACACCTTTAACAAACTTGAGGCTCTCATCCGAGGTTTTGTGCTGGATCAGGACCTAAATCCAACAGTCACCATTGCTGTCCGCGGTTTTATGAATAACGAACTCGCCGTTAATGCATACCAGCGGTTGTCCTTTGGGGTTCACGTTGGGCCCATGCAGGGAATGCACCGATATAATTTCCACATCGTCAGGAAGGTATTTCTCGAATGCAGCCAGCTCGGGAGCTTTGCAGGAGGTTTGACCACCGACAATCGCGCCAACTTTGGTTGCTTGGACATTGTCAGAGACAGTTTGATGATGGATTATGAATTAGATAAAAACTTTTGCATACATGGGCCATACTCCGCAACAATTTTGCTGATGGCTTCCGCCTCTACACTGTAAATGATGTAGTCGCTAATTCTGGAAACCAAATGCCCGTTGGGCAATATCTTGATATTTTTCTACCCGGAAAACAACAAATGTGAAATTTAAGCATCAACATCAATCGACGTCAGTAGTGGACATACATCAGATGCGAATTCCTGCCTTAGCGTATCATAGTGGGCTGGTTTATCGCAGGCATTGATGCTAGAATATCTTAGCAGTCGTTCGCGTCAAAAAGAGATATAGATCTAATAAGACTATATCGTAGTCAGTATCCATACTCTGTGAACACATATAGCAACAAGTAGACGAAGACGATAGTAAAAAAATGATAATAATCAGACACTATATAATTTAGGTAGCTAGCATTTACATCAGTGACGGCAGGACATCTTCCATTTACACAAGAACAGTGCAATAGTCGATAACAAGCCATGCTCGAGCCAAATGCACTCTAGTCATCATGTCAAGGGAAAGCAGGCGAAAGAATTCAGAACTTACCGCAATCAACGGTGGCATCAGCTCGCTCAGCAAACGGAGCTTACCTCCAGCCTGCTTGACTCAAGCGCTGAGCATACATCCTTCCCATGTCGCCCATCCCAATGATCCCAATGGATCTTCGTGGGATAATATTATCCGCCATCGTGAGGAATCTTTACCTGGCAACTATGCTCAACGACACTGTTGAATACATAAAGAGCAGAGTCAGAGAAAAGAAACAATCTGAACTTTTTGTAGGTCGCGGACAGGCTGATTAGTCATCGAGATTCCTTTCTAACTAACTACTTTGGGTGATTAGGGCACACTATTGAAAACCCTAGCGTCAACCACCGCAAAAATCAGAAATTGAAACGCGAATGGAATGGAATGCGGTTATGTGACTCTCTCTTTCTCCTGCCATCCACAACATCCTCCGTCCATTGCAGTCAAGATGCCTCCAAAGAAGAAGACCGAAAGACCCGCCAACGAGAATGTTTCACTTGGACCTTGGTCCGGGGATGGTAACGATGTCTGCCTTTTGAAAATACATTTCTGATTTCGACTAATTGAACACAATGCTAGGACAACTCGTTTTTGGTGTCGCTCGTATCTTTGCGTCCTTCAACGATACCTTCGTCCATGTCACCGATCTCAGGTCAGTTTTCCTTGGTTTTCGCTTCCCAAACACCTGCGACTGGACGGTGCTGGCCCATGCAGTGTGCTTGGATCATTCGTTACCTATCAGCGAAGACGCAAACGGTTCATGAATAACGGCTAATGTTTGGCTCGCTCAGTGGTCGCGAAACTATTTGTCGTGTCACTGGTGGTATGAAGGTTAAGGCCGACCGTGACGAGTCCTCACCTTACGCCGCTATGTTGGCTGCTCAGGATGTTGCTGCTCGTTGCAAGGAGCTTGGTATAAATGCGCTTCACATCAAGATCCGTGCTACTGGAGGTATGCAAAATCTTTGTCTATTCTGAAGTCCAATAATTTTACAATCACGCTTCGTGAATCGGGCTCTCTAATGCAGCCCTCCTTGCAGGTAACGGTACAAAGACTCCTGGTCCTGGTGCTCAGTCCGCCCTCCGTGCTTTGGCCCGTTCTGGGATGCGAATCGGAAGAATCGAGGACGTCACTCCCACTCCTTCCGACTCTACTCGCCGCAAGGGTGGTCGCCGTGGTCGTCGTCTATGAGCTGGCTGCTTTCGCTTTCTGTTGCTGTGTCGCGTACCTCAGTTCGCGGCTGGAGTGAGGGTGGAATGCATGGATACGCTGCGAATATCCTTTTGCACCATGTGGACGGAACAAACGCGAAGAACGGCATTTACGCCTGGTCTTCATTATTTCCCTTTCTCCCAAGATATCTTGCTCTAGCATACCATATATTGGGTGCTCCATTAGTGCTCTCATATAGTTGAATCAATGAGGTATCTGAGCAATTTTAAAATCTTGATCTTCTACTCCTATATAATGAGCAATGTTTATTTATATACAACACCACTTGTAGTATGAGGAGCGAACTGGAGGCTGCCAGCTGGGCTATGATCTCAGAAGTGTATTTTAGGTGGCTACATACGGAGTACATTAGGTATGTATGTACTCCGTACATTGTTCCTGACATCCTGTATCAATCCCAACTCCATCTCCAAGATCGAACATCACTCAGCTTGTGAACTACTGCACAGCCAATCTAATATACCTGTCATCCGGGTTCCCTTTGTTTGTTCCATTGCCCTGCATTTTCTTCCTCATCAGTTCACCTTTCAAAATATCTAATACTCACACCTCTTCGCCACCCCGAGCCTCAAAGTCCACAAGGCCCTACACAAACGTCTCTGCCTGATGTCCGGTTCTCCTCGTCCAACTCCAACCGTCGTCATCAGTAACCTCCCTCCAGGAACGCTGGTGGGCATCGACCTTTTCTCATTCACATCTTCGCCGAACTTCCACGGAGTTAAAGACCTCCCACCTGGCGCGCATTTCCTCTACACGGGTACCACAGAGAGCTTTTCCCTTCGAAGTGGTGAATGGTTCTATATCGGAGAAAGCAGCGATAGTGGGAGATCTGACCAGCTGACACACCCGAGCTATATCGATATCAGACTGCGAAAATGGGATAAGGCACTCGAGACCGTAGTTCTGGTTGATGAAAGCAATGATGCTGGGAGGCAAGAGGCGATGCAACTCAGAGCCAACCTGGGCAGGATATGGGCTTCTGGTGGGTTTTTATCATATCAATCGCGATTGAACGCGAGACCGACGAAGCCGGTTGAGGAAGGCGGAGAAGAAGACGGCCGAGGTCACAGTGACGAGCATGTTCCTTCTCGAAGCGACTGGCAGAGGCTGGCAGATCACATATCCCCATCAGTATTAAACCGCATCCTAGGTGCGGTAGCCCCTGCTACAAACTTTTCTGAACGGCGCTGGACAATTACGTCTGGAAACTCCGCAGCGAGAGATACAGACCATATTCCCGGCCTATCCACCTCAGACATTGCCAATGCGACTGGAATTGCTGTTGAACGGGAGAAGGAATTGAAATTTCTCCCGGTTGATTTGAAGAAAACTTGGCGTGAGGGTGCCATAGGACGTGAACGTACGGAAGCAGCACAAGATCATTCCTGGGCCTTAGGAGATCTAATCAAACATGCCGTTCCAGCTGGCCAGCCACCCGGCGTCGATGCCGACGCGGCAGGGGAAGAGCAGCTGCTTGGTGAACTACAATTTACATTTTTGATGGTACTTACTCTGATGAACTTTTCATGTTTGGAACAGTGGAAAAGACTCCTCAGTTTGATATTCACCTGCAAGAATGCGGTAAAGGAGCGGGAAGGCTTTTTCATCAGAGTTCTACAATTGTTCGGACTCCAGTTACGCCACTGCGATGATGTTGAAGGTGGGTTGTTTGAAATGGACGGAGATGATGGCGGTGCTTTACTCAAAAATCTCCTCACAAAATTCAAGGCATCTGTTGACGATATTGACATCCCTGGCGAAATGAGGGTTAAAGAAGAACTGACTCATCTGGAGAACTGGGTTAAACGTGAATACGGCTGGGAACTATCAAGAGCCTCCATAGTACGACGCGGTATGCTGGAACTGGAAGACGGTGAACAGGTAGAATTGGAAGTAAATGGCGCAGAAGAAGAAGATGAAACTGGTGAATATGCGCCGGTGATCGTTGATCTTGGAGCAGGAGGCCTTGCAGAACATCCAGGCGAGGACATAGATATGGTGGACAGGCCATCCTAGCGAAAATGCAACCGCAAAGTTCCCCATGGCGAACCCACTGACATTATCTGAATATGAGGGGGCCTGCATATAGTAAGTGGCCAAAAGTTTCTTTTCAGTGCAGCAGAGTCCCGGAGACACGACTCCGTCAAGATTGACTATCTGTGTTTACAATCCACTTCGGATCCACAAAACCAGCACAATCCCATGGCTTCTTGCTCTGATCCTCTTTCCCGAGTTCCCTAACTCAAGGCTGTGTGTGCATTTGTCAGTGCGGGCTCTGCCTCTTCAAGTTGCCGTGATTTTCAAGCCTCTCTCCTCTGCTGTGATGCTGCTTGCTCAGCATTCTCAATGAGCCCCAGCCTCATACTGTCCCATATAAGGGGCCGCCAGTTCTTTTCCGCTGCAGCCTGCTCTGCGACTTCTCTCCAATTATCGACCATCTGGGACTGCTAAGAGTGCAGAGCTTGCATCCACGCGCTCTTTTGTTTTAGTGCGCCCAATGTCAAGCCAGTGACGTTCACTAAGAAAATCCAATTCAGCAGCTCTGGTCTAGCAAGTGTGGGAAATGAAGGCAAGGCCGGATTGATGCTTTTCTAGCTCAGAGAAGTCAAGAATGCGTGGGGCCATTGTGTCTTGTGATGGATGAAGAATCTGATAGAGTGCTGATTTCAAACACAGGAATCAACCTGGCGAGTCACGCTTGTGGAAAAAAACTTGATGAAATGCTCCATGGCCCTGTTACTAGAATTGGAATTATGAAATAGCTGATCCGCAATCTCAAAGTTGTTATGGAGGGTTATCAAATGTACGGAGGAATTCATCAGGTCTTCCAGATTGTGTATCTCATGGAGAAGTTGGATGAGATGTGACGAACTACCAACCTATAGGTATTCTTGCATGTCTTCTACTCAAAGCATTCGCCTGATGGCATATAACATTGCTTAATGAACACATGCACCGTGGATCAGCTCAGTATTTGTGATTGTTCCATACCTTCAGCATGTAGCTTACGGTGATCTTAGCCATTCATTGCAAAACACAAGATGCTTGTTTGGAGGTACATATTTATTAGCAGGCCTGCTGTGACCTCGGGAATAAACTGTAGCCCTGTATCTGCAGATGGCGTGACTTACTGATATATTGCTGGTATATTGCCGCGTCGTTTTCAGAGTTTGTAGCCTTTCAGATTCGCACCAAAAGTCCGTGTTAATGCTTTTTATTGTGATGTGCTCTTCTCTCCTCGAAATGCATAGCAGGATGGGGGATAAAAGATGGGCTTGTCGACAAGTAACTGGGCCTGATTCGGACGATCTTGATTTATCTTTGTCGTGACAAAAAGCAGAAAAAGCCTGACACGCGGTGCGTATACAAGGATTTCTGGGAGACAGTTGGGGCATTATCCAAATGCAACGATAAAAAGAAATTCCATATGGTGAACAATAGACTCGTAATTGAAATGGTAATGGTATTGCCATTTGCACGGATAGCATTATTTAGTTCCTCTTTTTGTTTTCATACAAAAGGAACAAAACATAATAATTTGAGACACGACACTTTCCTTCCAGTCCGTCCCAGCGCCCAACGACCCCATCCTCCAGCACGTCCCCAATCGTCGCCCTCCTCAACCATCTGGCCAAACCCACATCGCGACGGTCGGGAGATAGCTTTTAACGATAAGACTTTTGGTAGCGAGCACGAGCGCCCGGACCGCCGAATTTCTTGGGTTCTGCCCGTCTGTTATCCGCAACGAGAAGGGTTCTATCGAATTGGACAAAGGCCTGCTTGAGCTGGTTTTTCGAGTGCTCATCGACAAATTTCTGGTAGTATGCGACTAAGGACTTGGCGATGGCTTGTCTGATGGCGTAGATCTGAGAGGTGTGACCACCACCGGTGACGCGGACGCGGATATCGACGTTGGCGAATTTGTCAAGGCCGACTATGAGGAGGGGTTCGTAAACCTATGTATCCAAACGAGTGTATTTTGTCAGAAGGACCTGTTCGATATTGGATTGGGCGGGTAGATGCTCCGCAAATGTCCCTCGCGTCTGTATCATGCCCCCAATATTCCTTTTCACTCCCCGCCTCCAGATTTTGCCTTTTTGTTCCAGAGTATTGTGCGTACCTTGAATCTGAGGATTTCTGGTTGGACAAGTGAGATCGGTTGGCCGTTCACTTTAATAAGACCTCTGCCTTGCTATTTGCATCTCTTAGCACACATTCCACCAAAATCGCTTCTCTGTCCTTTCCATTCGGCGGATGCATCGTACCTTGCAGTGGGCGACAGCAGTAGCTAATAGACGTATATTACCCAGTTAGCCAAACGAACCGTGTTCTTTCAAGCCCAAAATATAGTCGGGGAGAAGTTTCGCACCTGTCTTCTTCTTTCCGAAACATTGCACGCTTGGAACAGCAGCCATGATTGCGAATCAGTGGGCAGATGGCTTTGATCGACGTGCAAAGATCGAAGGTCGTCGAAGGGGAAAAGTCGAGGTCACCGTCGCGCTGATGCTCAATTCGATATTCCAGAAATTGATAGTGGGAGTTGCTCGCTTAGGGCAGCTGCTTATGTAACCAACTAGCTGAATTATACGTACTGTGTATATCCCTTGCTTTAGTAGTTACGGGTATATGTATCTCCGGACCCGTCCATTCCATCTGATGAGAATCTCCAATTGACGAACTATCAAGCTGATATTCTACCCATCAGTCGATCATTGTTTTGCCCTTTGCAGCACTGCAGACCTTTCCTTTGTACCGCCATTCCTGCCACCCTTGCCTTCTCCATGAATCGATAGCAGCACCGAATCCACCATGTCGCAAAACCTCGGACGAGTACGTTCAAATTTCCAAATCCCGACAAGCTTTCTGACCATTTTCTAACTTATCACAACAAATTCTCCAGACCCGTCTCGCCTACTCGCGCACATGGCACTACATCGACGTGGGCTCCGACTCACGAAGTCTGGGCCGCCTCGCCTCCGCCATCGCGCTCTTCCTCATGGGCAAAAACAAGCCAATCTACGATCCCTCAACCGATTGCGGCGATTACGTCGTGGCCGTGGGTTGCCGGAACATCCACACCACGGGCAAAAAGCGGTTGCAGAAATTGTACTATACGCACTCGACGCGGCCGGGCAGTTTGCGGTCGATGTCGATGGATAAGTTGTTTGAGAAGTGGGGGGGTGCGGAGGTGTTGAGAAGAGCGGTTCGGGGAATGTTGCCGAAAAATAAGCTGAGAGAAAAGAGGATGGCGAGATTGAAAGGTGAGTGGGGATGTGTCATGGTTTAGGTAGTCATACTGGGAGAAAAGCGTAGTATCTGGTGTTTTAATCTTTTTGGGCGTATTATGCTAATTTATTCTCGCAGCATTTGAAGGCCATGCGAATCCATACAAAGTGAATATCGTTAAATTCGGCGGAAAGAGCGTGTTGGGTGAATTACCCGAGATCAAGAAAGCTTTCGAACGAACGAGAGAAGCTGCAGTTGCGCGGTGAGACTATTTGATTTCAATGCATTACACAAGGAGTATTTGGGACCCGGAATTTATGTATTGTTATGTAGTTGATCCTTCACTCGCATACTTTGAATTCTGTATGATATTCTAGGAATAGAGCTAGAAAAGTGAGGTGTCTAGTACACCTACTCAAGCTCCTTCAACCTTCCATCCTCATGGCTCAAATTGAAGCGTCCCGGCTACAGTTTCGAGCCTGTCGTGCTTCCACCTTGGTCGTTCTATCGTGCAACAGTGCACTGAATTAGGCCATTTGGTGCAGGGCTAGGCACATACACTTCCGCATCCTTTCCAGTGTTTTTCAGGCCTTTGTGCCAGCTCAAATCTTTATCAAAAAACTGTTAGTATAGCGAAAATCAAAATGAGCCATCAAATTTCGATCGCAAAACTTGCCTAGTTCAAGGTAGTGCTTGTTAGGAAGCGAGTATGATACAGTGTTCAAGAGCGGCTCCGTGCTTAGGATTTCTTTCGCCATTTTATACATTGTGTTTTGCACGCTGGCGCTGCTGTCTTGCGCAAAGAGTCTCAAAGTGATCTCCCGTGCCGAAGCGAATGCAGCATCGAAATTGGAGACGTTGCTCTTGACCTGGTCAAGATTTTTGAACGGCGCCCACGTCCAGTTCGCGTCGACGTCGGTGCTCAGAATCCTATCCCATGTTTCCGGTAGCGTCGTGTATTCATCTCGTATGAAGCTGTGGAATTGCGATCCTGTGCTCTTCAGAAGTGGCAAGCCAGAGATTGAGGATTTGACTTCAATCCCCTTGCCCTCGACCACGTCCACGTCTGCGGCTCGGACATCTGTCCCGTCGCGTAGGAACGAATGCGGGTGCGGCTTTCCGTCCACAGTCATTCTCCCCCAGCGGTGAGCGACAACTTGAACATGGGCGGCATGGAGATGTTTGTAAGTTTCTACAAAGTGGGTTCCGACAATAGACGCGAAGAGCTCGGGAGGCGAGACAGGATTCTGTTTGGCTAGAATATAGATGGTATTCTTCATAGTGTCTGTCGCGACAACTACACTGTTGTCCGCCTCCGTATATCTGTTTTCTTTGTTAAATCCATGCAGTAACTGACACTGGACGAAGAACGTACGAGGTTTCAATATCGCCCTCGAGCAACAGACAGAGGGTCATTTCCACGACTGTCTGTGTACCAGACTCCGCATCGCGGTGGACTTTGCACACTTTGACATTCTGCTTGCCATAGCGGGCGACGGCTAGCTTGGTGTCCATGATTTCAACCTTCACAGTTATGATAGCTCTGATGCAGTTTTCAAAAACCGGTAAATAGCCAGGTTACAAGCTCTCTCTCAAGACTATTTTGGAGCCGTAACAAACAATGAGTAGGGAAGAGAGCAAAGGAGAAATGCAGCTCTTTATATATGTAGGGGACAAGACTCAAACCAAAGAACGAGAAACAGCTACCGTCATGCTAACTAGCTGAACGATCTTTAGCGATGAAGAGCAGGGGAACCCGGCCACAATCTGTCGGGGAAATGGGCCCAAACTCTGGCAGCACGAGCTTTATTCGCTGAAGTGCTGCCGTTGAAATAAGAGGCCCCAAAAGGTAAAAAAAAACGTGTGAGAGCTTGTATCTGGATGGCCTACGAAGTAAGCGGGAGGAATGCAATTGAATACGAAACAAGTTTCAGTATATCTTAAGCAGCGGTTGCGCTGGCAAGATCCACAAATGGGGAGGCCGGAGATTTCAAGCTCGAACTGTGACCATTGGAGGTGAGTATGTAGTATGTATGTGTTTATGTATCTGGGGTAAGTATCAGATATAAGCCAGTATCTCCTAGGAAGTGGAGGATAGGGACACACCCATGGGCGTTAACGATGTTCAGTGGTCGGGGAGCTCCGATGTCCGCGTTAAGATAACTCAAGGAGCTGGCCGGTGTCAACAGCAGGTTACAGATAACCCCGACCAAGTACAGAGTAGTCAATGTCAACAGGCAGTCGATTCTTTTAGACTTTGGCTTGCGGCATCAGACATGGCCCACCTCCTTTAAGATGCTTCAAACCAGCCACTCAGCTGGTAGGTTGATGTCGGAGTAAAAACTAGTGAGAGAGCTACATTAGTACTACTCCGTACATCACAGGAAGACGGTGGTTCTAAGAATATTCGACTACTTCGCAGGATACCATACAAAAGGAGCCAGTAGAAGAGCTCCAGCATATAATCAAGCAGATTCCAGAAATCCTTAAAAAGAGAAATGAAGAGCAAAAAGATCCATCTGTCCGTTCAGCAAGTAGCAGATATGCATCAAAACATCATCGTTCCCATTTCACGCATCACGCATTCCTGGCCTTTGGTAGTTTCGCGCCCACACCCAGAGTAGACCATCCAAACGCCAGCCCGCTTAAGCAATACAGTACATACGATAAAGAAAAAAAAAAAGAAACACCATGTTGTCAGCTTGTACTGACTAGTAAAGATGATAGTAGATCGGAATAACGTGGAACTAGTCCGATGCGAGGCTGTCGGAGTCGACTTCAGAATCATCCTCCAGAACTATCCGTCTCATCACGCTTTTGTCAAAGAGGTCCAGGGCGAATCGGCGTGCAGGGAGTCGAAAATGATGGCTTTCGAGAATTACCAAAGCTTTTCGGAAGAGTTCAGGCTGGCGGAATTGCTCTGGATACTTTGTTCTAATACTATTTCCGGGTTCGGTTAACAACATCTTCAAAGAACGAAAATGGCACATACAAATTCGAATTAGTTTACCTTTGAAGGTCGGCCGCCGCCCTTTTGGAAAGAACTGTATTCCCCATATCCACCAGCAAATTCAGGATTTTCTGGTTCAGCGGATCCAGATCGGTCACAGCAGATTTGTATCTTTCATTTGCCATCTCATTGACCTTGGACTTTCGCTCAACTGAATCGAAAGGTATCTGCTACATATTAATAAACGTTCTGGAAGTTTTAAATGGATTAGCATACCTTATATATTCTCTTTAAATCAACGGGAATACAAGATCCCAAAGATTGACCCTTATAATCTACCGCAGCATCCCATCCAGCTTCGATCAACATTTCAAGACCATGCCGACTAGTTGAGATAAGCCCGAGTACAAAGAACGCTGTACCCCTCATGGTCAACACGGATGCCTTTTCGGCAATCTCGACGATGAGTTCCAAAACTGGGCTTCCCTCGAAGAATTGTGCACTCAATTCCATCGATCCAAGATGCCCGACCGCCCACAAAGCACCCTTAACCTTTTGTAGCACCTCTGGATCTTCTTCCTGTAGGTCGTAGTCTTGAATCATAGAAACGAAATCCTCAAATTGACCGGAGTCTGCCAGCAGCCTGCAACCTTCTTTGGTACGGGCTAGTTCTCTGTAGAAGTGTGGCGGCGCCCTGCCAATATCGTGCACATCCACGAGATCCTCAATCACAAGGCTATTCCGGTGAGGTTGATCAAGGTATGCTCGACAGAGTGATGCTTCAACCAAGCTAACATAGGCATCGTTCCTGCCTAGAAACCAGTCGTCCATTTCTTGGTGGACAAAATCAAGCCCATCTAGGTAGTGATAACCCACGGAAGACGAAAGGAACCGAAGCAGCAAAGAAGCTCCAATCTCTCCAAGGTGGTCAAGAGATGGACGACACTGGACCACGTACTCAAGCAAATCTCTTTGGTTACAAGCCTCTTCGAGAACTTTCATTGCAATCTGGCATACAGCAACATCGGGATCATAGAGTTGAGAGACGAGAAGCCTAATCATCCATTCCACAGCCGGTGTAAGTGCTACGCCACCCACAACATATTTGCGCAGAACGCGTGTCGCGAAAATACGGATATCTTTCGCCCCAACCGTTAAGGCTTTGATCAACATCAGCTGAAGCTGGCTGTCAAGGGTAAAATCCATGTTGGCGAGTATTGCCTGTATGAGATCGCTTCGATCTTGTAACTCAACTATGTGATAGAACATATTGAGCATATGCCATCTTTCCATCATATGGAGTCCGTTTGGATCGCTGCTCAAGGTACCCAACAAAGCAAAGTAGCCCCAGCTCAAAGTCTCAGTCATCTGAGTCCGAGAGAAAACCGGGGATGAGGAAGTCAGTCCACTGGTTCGATCAACCTGAGCTAGACATTCAGCAATCTGCCTTAATAGTTTATTCTCCGCCAAATATTTTGACCCTTCAGGAGTTTGAATTAGCGTTCGCATCAAGGCACATCCCGTCCGAACGTAGCGCTGATTTGGCTTGGTGTTGCGAATCATTGAGAACCTGTATTTGAATGGCCGGTAAAAGCCAACGAGACGTTTCATGAATTTAGATCCTTTGATGGCTTCATCGAGCCGTTTTGGGTTAGTAAGTGGACCTTCGATAATGTTGTGTATCACATCCCATTTCCATTTCATGAAGTTGACAGAGTTCAATACGTGAGAATCCATGATCGCAGTTCGAAACTGAGCTTCGTCCATAGTGGGGCTTAATTTTGGCTTCCGTTGTTCGGCAATGAGAAAGGAAGCAGACATATCTGCTTCTGGATTGTATTTCCCAGAACCAGATGTCATCCAGCTTGCTCTCGTCATGGTACGGTTGATGCTCTCCATTTGATATATTGTCGAGGTCGATACATGATGGACTTTTATATCGCTTTTTAGCAGGGAAGGCACCAGGTTAGGTAGTACCTGCAGGTCGACACATATTGATTGCGGCAGCGAGCGATAAGCACGCTTCAGAACCTCTGCCAGAAGTAAAATACCTTTCCGTTTTAAGGATATCTCTTCTTCATCTTCAACCAGAGCAGTCAGAGCCTATGGCAAGATGCAATTAGTTTTCCCAGACCATAAAATTTCTGAAACAATCATCATATGTGGGGGTCACCTTGATCAAGCCAGCCTCGATCAACACCGCAAGAACTAAAGCTGCAAAGTGTGCAGTAAGATCAAACACCCCATCTTCCGGCTCATAGAATGTGTGGAACTGTTTTGAATCCCGATCACAGCCGCCTCCACTTGCAACTCCGGCCCTACCGTATGTTGTCAGCCGTCGACCGGCAAAAAAAGATGAAGACCAAGAAGGAGGTTTGATCCGTAAAGCGTCAAAAAGTAGCTCCAGTATCAAATCCCGAGACTGAAAATCTGGGTATTCCAGAGACTGCATCAGTGACTGGAGAGGCTTGAATTGATTCTGGGCTAGTGTTAGCAATCCTGGCCATGTCTTTAACATCGCGGATATTGCTTTTGCAGAGGCCTTGAGCCGAAGACTTCTGTCACTCTCCGACATTGACTCTGTAAAGTTAGAGAAGACTCCATCCAGCTCCGAGCCGAATCTAAGATGCATTCGCGTGCTTGGGGTATCCAAAATATGGATGAAGCTGGCAGCCAAGCTGTCGGATGCTGAAAAGGTACCCTCACACAATGCATCGTTTAATGTTCCAATTCCGCCAGAAGAAGCGAGCAATGCTGGGTCTTTAACCAGGATCTCTGCAAGAGTCATGATACAGATATTCTTGAGGCGATCTTCCCTGTGCTCTGCAAGAGACACCAGCGTGCGGACCACCGCACGTGATATTTCATGGACCCCGTCTTTAACATCGAGGAAAGCTCGAATGAACTTCAACGCTTGTTCCCGTTCCATGCTGGCCTTGGATTCCTTGACCAGGGAGAGTATCACCAGTTCATCCGTATTAAATGATCTGATTATCTGGATAGAATGTCGGTCCGCAATCGCATAGCGTGTTAGTCTGTAACCAGCCGCCACGACTTGACGACTATCGCTCAATAGCATCACCTGAACCCGCAGGCCAAAAACGGACCATTTCAAATCATATTTCAAGGTCGGATGGCGCTTGAAGAGTTCCACAAGATTATTTGCCCTTTCAACATAATACCCCGGCGACATTCCTTCGATCTCTAACTCTTGCAAGGTCTCCGTGAGGACGAAGGTGGGCGACTCTGTCTCACTGGCATTGTCATCTTCGTCATCGAATGTATCGCCCGTAGTCTGTGTTGCTCTTGACGGGGAGCGGCCCGTCGGTACGCCAAATAGGCTCGCTGGGGGGTTGAAGACCAAAGGTTCGGGAGTTTGCGCTCTCTGTAGCTCCTCCTCAAGCTCCAGTTGAAGCTGTGCGATTTTGCGGTTTGACGAATTCAGCTCAGATTCTACCCGTAACCGCTGTTCTTTTGTCTGTTTTAGATTCTTCGCCAAGAGAGCTTCCAACATGTTTTCTGTCCCATCTCTAATTTTGATTTCTTTCTCGAGTTTCCCCTTGATGATTGCCTGGCGCTGTTCTGATGTAGGTGACTCGCTGTCGTCGATTGCACCATTGCTTCGGCTATGATATGTGGAATCTGGCTTTGGAGTTGTGCTTCGCGATATGTTCGGGATCCTTAGTTCAGAACTGAAGCTGCCAGGTCGAATACTGGACGGCACTAGGGAAATTTGTGGAGGACTTGTAGTACTTCCAGTAGATCGAGGATAACCATGTCGCTGAAATCCGGATACATCGTCATGCCAGCTTCCATCAGTGGATCCCTCCTCCGCACTGGAAGATGGTCGCCTGTCGCGCAAAGCACGATTCTGAGTCGGTGTCGCGGAGGAAGCACGATCGTACGTTGCCGCCATGGGTCTCCATCCAGAACCGTAATGTCGCGGTTATCTGGCCAAAGTACTGTGACGTCGCATTGGAGCTAACAACAGTTTGCAATGTGGGATGGAAGCTTGGGCTTGAAGTAGAGTGATACTCTCACTGATCAAACTGCGACGAGGGGGAGAACCTTTGGATTCTGCAATGATATATTCTGTATTATACATCAGCAACGAAATATTTTCTGCGAGTGATGGGTAATACCTAAGTCACAGCTGCAGTACCATGAAAGTGTAGGGTATCCAGAAGAATAGGAAAGGCTTTGCAAAGAGTGTCTTATAGTGAAGTGATGTCCTGATACATCATACAGGTCGCGATGAGGTGCTTACAATCTCCACACGTGATGATTAATTAATTAGTTTAGCTAACCGGGTAGTTAAGTTCTTAACTAATTCTGGGCCTGTTGATGCCCCGGCTCCCCAACTTTCCAAGGACCAGGGGGCCAGAGGGATGCCCACTTGCCCCTAAACAGGAAGCAATGACATGGAATGGAGGTAATTAACAAGGTTATTTCATCATTTTCAGCTCTCATCCACGTGATGGAAATAGGACATTCAACTTATACTGTGTAGGGTCAATGCTGAGAAACCTAGTGAGTTACATATGGATTCAGCTATCCTCGATATCAGTTGAAGCAATTCAAAACAAACAACTTGTCTCATTTCTGCTTCACTGTCAGATCCTGATGACCAGAACCTTTCTATCTGCCTCCAGCTGAAATGTACTCTGAGATATCCCTTTCTTCAAGTTACTACTACATACTATCTATTTGCAGATCAGGAGGCTACTCCTGATCACTTTTCTTTTGTGGAAGCAACATGGCCAGCAATGAGAAGCTCGACGAGATCCCCTCAATCAAGGGCCTTCGGAACATCATTCGTATGATTCAATGCAGACAGTGTTCCTCTTTGCTTCAGTCTCCCGTGAGATTGCCCTGCCAAGAGACCGTTTGTCAGGCATGCTTGCCTCCATCTCACAAGAGAAAATACATCACCTATCCGATTGATAAAGAACGGGAACAAGGTTTCTACTGCGCTCTCAAGAAGGTTGACGACCAAGTATCGAGTCCAGTCGAATGTGGAATAGAGCATTCGTTGGCTGACTGCGGGCTCGTTGTGGCTCTGGACAAGGTGACGGAACTCTTTGCAGAGAGGATGAATGCAGTATTTCTATCAGACAAGATCCTAAGCAGTGATACTCCATTCACTGTCGATGTCGACAACTCCATGAATATGGTGCTGAGACTCAATGACCGATCTCTTCCACTAACTGCTGCATATGGGAGTACGTTTGTCACATTGTACAGGCTCGCAGGAAATGGCCAATTACCATTCGATACAGAAGTGGACTGCGATCCCGAAATGGCATCCCTAATCACGCTGCGAGAGCTAGATAGCGAGGTCTTTCATGACGTCAAGCAAGCTGTGAAAACTGAATTGGATTGCCAAATCTGCTTGGGACTCATGGTGGACCCTTGTACAACTCCTTGCGGCCATAGCTTCTGCCAGCTGTGCTTAGTGCGGATACTAAATCATTCAGATCTATGTCCAATTTGTCGCAGGAAGCTACCTGGCAGTCTACCCTCAAGTACAGAAAATTCGCGCCTTAGTGGGCTGATTTCAGCATTCTTCCCCCTTCAACTAGAGGAACGGAGAGAAGCGTTAAAAGAGGACGTGAGCGGAGATTTTAACGAGACCAAAGTGCCACTTTTTGTCTGCACGCTTTCTTTTCCATCCATGCGAACCTTTCTCTACGTTTTCGAGCCTCGATACCGACTGATGATTACCCGTGTCATGCAAAGCACCCATCGCAGGTTCGGCATGGTGGCACCTAATCGAGCGGTATCACACCATGAAAGTGATAGTAGTAACTCTCGGCTCATGGAATACGGGACAATTCTGGAAATAGATCGACTTACTCCTCTCGGAGATGGGAGATGCATAATTCGTGCGACCGGTCAATACAGATTCAAGGTGCTGGAAAGCACAGTGGTCGATGGATATGATGTTGGTGAAATAGAACGTGTTGACGACATATCACTCGCAGAAGAAGAAACACGCGAAGCCTCCGAGACCGGGTTATCAGCTCCCACGGAAGATGACGAGAAAGACGAATTCGATCGTCAATCCACCCATCGTCTCTTCCAGATTGCATTGACGTATATTGCTAAGTGTCGGGCAAACAAGGCCAGCTGGCTTGACCGTCAAGTCTATAAATTATACGGTCCACCTCCACCGGATTCGCGTATCTTTTCTTACTGGTTCGCCAGCGTGCTTCCGAGACCCGAGGAAGATCGATACGCTGTCCTTCCGATTACGAGCGTCAGAGAGCGGCTAAAGATCGTCACCAGGTGGATTAAGAAGCTTGAAACCGGAGAATGGTAAGCGTATTCGCTTTACCTTTGTGGAAGGTCATCAGATATGATGTGCGCTTGAGCGTAGTGCCGAATCGGTAGAGATTCAGCTAACAAATGATGTGTAGGACACCTGAGGTTCCACGTCACAGTTCCCCAGTCAGCCATTTCTCATCACATATCCGTCCTGTCTCCTCGTCTCTTGTCGCTACTTTAGAAACAGTATTGGGCACCCTCATCATCCCTGCTTTGCTCTTCCTGGCCTATAAACTCGCTGCTAAATGGGCTGCTTCTATACCTAACTCTTTCAGCATATCGTTCTCTACCCTCCCATTCTCGTTTTCTCTCACATTTAGCTATCATTCCTCGCCGTTGTCACCCACCGAAGCCCGACAACAGCATCAAACACGAGCGCGTGAACAACTGGACACGCAGCGGCGCAACTTCAATCCTGATCTTGTATTTGTCAATCCCAACCTCATGGACAGAGAAAATATCCCTACGACGATTATACTTGGAGCCGTATTTGCGCTGTGCATTGTTAAGGTCATTAGGCAGATTGTGGCTTTGGTGAAATTGGAAAGAGGGAGGGCGGAAAGGCAGCGGAGACGGGAAGGAGAGTGGGAAGCCGAATTGAACAATGATAATGCAGGTCGTGTCAGCGATGTTGCTCGTCGACAACAAGATGGTGCTCATCGCCCGGAAGTGAGAGATGTGGAGGGAGACGCTCCGGCCAGGCAAGGTTCTCCAAGTGCTGCAAACCCTGCCGGAGCTCATGATCGTCTTCCTCACGATAATGCCAGAACAGTCACAATATCAGCTGAAGAGAGATCGTGATGTCAATTGACCGGAAGGCCTGAGGTTGATTGAGCCTTTAACCTATTTCACATCCACCTCAGTTATGTTGTCAACCAGTGTATGCAGCGAAGCTTTGGTATGTATGTACATTGTGACAATTTTATGTCCAATTTACTGAGCTCTTTTGACCATGAAGGCTATTCCTGTTCTTTTCTTTACAGGTGTGTTTTTGCATTGTGTCTTCATTACTTCTAAAGCTCTTAAAACCTGCAGCAAATCACTGCAACACCTTTTGCTTGTTCAAATACTTTTATATATTTTATCCTTCAACTCTCGAAACCTCAGGGATTTCCGTCCTTGAAAATGACTACAGTCATGCAGGCTGCTACACATTACCAGCTTTCACATCAAGAGCTTTGAAACTTACTGTTCAATGCTCATGAGCTCCACGAATACATACTATCATCCTTCATGGCCAGCCTGTATTCATCCAGAGGGTCTAAAACAGCAACAGGAAAGACCATCTTCTCACCAGCAAAACTTATACATAAAAGCAAGATATGACTCACAAAGATATTTTTGATACATACATATACAGTTCAGAAAAAGATAAAACCTCCAAATGGAAAGAAGTTCAATGTGAGTGCATATCCAACCAACCATCATCACATCTGCAAAATCTACTCTTGCTGACTGCTGTCCCTAATTAACTACCACAGTGAGAAGTTCTGTCCATCTCCAAAAAATGCCCATATCTCAAAACACCAGCATAGTTATATAATGCATCCTCTCACACCCCAGTCTCTGCCCCAATCTCAGATCACCTCACCATCTGGGAAGACTGAATAAAGACATGTCACATCATTAGAATTCTCTCCACCATGGCTAATATCAAAGCTATCAAATTGCAGGTGGAGCATATTGGGTCCAGCTAAATGGACAACACCCCCCCCCCCCAAGAATCCATCTCGCAGCAAAAGACATGTTAATATGCCCTCCAGAACCCAAAACTGTTGTCCACCCAGGAGAGGGTGAAGCAAGCCCAACTCTGAAACAGAACAGAAAGACAGGCTGAAAGATGACTCAGAAAGAGAATACCAGAGTTGAAGTGTTCTGCCAGCATTGCACTACCATGTTACTCCATGTACATATTCTCTAATCACATGAACCAGCCATGTGATAAGGTGCAAAACTTCAGTAAAGTCTGTACAAACTGTACCTCAGATAAGAAAAGCTGGCTGCTGCACTGAGTTTCTCAACAAACTACTTGAGACTCGAGAGTGTGAGTGAGCTAAAACATACTCACAATGCATACATTCTTGCTGTCAAAAACATTGTCATAAAGAACTTCTATAAGAATCTAGATGCTTAACATTGGGAATTCACACATTTCATCCTGCTCAGAGCAAGCCTGGGACGACAACAGGAATGATGAAGCACTTGGTAGGTTGAAACTGAAGTTTCTTTTGGAGTTCCTTGTCTCTAATGACAGATTCTCTTCTGTAGCTTGTTATTTCGAGATTGAGGACGACAACAAGGATGATGATGAGGAGGGTGGTGACACTAGTGACCATAGCCCCAAACTTTAGATTTTCTCACTTGAGCTGTGTTTCCTTTGATGATTTTTCAGTTTTCTAAGCAGTCTGTCCATCTTGTCCACATTTCTAGGTAGTTGTCATACCAACCTGAAGCTTGGGCATGTGAGCTGCTAGTTAGCAGCTAAGTTATGCTTTGCTTATGATGTATATTCTATATTGACATTCACCTGCATGTATATTATATGAAGAATACATTATCTTGCTCTTTGAGAAGAGCAAGTGATCAGTTCAATACAACTTGAATTATAAGCTGAGGCTTTCTTTTTATTATATAGTTATTATACAGCTGTTTATTATTATTTATCTGAAGCTCTTTTAGTGGGACCCGAGCATATTGCTCTTGCAAGAGCCCCTTTTCAGAACTCCATTTGCACAGACACAATCACACACTATCCTTCAATTATTGATTATCAAACAATATGCAGACTCCAGTCACAGCAGCTGCAGTGCAGCCAGCTACTACTACTAGTAATCAACCACTGCTAGCTAATGGCTGCAACCGATATTGCATCAGAGGGCTTTCACTGGTCATTGAAGAGAATGTCTCTGCTAGTTACTTCAGAAAGTTCTTCTCACACAAACTGTGAGTGAAAGAGGTTATTTTCAGTACTTCAGAAGCTATCAGTAGCAATTCTTCTCATTCAACTGTGAAATGAAGAGTTATACTTACAGAGAATGTAATGGTCTATATGCCAGATTGTTGAGGGAACATGCACACAGTGGTGTCCAAGATGACACAAGCTACCTTCAACAGGAGCGATATAGTGAATAATCAAGGTCAAAAACACTCCCAACCCCAAGCCGCAACAATATCTCGTCAAAAATGCTTCAGAAGGAAGCTGACTCCGACCCATTGTGCTGTCAGATGCAGGAGACTCCGATGCGGAGATGCTGGTAAGTGTTTGGATCTCGCGAAAGGGTGGTTATGCAATCCTAGTAGAGCTTGCTTCGCAAAGAGGACTTCACAAGTGTTCATGCTGATAATTTCATAGTCACCCGCCAGCGAGTACTTCTCTGCTGTGAGTTGGCAGACCGACTCTGATGTCTCCTGGCCTACCGCGAGGACAGACTCCGATGTCTCCCATTGCCCTGCGAGAAAGGACTCCGATGGGATCATGGCCACCAGAGGATGAGACGCCGACTATGACTCTGACTTCCCGTCTTTGTCGCGGGATGCTGGGCCTCAGCATCCATGCCCAGACTCCGAGAATTGCTGCTCCGGCCGCTCGTCCTGTTGGAACCGACCACCCCTTCCATTACACAAATAGGGTGCGACCGACTCCGCAGACCGCGAACCCAGTGCCCGCAAGATCCTACACTCTGAAGTAAGGATTGCAAATTCTCAACAATAGATAGCATAGTGAAAGGAGAAATGTTGGGTTCTCCAAAGTAAAATGCGTTTCCTAATTCCATATCACTGTAACCCGCTAATAATAGTACACATATCAAATGTATGATTCTTGAGGCGGAAAAAAAAGCCATAGATAACACCGATTCAGTAGAATTAAATCAATAAAAACGCCAGAGGAACATATTTCTCTATGCCAAGTACCTGAACCTGAATCAGAAACCGAAAAGCAAGACTAGGGATAAACAGCAAGACCATCATTTCGTACATGAGAACAAATCCAAGGTATATCACACCAAATGCACTTCGTCACCATCGGCATCCACGTCATCATTAGGCACTTCACCTGTGGCGGCTGGCTGAAGCATGACTTTCGCGAACTTTGAATCAACCTGCGCCCGATGCGTCGCTCTCTTCTGCGCTTCATCCGGATTCGGATCACGCACAGTCATTTGGATCTGGTGGACTTGCTCCTCCTTCGCTTTTGCGCGCGTCGGAGCTAAACCGGCTTGGGCAATTGTGCGCGAGCGCTCCGGCTTCAGGCGAGTCTTGCCCAAGATGGGGTAGTAGTATGCTGCCTTTTGAGTGAGACGAGTCTCTTGGCTTGCGCGCGCGGGATCGAAGAGGACAACAGCGATATCTTTATATTTCTGGTCGGTATTGAGAATTTGCGTACTTGTAGCATAGGTACGGAGTCGGTCGTATCGGTGGTATCTGTTTCCATCGGGTCCTTCGTGAGTGTAGTAGCTGGACCTATCCCTATTGGGATTCGAAACATTCAAAGTGTTCTTTATATTTCTCGCTGAACCCTCCTTCTCGGGTAGGAAAAGGTCGTAATCCCAAGGAATTGGGCCAGGATCAGGGTAAAGGGTAGGATTCGTTTTGTGCAGGGCAGTTTTCGAAGCGTGCTCTTGACAAACTCGTTCTTCTGGAGCGGATGGCACCAGAATACCAACATCCATACGATCATCGCGTTTCCCCCTGAAAGCTTGCACGGGTGCTTTATCGAACTTGAACTGTAAGAAGCCGCCAGGGTCTGGGAATGCGTCAAGGTCTGGAATGATGGGATAGAAGCCGACTGGCTTCAGTTTTGGATTATCTGGATGAATTGGACTTGCCCAAGCCTCAAGTTCGGCCTTGGTGGCAGGGAGGCCCCTAAGTTGAGCTTCTGTGTCCTTCCCTGTATATTTGCTTTCTGGGTACGCAATGTCAAATCCCTTCAGGATGTACTTTTTGATGTGCGACGGGTCATCACGCGACGGCTTCGGTTTTTGCACCCTGGGTCTTACGCCTACTGGTGCAGCCTTTGAATCCACAGTCCGCCCAGATCCTGCAGTGGCGATATATTGAGTCCGGCGAAGAAAGCTCACATTCGCATTTTTTGGAGCTGGATTTCTCAATTGTTCCGGGGTCATAAGCAGGGGCAGATCAGCGGGGTCGAGGGGGGGAGGGTTCTCAGGGGCCATGATGGCTAATTGGTCGCGGTTATTAGTTTCGAGAAGTCCTGAGATGATGACGCGCAAAGGATTCTCATACCACTTTCATCACCTAGATGTAAACCAGGAATTCCGACCAGATCAATGGGCATGCCCCCCTCAGCATCAACATCAATATTCGGCTCCTCACGACGCACCATATTCGCTGCAAATCCAGGACTGAGAAAATGGTCCAATCCGCCGTGCGGGACATCCAAGAATTTGGGAGGCATATCAGGAACAGGGAGGTCATTGCGATAGCGGAGTGAAGTGATGTACTCTTGATGATAGCTCCCAGAGAGAGCAGCATTCTTAGGTTTCGACATCTTTCGACCTGAGAGGATGTACAAGCAAAGACCAGAGGGCAGCTGGAGCGACTTGAAACCTGAGCTTAGAGCCGAATTAACCAGGCATCGGGAGGGGAATTGAGCACTAGAAAGAAAAGTGGAAACAATGTCCTCAATAATATGATTCCAGATCAAATTGTAGACAGAAACACTCACATTTGCGAGGAAGAGAGGGGGTTGAAGTGACTCTAAAGGTTGATTGTAAAGCTCTCTCTCTCTCCCGACTAGAAGACGATGGATGAGGTGCTCTTCTGCAGGCTGGCACCGCTTTGATCATCAACAATGAGATATCGATTGTTCTATAGAATTCAACCAAGTCTGGATGCCAGTAGATATGTTCCCAACACATCTCTTCTCTTATCAATCATTATGGTCTTCAATTTGGGGCTTTCTTTCATCTTCTTTTAATCACTTTCTCTGCCTGTTCTACCTACGTGTCGTTTCCACAGAGCTACAGTCACAGCAGGCAACTCCTGAACATTTACAGGATAATCTGAATAAAGCTGGCCAGGAGAATGTATATCTAGTTGCCTCTGCTTAGTCCACACACGCCATCTCACAAATGACCCTACAGAATACCATTGTGCCTCCTACCTCAACAACACCAGACCAGCCATCGACCAGGTACCCGAACACGTTTACATACATCTGTGTTCCAGGTGAATGGAGCCGACAATCCAAGACTTCGATGTCCTCGGATCACTCTAAGGTTCCAGGACCAAAACCAGGAGAAGTCATATACATTACAAAAGGTGATATACTGGCTTGGGGGGGGAACTGCCGTTCTGGAGCTGTTACCCTCTGGCATTGTAACCAAGACACCAATTCCAAACCCATACTGTCCACCTGAAGAAAGAGACCATCGACGGAATATGTGTCTTGAAGCCCAAATTTATGAAAAGGTTGGCGAACATTCACGCGTGCCCAAGTTGCTTGGCTGGGACCCAGAAACCTGTTGTCTGACGCTGGAATATTTGGAGCATGGAAATATAAGAGACTACATCCGACAGAATCATCACACCATAACACCGCACCTCCGGCTCCAATGGAGTAGACAAGCTGCTGAAGCTCTGGCTGTGCTTCATGCAGCTGATGTCATGCACTGCGACCTCTCCCCAAGGAACTTCTTATTGGACTCTGATCTTAATTTGAAGATCTCTGACTTTGGAGGTGCCTCTCTGTCTGGTTCGGAGCCGTCAGCCACTCCAGCAATGAGATTTCGACACCCTGGTTATGATTGGAACGCTGCACCGGTATTTGGGGATGATTTGTTTAGTCTTGGATCACTGATCTATTTTATAATGACTGGTTGCTATCCTTATGACGAGGCTTCCAGTGAGGAGGTTGAGAGGCTCCATGAAGTCCAACAATTTCCCGATGTGTCCCATCTTATATGTGGAACTATCATATTGCAATGCTGGTGTCGAACAGTGGACACGGCTCAGGCTGTATATGACTACTTGACAATTGTTGAAACAAAGCATGTTAGACCAATAGGTTCAACTTCACATAGTTCAGATATCATTCACATATCCACATAAAGTTTCCCAATCTCCATCCCTGCCGCTTAAGAATCCCAAATATCATACCACAAGGGAAAATAAGGGCTAGGAGCTGCCAGCTGTTGACCGAGGTTGTGGTGTTATTTTGGAGCCTAACTCCTTCAAGACACGGAGGAGTCTCAAGCTTCATATATATATGGGACCTTTTGGTGAAAGTAAGCCTTTATACAGCTGTTGTTGCCTACAGGTCGATAACACAGTACATGAGTATGACTGACCTTTGTTATTAGATGCAGAATACGTTGTTGGAAATCTGATAGTAGCAACAAAGCCTTTTGCATGACCACAACCAGCAAATTTGACAAGCAGGTTCAACAAAAATTAGATCAAGTCTGTGCAACTTGTAATATTTTATCTATCAGAAGATTCCAGCATGCAGCTCTCATTTGAAAACCACAAATCAAAGAACTTGCGCAACGCCCATCACCAGTTCCACATGCACTTGTATGTCATTATCCGACTGCCAAGCCGATCATATTCTAGCCTGCCAATCCAGCTATCATTGGTTGAATCCAGTTTTGCATAGACGCTCGCCCCTTTCCACACAACAACCTGAGGGTCAAGCTCTCGCGGAGGAGCTCCAACAAGGACAGAGTTGGAATGCTCGGGATGCTTGGTTTGCAACCGTTCTTCCAGGAATGAATGGAATCCCGAGATAAGGCTTCCACCGCCGACGACTAATATTCCTCCCAAGAAGTCAGTAAATCGTCGGTTGTCAAGTCTTGACGCATGGGTAATAGAGATGTATATGGCATCGTCAAGGGGGAAAATGGGTAGGATGTCATCGCGTTCGTCAACAGTAGGCGCTCGGGTAGGATTCGATTCGGGTGCGAATTGACCTGGAGGCATTGGCGTCGCAGTGCCGCCTTGGGGAGTGGCGGCTACTTCGGGAGCAGGAGACGCCGCCGCTGACGAGCGGGGAGTCGCCTCGAGATCCTGAAGGCGGTTTAGGGGATTACTGGGTTGAAATCGGCTTGGTGTAGACCGAATATCTGCGGGAGTGCCTGAAACCCCATTGACTGTGAGATTGCCATTGATATTGGGGAGGAGAGGAGCAATGGCTGTGAGAATTTCTGTTTGAGCTGCCGACACAGGGTCGTTTGGCTGCCCGTCATAGAGGTCGTAGGCTCGACCAATTAGCTTTCTTCTTCCTTTCAGCTTATTAGAGAGATCGAAGATTTCAGGTTGGAACAATCCCATCGGTGCCAGTATAACCTCATCGTAGGCTTTAAAAGTGTACTTCCGCGTATCTTGACCCGACGCCCGGAGATGGAAATCAAACACTTGAACCGAAACATTTGTCTCATTCAGCGTACAAACATTTCTCTTAAGCTCTTCGGCCAGCAAGCAGTCGTATCGGCGATTCAAGTTGATCTCGTCGTATGGAAAATGGTCGAAAAGCATCATTTTAATAAAGGTCTCTGTGACTTCCGCCCCGCCGAATTTGAGATTAACACGGGAGTTTTCAATACACATTCCTTCTTCAACGCAGCAGATCGAGGTTTTCTGCGCGCCAATATCAACCACACAAGCTGCCGTATAGCCGGCACCAAAGGTGCCAGCTACACTCTCCTGCACGAAACAAACTCGACCAAAGCCAAACTCACGCATCAGCATGTCAAGAATTTGCGTGACATACGGCTTCTCATAGAGATCTGGTATAACGAAAACACATGAATATTGTCCCCAGTCTTTCTTTCTTATTAATCCCAGTTGAGTTTTGATAGCATCTTCCAGGATAAGAGATATGTCCAAAAACAACGTATTTTTGTTATCATAGGCTCCCTCATTACACCATCCGTTTTGAATTGGCCAGAAAAGCCTGTATCTCGGCCGAGAATAATCTGGAATTCTCAACGCCGCCTCCCCAACAACATATTCTGGGGCATTCTTTGGGTTAACTGCCGTCCACTCAACCCGCATGGGGTCATTATGTTCGGAAATCGTCTCTGGAGGCGTCCTCCGGTTATAGTTTACGACCATTTCCTTTGAGTTTGGAAGCGTTCTTCGTTTGTTGGCGCGCATATGAGCTTTCAATTCAGCGCACATCGTTGTATACTTTGACGCAAACTGTACAAGTGCCGGTCAGCCGCCTGGAGAAGGCAATGTATATCAACTTTTCATGTGCTTACTTCAGGACCAAACATCTTCTCGGGTTCCACAGGCTGCCCATCCTCTAGCTTCATGCGCTTCGGCCTCGGCTCTCCACCATCTTGTTCTGCTTCGTTCTCCCTTGCTTTCCGTGCGATAACCATCGGGACAGTCTTGGGCAAGGCGTCGCTGGCGAGACCAATCCGCAAGTTCTGGCTTCCAACGTGGATCACAATGGTTTTAGACCCAATTACTTCCTGAATCTTTTCTCCACTAGCATCGATCATTGCCGTATCGCCATCAGCTTCAGTTTCTGCATCAGGGAGTGGCACTTCATGCTTAGTGGCGAGGGCTCTGTCCCGATCTTTAGCATTTTTGGCCATGCGATCCCGAGCCGCTTCGTTCTGTAAACGGTAGGCGAGGATTTGATCGTCTCGTTTGAGGTATTCCCTAGCAGATAATCGAAATATCAGCGGCATATCCCAGAGCAGTTCATCGTAGTGACACTGCCGGTGAATTGTAAATCTTACGTATAGTAATTCTTCTGATTGATAGCGGCGACCTGCGGCCAGCTCGTAAGCTCCATATTGTTATCAGTCCGCTCCAGGCCTGACAAGTCAACAATCAGATTGAGCTTCACTGGTATCGGATATGAATTACAATCTCACCTTCCTCCTTCAAGAGGGCCTTTCCAGACTTTTTCCCTACCATGATGGGAGGTAGATTCTCTAGCCTTCGTTTTCTAGATGCTGCTTGTGATGAAACGGAATGGAGAGAACAGATGCTTAAGTTACGAATCGAGGTGCAGCGTAAACAACGGAGCTTGAAGATAGAACTGCATTGGGGGCCATCAAATCCAGAATAGATAACTGCAGTATGTATGCTGTGCAAGCACCTCAGAAATGATAATGAACAAGCTGACGTTGTCAGATGTGAGTTGTTTGCACATCCACAATCTTTAAGCTTCTGGTCCAGCTTCCCTGCAGATCAACATTATTAATATTTCACCATCATCAGGGACAAAAGACAGACAACTACGCTATATTCTGTCTTTCTAACCACGTATTTGGCCTACGACTAACTTCCTGGAACTACTTCAACACCAGGCCTCTGGCAATTTCTTTGTATAGATCTGCTTTAGCAACTACTTAGTGCCATCCGACCTCATCACCGCGGCCTCACATGCGCCACTAAGCCATCCCGACCTCCAAAGAGGGCCCGGCACCTCTATTTGCGCAGCTGTGATTCTACAAAGTATACAACAAAGCCATCATCGGGGTGGTGCGGTGGAAGTATTTTCGACTTCCACTCAGAGAACTAGACCATTCCCCCAAGGTGTTCGTACGAAGCCCTCCCCGCGTCATTCCACAATCCCTTCAATAAGGATACGACAATATCCAAGCATGGGCGGATCGCTATCCCGACTCTTGTCCTTTGGATGGTGGGCGAAGAAAGAGATTCGCATTTTAATATTGGGACTGGTATGTTCTGGGAGGTTCCGGACACCTGCATGCACCGATGGGGAGTGCTAACAGAGAAGCTAGGATAATGCAGGGAAGACTACACTTTTATATCGACTCAAGGTAGATTTTGAAATCTCCCGGATGAAGCAGGCAACGTGCTAGAATCCTGGTATTGACGCGGAAGTTATCGTACGGTCTAGATCGGCGAAGTTGTCACCACAATACCTACAATAGGATTCAACGTTGAGTCCGTAACATATAAGAATCTAAATCTAAATGTTTGGGTATGCATTCCGAATTCTGCTCCCTTCATATCTACAACGCTTCGTCAGTTGGGTATTACTTCGGAACAATATCTCTTACTAACCGGCTTTTGTGTTTAGGACCTTGGAGGCCAGACGTCGATACGGCCCTATTGGAGATGCTATTATGCAAATACGGCTGCAGTCATATTCGTTATCGATTCAACAGATATTGAACGTCTCAGCATAGCATCAGATGAGCTCGCAGCAATGCTAAACGAGGAAGAGCTCCGTGACGCGGCACTTTTGGTCTTTGCAAACAAGCAGGATCAGCCAGGCGCCAAGGGTGCCGGAGAGATTTCAGAAGCGTTGAAGTTAGGCGAGCTGAGAGACAGGAATTGGAGTATCGTCGCTTGCTCTGCTATTGATGGGAAAGGTATTGATGAAGGCATGGATTGGCTGGTGGTAAGTGATTGTGCTGTCTCTCGGTCGCTGTTCAAAACTGACAGAACCTATAGCAAACGATTCAGTCAGAGAATTCATAAGCATGGCGTCTTTAACTCGTTTCTGTATCTCTTTGTCTTCGCAAACACGATATCCATACAGTGTCTATTTTCTTTTTCGCATGGTTGCTTGCATTACTAGAGGTGCCTTGATTTTTTCTCCAAGTCAGCTCACGATACACCTTCTAGATCCATTTCAATATATCTGGGCGTGGATTCCAGTGGCTGTGATTCTCATTCGGAGGATGAGGAAACACGATGGTAACCGACGGAACGATTTGAAAGCAAAGATGTCGCGATTTCCTGTCATCTTTTGGACTGTCATATCGAGCTGCAGCATTCAGATATAGGTAGCCTAATTTCAATATACAGGTGGGTCCCTTGCTGTCAACTCTGCAGCTCACTCAGCTGGTAGATCTTTGCTGGGATGGGGCAAAAGACTGCATCACAGCTTCTCGACGGACTTCGAAGTGAGGATAGCTAACTAGATCAATATGATGTGATCGGACAGCGAAGCTTCCGACTTCAAATCTACAGAGCATTCGAGTCATGCATGGTCAAAAATTCGTCGAGTTGATTCCGGACATCTCATCCAGACTACAGCCGTGTCTCCTCTGCTGGAAAAATTCAACCCAGTACCAGCCAAGAGTATTCTGCTCGTCATGAGCAGTGGGTGTTCTCTCAAGGTGAACGAGCTGGGATGAACAGGAGAGCTAGCTATTTAACTCGGCCGGTAGCAGGTGCGAACTCGCCTAAAGGGGGGCTCTGGACAAGACGTTTCACTGTTCTTCTGAAGCAGAGTCGATACGTTAGTCAACTTGATCACCGCTGATCACCACATGGTGATAATAGCTTCGTAGGTAGTATGTTGGTGGGTAGTAGTGACCAATTGAGTGATGATTCGAATCTCCAATTCTGAAGGTGAGTTCTTCATCTTCCGTCTTCTAGTTAGACAGATGCTGAATGTGTGACGTGGATGCAGCACTTTGCTACGGATGGCGTCTCAGCAGGTAATACAGCAGGATACATACATACATGCACACACAGAGTAGTAGGTATACCGTATTGCTGCGTACTGTCACGCCAAGAAAGAGGGGCCATGGAGCGGAGACTGATCGCCCTGTTTTGTGGGTCCAATGAGCTTACTCGAATCTGCCAAAATTCCGCTGTGGGGAACCGGAAGACGGTCTGACGATTTCACGATATGTGATTGGCTGAGCCCATTTGTAAGGCGGAGATTACTTATCCCTCTTCAGTTACCGAGGTTGGGTTCCGGCAATTCCATCCCACGTCGAGACGATTATTCGAGATCCGTCTGATACTCTCCTCTTGCCAGTCAACGGGCTCAAGGTTGACTAACTAGTAGTATAAGTCAAGAGAAAGCCACTTTTTCCTCGTTGATGTCGGCTTCAGAACACTGCATAAGTACGAATGTAGTTACATACTACCTTGTCCGCTCGAAACTTCAAGTCCCGCTGGTAACTTTGGGAGACTCCACCAGCAGCATTGACACGTAGTTACACGGTATCATGTCTTAACATCTGATAATGGAACCGCCTGTAGTTACTTAGTTACTTAGTTACGGAGTAAAACGACATGATGCGTGGGAGGCAGTGGTGATACACATTGGTGACGGAGTACATAAAGAGCTGCTCTGTCCCTCGATTACTCTTCCTTGGCTGGTGAGCTACGCTTCCTCCATATCTGGACTGGAGTATAACTAGTACATATTATTATCGAACAGCCCCCTCTGTCTGACGACACCACGACATCTCTCAACCTCTGAAGAAACGCTCACCTTATTGAATCCAAAATCTCTTCATAGTACCATCACCATGGGTGCAGATGATAAGCCCTGTGTTGGTATGGAAATCGATTCTTCTACTTCCGTTGTTGACCACTGGCATTGACACTGCTTCTCGTGCAGATACCTACCGTTACGATGAGGTTCCCACCTATACCACCTCCCAGGGCTGCCCGGTTGGTTCTCCCAAGCGTCGATCAAGCTTACCTTTCATACCGCGGTGCTGATGGTCGTCGTGTGTAGGTAATGGACCCGCAAGCATCCCAGAGAGTTGGCGAAAATGGCCCTCTCCTCCTCCAGGATTTCCATCTGATCGATCTCCTTGCACATTTCGATCGTGAGCGGATTCCGGAACGTGTGGTCCACGCCAAAGGGGCAGGCGCCTATGGTGAATTTGAGGTGACCGATGATATCAGCGACATTGTGAGTCCATCTCGTGCAAAATGAAGGAGAAAAGCTCTACTCATCACTTTGATTGAGTAGACTACTATCGACATGTTGAAGAGTGTGGGAAAGAAAACTAAGCTTATCCTTCGCTTTTCAACTGTCGGGGGCGAGAAAGGGTCCGCCGACAGTGCCCGTGATCCTCGTGGGTTCGCTGTCAAGTTCTACACTGAAGAAGGCAACTGGGACTGGGTTTTTAACAACACACCAATCTTCTTCCTGCGCGATCCCGCAAAATTCCCACTCTTCATCCACACCCAAAAGAGGAATCCCCAGACCAACTTGAAGGATGCAACCATGTTCTGGGATTACCTCTCGACTCATCAGGAATCTGCTCACCAGGTCATGCATCTGTTCAGCGACCGAGGCACTCCCTATTCCTACCGCCACATGAATGGCTATTCTGGCCACACCTTCAAGTGGATTAAGCCGGACGGAACCTTCAACTATGTCCAGATCCATTGCAAGACAGACCAGGGTAGCAAGACCTTCAATAATGAAGAAGCCCATAAAATGTCGGCAGAGAATCCGGACTGGCACACTGAGGACCTCTTTAAAGCGATTGAAAGAGGTGAATTTCCCTCTTGGACCTGCTACGTCCAGGTCTTGAGCCCTGAGCAGGCTGAGAAGTTCCGCTGGAACATTTTCGACTTGACCAAAGTCTGGCCGCAGAGCGAGGTTCCACTTCGACGCTTCGGTCGTTTGACCCTCAACAAAAACCCGCAAAACTATTTTGCCGAGATGGAACAAGCCGCTTTCTCCCCATCGCACTTGGTTCCTGGTGTCGAGCCATCAGCCGATCCAGTTTTACAATCTCGCTTGTTCTCCTATCCTGATACCCATCGCCATCGTCTGGGCACCAATTATCAACAGATTCCCGTCAATTGCCCCCTCCGCGCTTTCAGTCCTTGGCAACGCGATGGCGCCATGGTCGTAAATGGCAATTACGGGGCGAACCCCAACTACCCCTCTACATTCCGTCAGCTGCAATTCAGCCCCGTCAAAGCAAGTCAGGAACACGAGAAATGGACAGGTGCCGTTCTCGCGAAACAGCTTCCAGTCACCGATGAAGATTATGTGCAACCCAATGCTCTCTGGAACGTCCTGGGCCGTCAGCCAGGGCAGCAGGACAACTTTGTCCACAATGTCTCTGTGCACTTGTGCAATGCGCACGAGAAGGTCCGTAAGCAGACCTATGGCATGTTCACCCGTGTGAATTCGGACTTGGGTGCTCGCATTGAGAAGGCGACGGAGGATTTAGTCAAGAAAGCTCAGCCTCATCTCTAAGATACATAGTTATTGACAAGATGTTTTTTCGAAGAGATGTCATGTTAGCACGATGCGCATCTTTTAATGACAAGTAGTCGTGATACATTTTCGGCTATGTTTCTTGATCTTTTGGGTCTCTATGTAGGTTGCCTTATACCTTCAAGTTAGCATCATTATAAAACTACCGTGTCTTCAATGCCGCTGGAGGGATATAGCGGATCCTCCACGTACCTTCAAATCGAATACGTATACATACTAATATACATACATGCGTATGTATATAGTAGTTAGGTGGGTGGTCTGAATCGCTCCATAGCTTCGCATGACTGCTGCTATACATATCTAGCCCGTAGCTTTTCTCGGTGATGCTGGGATGTCACCCCCTCCCTTTATGTCAGGGATAGTTTTGCAGGGTGTGTAGCGTGGGAGACCAAAGGTATGAAGTCTAGACTCATCTCCAACATCTTACACAGTACTCCGTAAGTTCTTAACAATTCACAACCGACCACCTGGCTATCCATGCTCACCACCAAACGAGCCACACTCAGCCGAATATGGCGTCGAGCACTGAAAAGGGCACATTTTTCACTTTCCCGGGCGGGATGTGTCTTACAATTGGGTAAATCCACACTGGTGCCGTCCATACCATGAACGTCAAGGTCCAGACGTAGCCCAGGGCGTTGGATGTGAACAACCTCGAGCGGCTGCTCTCCGCTCGCTCCCCGCCTGCAGAATGGAAAATAAAGAAGAACATGTCCTCGAGAGCGATTCCGAAACACAGTGCCATGAAGAAACTGATTGCTCCTGACTCTTCGAAGGGGACGCCTGCGGCGTTGTCTGTCAAGAGGTGCAGGAGTGCGCAGAGGGCGAATACAATGAAGACGCGAAGGTGTCTGGTCAGGATCTTGTTGCGTGTGGGGATGTGGAAGATGTTGTGTGTGATGTAACTGGCGTGGGAGACAAATGGGTGACGCATGTTCTGGTGCCAAAACAAGCTGTGACAGCCGTTAGCTACCTAATGTATGCATGTATGTATGTTGGAGGGATGACATTTTCGAGAAAAGGCTGTTTTGATTTGCGTACATACCTCCAGAATCGTCGGAGACACCAGGCATCGGAGATATGTCCGAACAAGGCTGGCCACTCATCTGCATCGTGAATGCCCAGTCCGACCATCACTGCCGCCGCGAAGCTATGCATCTGGACGAGCACTGCTGCACCCACCACGCCAGAGCCCAAAACCGCCCCGGTCCGAATCGCGAGCTCTTCGAGAGATACCTGCGTGACCCTGCGAAAAACATACTGCTTGTCAACAGCAAAAGCTGGCTGCCAAACTGCTCCTGGCGGTGCTGACCAGCCCAGAAAGTCCAAAGCCAAATAAATTGCAATTGCAGTCGTCAGTCTGCCAGCAACGTATCCCCGGCGGCTGCCTGTCCCTTCAGATATTCCGTTTCCACGCGTAGTCCCATTCTTACTGCCTCTGACCACCTTTCCTCTTTTCTCAGTCGCACTTCGTACTCTGCAGCCAACCTCCCAGCGCGTTCCAATCCACCGACCGTTCCACTGCATAAACCACGCCCACGCAACGCGATCCCATTGAATATCCGACACCGCGTCGATCTGGCCCATCTTCACCCGCCATCTCATAACATCCACGTACTCGGCCCGCGTCACCACCAACGCATCGCTCACTTGCACAATCTGCGTCCAGATGATAGAGAGTATCAATTGGCGATGTGCTGAGCTCCGTGGAAACCGCCAGTGAATATGCGCGGCAAGGCACAAAGCGAGGACTGCCGCGCCGACGCGGACCCCAGTTGCTGACCGTGGGGCATATGCAAGAACCAGGACGGTGGTGAGTTGCATGAAGAGGATCTCGATGGATACCGCCCCCAATTGGCGTGTTCTTTCCGAAGTAAAGATCCATGCTCTCGCCATGGGAACAAGTGTCGGGAATGAAATCCCTTTGTGCTGGTGCTGGGGCTGTTTTGAGTCAAAGCATTGAGAAGGATTCCAATGTGGATGTACGGAGTACAATGGCTTTTATTTTGGTGCCTCTGTAAAAAGCAATTCTACCACCAAAGGGCGTAACCGAAGGACTAGTTATATACTACTTCATTTACCTCCAATAGCAGAAATTCCACGTCTAGATTCCTCAAAACAAACAAGACGCCCTCCCAGATCAAGATCTGCTGAGTCTGTCCTTTATTCGATCTTAAGCCGCCTGGGTACTTTTGAATAAGAAGCATGCTATGTTTTGAGGCTTCGGACATATGAGAGAGAGAAGCCCTTGAGACCCTCAGTCCAGTGAATTCTCTGTCAGTGGCTGCACTTTAGATGACCATATTAATACATTTCATTCTATAAAAACGTCGCCAAAGCAAACAAAGGTGAAGAAAAGGGCATTAGATGGGTTGAAATTAGGTATGCGATCGTAATTCCTCATCACCAGGGATGAGCTGAAAAGGAGCACAGCAGAAGGGGATGAGAAATGATCAAGCGTCCGCAGAATCAAAGCTTTGGAAACTCTGCGGATGCGAAGCTTGCTGGGGCAAACATATCGTACAAAACAGCTTGGAATGGCCTAGAGAGTCGGAAACTGTCCTCTATTTTTGTTTTCTCGTTCTAGGCTTTCCCAGCTCGAATTGAAAATTCATAACGCGTGTAGTTCACCAATTACCAAAAAGACAAGAAGAAGAAAAAAAAGGTCAAAGGCTGGATGCCGGACTGAAATAAGAATTGCTTGTTCGATATGATCTGAAAAGTGCCTGGACTTTTCCACGCTATTCAATTACGCCCATATCTTGTTTTGCCGAAAGAGAAAGGAACATAACGATATTTAATCATATGCTGAATTTGTCGTCGCACTAATCCAATCATTCATTGTCAGTAATACACTCCGTCCTCATCAGTCCCCGTCGAACTTACTCGTCAAACTAAAGAGGATTAACCAGTACACCACCAATACCGGCCAGAAAACGGGAATGTCGAAGACATGAGACCATGAACAGAGGAATGCGATTGCAATAGCTCTCGTCGCGGAATGCCAGAATTTGAATTCAGGCAGTCGTCGGATAAAGGGGCGAAACTCATCATCTTGCTTTGTGGGAAGCGCGGAGGGATGGGCATCGCCATCCTCCAGAGCTTCGTCTTGGCCGAGAGATGGGTCGAATTTCGGTTGCAAAAACGCGAGAAAGAGGTTAAGAAGATAGATCCCTAGCGTATAGGCGACTGCAGCGCATCACACACAGAGTTAGTCACAATTGTCCCGCCCCGCAGATACAACTCGCTCCGATAATTGATCGCATACCAATATACCAGCCGTGCGCAAGTATAATCCTCAGAAAGAACATAATAAGGAGGACACCTGTTCCCAACCATCGGTAGAGGGTGTACGGCGTAGATGCATCGAGATACGCTTGATATTGCTGTAGCAGAGAACCTGGCGTCAGATCAAATTTAACCCCAGAAAGGTAACATCCAGTGCCCAAGGAAAGACATGCAACGCTCAGTCGCGAATGCTTACCCGTGTAATCTTCGATGTTTGGGCTGTCACTGCTGTGAAAGGAGTTTGTTCGGGCTCAGGCACATCCATCACTCAACAGCGGGAACGGAGGATGAGAGGAACTGATAGCAGAGCTGCTTAAAAGATCCTGCAAGTTCAGAAAATTGAAAAATAAAAGAAGACCATAAAGGAGAAGGAATTCGAATTCGAATTCAAATGCTGCCCTCAAGCGAAGGATGCTGCTGCTGGCCCCAAAAATCTCCGTCCGATATCTACTCCCTGGCCACGAATGCCAGAACCAGCCTAGCTACATGCGGTTACATCAAAATTATTATGTAATCAGTGCCTTTGGATCCCTCACGTGATACAGCACCTCGGCTAATGTCGGATATCACTCTCTCATCCCCATAGAGATCGAGGGCTTCAGTCTGTTGAAAGGTATCATTCATTCATCTTTCTGAAGGCGTTGTTGATTGCATTCTCAGCTGTCTCATCTTGCACTGTTAAAGCTATTCACCTCAATGTTCTCGCAGCGATGTGCGAGGCTTGTCGCCTCTCGAACTTCAGTGCCATTGACATCATATCTGGCTCGAGCTAGATTCTCCTCCACGACGTCCCCAGCTTCAGCAGCTTATGAATATATATTGACATCGACTCCTAAGCCCGGAGTCGGATTAAGTATGTGATGGCTTTTTGCTAGACTTTTTCCTCCGTTAGGATACTCGGAATGCGGGCTCACACTCGTTCTAGTCACGCTCAACCGACCCAAAGCTCTAAATGCGCTGTGCAGCCCCCTATTCCGTGAACTTAATGATGCCCTGACGAAGTATGATGAAGATAAAGATATTGGTGCTATAATTGTTACTGGCAGCGAGAAAGCCTTTGCTGGTATCTGTACCCTGGAGAGTGGATGAGAGATTGAACGTACGACTAACACACTATAGCTGGAGCCGACATCAAAGAGATGGCACCCTTGACGTTCGCTGCCGCATATTCAAACAACTTTATTGCTTCGTGGTCCCATCTGGCTAACACAATTCGCACTCCGGTCATCGCAGCCGTGTCTGGATATGCTCTAGGTGGTGGATGCGAATTGGCACTGATGTGTGATATGATATATTGTACATCAAACGCGACATTCGGCCAGCCGGAGATCAAATTAGGCACTATCCCCGGCGCTGGTGGCTCTCAACGGCTGACTAAGATCGTCGGGAAGAGCAAAGCTATGGAATTGATTTTGACAGGAAAGACTTTCAGCGGAAAAGAGGCTGGGGAGTGGGGTGTGGCCGCCAAGGTTGTCGATGGTGGAAAGGACGAGCTGCTGGAAGCTGCACTGGAAACCGCCAGCACAATTGCTGGATACAGTCGTGTTGCTGTGGTGGCTGCAAAGGAGGTTGTCAACAAGAGCCAGGAGCTGTCACTGGCAGAAGGTGTTGAGTACGAGAGACGCCTCTTCCATGGATTATTTGGCAGCAAGGACCAAAAGATAGGTATGTGACTTCGCGAATCTGCAAATCATGACTTTTATGACTAAAACAAACCAGGAATGACCGCTTTTGCGGAGAAGAAGAAGCCAGAATGGTCAAATGAGTGATCACCAAAGGATTATGCAATTACTCCATATCCGCGGCAGTGTTGAGCACGAGACGCACCCCTTTTATGATTGTACATAGCCGATTTATCTCGAACACAACAGACACTTTTCAATAAAAGATATAAATGCAATATATACACCTTGAAGGTCAGCCCAGCCGAGCGGCACTAAAACCATTCTTATATCAAATTGTCGACCGCTCCTGACTTTCCACACCATATTTAGTGGATATTATTCCAAGTAAGTGAGCGTGATTTCAAACAATTAACCAACCATGCCTCAAATTATTTTCGACAACTTAAGAACCACCGCCCATCTTGCTCTTCGCCTTTTCGCCAGCCTCACGAAGGCCCTCAAACAAGCCACCTACACCCGAAAATGGGTCAGCATATCACCACTTATCTTCAGTATCTATCAGCGGAGAAACCCATAATTACCAGACTTGTGCTCTCCATGCTGCTCTTCCTCCTTACCCCGAGCGCCATGCTCACCCGACTGTCTCTCACCGGGCTCATCCCCCCCGACTCGAGAAGCATGCATTCCTTCTCCACCCGAGCCCCTCTGGCCCCCTCCGTGCGTCCCGCCCGCTTGCGGGTACGCCTGCGTCGTCTCGCCCTGGTACGTCTCGCTCCATCCTTCGCGCTGAGCACCGCCACCGCCGCCGCCGCCAGATTGCCGCATGCTCTCTGGCTGGTCGTAGCCGCTGGAGTATGTCTGGGATGGACGACCCCCCTGGCTAATGTCCTCGTGCCCTGGTTGAGTGCCGCTTTGCATGTGGCCTTGCTCGCGGCGGCCGCTGGGGCTCCAGGATTCTTCGTGGCTGGACATATTCAAGATTTGGGGCTTGAATGCAGAAAGTCTGTGCAGTTGGAGTAGAGCTTTTCTTTTCTTTCTTTTCTTTTCTTTTCTTTTTGGAAGTAGGTCCTTTCGCTGTTGTGAGGGATTTAAAATTGTCCGGTGCAAGAATGGCCGTACATACATATATACATACATCTACAGCCCCCTACGGGACAAAGCAAGATAAACCTGTTCTGCAAAAGTGTAAATGGGCAAATGGTGATATCATTCTTTTCCAGTTTTCCGATGCTCTCGAGGCCAAAACGTCTCCTTTGCTCGTCTATTCGACGAATGAGGGATGGCCGGGGGCTCTTTTGCGTGTACGAGCTCATTCCCGTCTTAACATTCGATTTTTCGAGACCTGGTTTGCAGGCTGGCCAGATGCGTTCTTTTTCGGGGGACGGAGGGAGTAAAATCCCGCTCATACTTCATACGTATGTATGTATATGGTATGTTTTGGTAGTTCGCAACTCTGTGCCACGCGGCTCTCGGGGGGAGGAGATTCATGGACATTTTCATATGCGTGCTACTTGTATGGTTGAAGGAGTTAATTTTATATCTGGACTGAAGATGAGTTTGTTTGGTTGATGGGCAAATCGATAAATAACAACTGCTGGGGGTTATCTATTATATATCAGCATACATATATCAATGTCCTAGATATCCCTCTACTTCAATAGATCAATGCGCACGTTGTCAACAACTGACATTCATTCACTCACTGCCTACTTGTATATGCACCTATATCCTTCAAGAGAGCAACAACCTAGGCCAAACCAGCACTTCCTATAGGACAATTTCCGTCGCAGCCTCTCCAGCCGCTCGAATCATCCCTACACCTCTCGACACAGTTCTTCCGCCGTACTTGGTCAAATCAAGCTCAAATGCCTCAACATCCTCAAAACCAAGTCTCTTATAGAGAGAATACCCTTCCTCTGAAGCTTCCAGCCACACAGGAACATTGTGCTCAGCGGCAACCGCAAAGCCGTCTCGCAATAATGCAGATCCGATCCCACGGCCTTGGAATTCTGGGAGCGTGACAAGGAGGGAGAGCACTTTTGAGGCCGGAGAAATATGTTAGAAATAACAGGAAGCGCGGGAGAGCGGTGCGGAAAAAGGCAAGATGATACGCAAGAACGGGAGAAGAAAAAAGAAAAAGAAAACGCACAAAGATGTTTCTGTCCGCCCATCCACCTTCTCCGTACATCAACCAGCCAGCCGTAGAATTCGTGAAAGGCCTCTGCATTCGCACCGGGGGGTAACTCTGGTATCTTTTCATCCCTCCATCCTTCCTTCTCCTTGAACTCCGCATTCTTTTCGTCTCTTCTTCCCTCCACGTGCCAGTTCGGATCCAGATGCAGATTCCACTGCGCGAACGCAGCAAGCCTCCCGTCGACCATGACCTTTGCAAATCGCACTGTGGTGTCCTCAGCCATTATGCGCTTAAACCGCTGAGCTCGAAACTCGTGGATAGTTGGAGTGCAGCCGCCGAAAACGATTGTGGAGAACTCCTGGGATTTGAAGGCAAGGGCTTCCACTTTGGCCATTTCGAGGGCGTCAGACTCCTCGACTGGGAGGATCTGGTAAGTGGGAGAAGAAGACAACGAGGCCATTTCGTTCTTTCTTCCTTTCTCTTTCTCCTTTGCTTCTTGTTAATGGCACAATCTAGAGGAAACGGGCTGGAACTGAGAAGAGGCAGGACAAGTCAACGGAGGTGAGTTCTTGGAAGTGAATGTGCTCTGGTGCTTTGAAGAGTATGTACACATATATATTGGGATGCCTTCAAAAAAACAGGCCTTTCTTTCTGAGTCAGAAGCCGCCTGTAAGTTTCCCATCAGGCTCCTTCGGCCGCCAGGGTATCAGATCATAAATAGTTAACAATGTACGTATGTATTTTCATATGCAGTTAGTGAAGTCCATTGTCGTAAAACCAGGCCAGTGCTCACTGAGCCCAGCGTCGTATAACTACATAGGTATGTATGTATGCAGCTAGGACATTTTGCCAACAAGGGGGATCGAGCAAGGACCACAGATAATGCATCATCTGTGATAGAGTGAATATCAGCGTTGTTTTCTGGAGAATTGGCTGGAGGGCGGAGGACTAATCGAGTTTAACGGCTGTCAGAATTCAGCACTCCATCGAACATACATGGTATGGCAGCTTCGTATTCCCTGAGAAGAGGCTAGTCAGTAAAGAGATTCCGACCTTTGTCACTGCTGGGATTGAAGAGAACACGAACTCCAAACTGAACCTGGTCTGCTGGG
The DNA here is from genome assembly GCA_029449355.1 of Emydomyces testavorans. NCBI lineage: Eukaryota > Fungi > Ascomycota > Eurotiomycetes > Onygenales > Nannizziopsiaceae > Emydomyces > Emydomyces testavorans. The sequence goes on from CP120628.1 coordinate 9,194,096, forward strand.
TGATTCTGTGAATTGTCACATACATAGTTGCTCTGCTTTGGTATGTAGCTGGCTGATGGTATTGTTTATCCTCAGTCTTAACAAATTAACATGTTATCTGTTACAGAGGCTAGAGCAGGGGAGATGTGATCTCTTTATGCCAGCTCTCAGCTCCTTGTAGTCATATGGAGTAAAGCTGAAAGCACCAATGTAAGTATCTGCAATTTTGAATCTAGAAGAAATCTGATATCAATTTTGCTTCAGTATAGGACAGGATAAGAATGGTCTTCATTAACCATGTGTTCTTCCATCTCCCCAGGCGGAATTTCAAGCACAAGATTGAAACTCTTCCAAATTTCCTCAACCTTGTAACTAGACCTAGTGATGGTGAAGACATACACACGTCTCATAAGACACAATGCGCCTAGTATGTGCCTGCCGGAGTTATAATTCCCGATGCTGGCAGTTCTGAATACCACGGCGAGCCGAATTTGGTTAAAAGCGATGCCAACAACACGATCTGAAGCTACTATTCAGCTTCCATATCAAAATTTGGGGCCTGACAGAGCTCTGTTGTTTCTGTTTTCGAGAAATGGCTTTGCGGCTCCAATCTTGTCCACACAAATCCAGGTTGAGTTTTTTCACCAATTATGGCTGCAAACATAGATATGTCACGATCCTCTCGCAGCACCAGAGCTGACACAACTGTTTTTGGATGGATCCAGCGCCTGCTTTTGGAGTTTGAATTGATAGATGCTTCTCAGATGCTTGCAACAAAGAACTTCTCTTCTAGCCATTCAATAGTGATAACATCACTAATAGGTAGACCGTACCCTTTTCTTCGCTGCGCTTGAAGCTCCCAGCCACACAAGCATCAAAAGATGAGCATGAATAGTTGACGATGCACATTTATCCAGGGTGAGCCCATTTCATCCATCACTTAGCAACACAAACCCTCACTCCCAGTCTCCCCTAAAATTGTTTATACTTCTCCATTACCACCATACTCTTTCTGACATAATTACGTAGTCTCTTCGGCTGCGGTCTTCCCCAACTTTAGAGCTTCCAGCATGAGGTCATCATCCCCAGTAATCCTCCGGTTTGAGAGGTGTGAAAATAACTTTGCGAATTGAGCCATAATTCAGCGTTCTTCTAAAGGTCGCCAAAGTGGAAGGCTATGTCCACCTGATAGAAACGCTTTTGGTTTGCAAGTCTCTCCATGAGCGTCGATTCAGCTAAAAAATGAGTCCTGATGGTAAATGGTAAACTCGAGGTAACATAGGCTGCATCATCCGTGCTATGAGGTACGGATGTAGTTTGAAGTACACAATCGTATCTGTTGTTCGTTCATGCGGAGACCTTGCAAGTCGATGGGAAGGAACGTTAGAGTAAAAGGATAATTTTAGTCACAATGAGGTGTAGAAACCTAAGGAGGCACAGTCGTAAGTGTGATGGTGTATATTTGTTCTGAGATATGGAGCAATATAATAGAAATAAACTCAACGGGAAGATAGCTAGCACAGACTCGTAAGATACATGTTTAGTTTTCGTAACATCTGTAGCTATTGGTGTAATATGTATGTCTGATAACGCTTCGCTGGAATCGCTTGCGTGATTTTGAATTATCAAAGCTCAACAAAATACGTGATTGATTCACAAGGAAGTCTAATCGCAGAAACGGGAGACGATTCAGACTTTCATGTAAGGGATTCGGGGTGACAAACGCAAGGCGAACTGCGCGTGAGGTTCAAATCTCGAGGTCATCCACGCTGCCCGATGAGACGCTGACGGTTCTCTCTAGTTTCAACGGGCGGCTTGGTTCAGTTGGACTAGTAAACAACTCTGTGGTTTTGGTCACAATCCATGTCGAGGCATACATATTCACGCTATATCGTTGTCAGAACTTCAGGTTAAATCGCCTTGACATATGCTTAACAAAACTCACCGATCAATGCAAGATCCCGGAAATCTAGCCCCCACACGCCGAGCAGAAAAGCCATTGGCTTCAAAGATGCTGATGTACCAAGGCTGAATAGATGCGGATCGTAGCAGAATACGGCCATTCATCTTGAGAACATGGTTGAAAGCCTTTGCTTGTGTGGCTGCTGCGGGCCCTTCTGGGTCAAACCAATCCATGGAATCCATAATCTGAAGTTCATGGTCAGGTTAAGGCCTCAAAATGGAGTCAAGAACAAGAGCATACCACTGCGATAGTAAGTGTCCCAGGCGTTATTCTCGCGATGACCTCGTTGATCTCATCGGTATGAATACGCAAGCCATCAAAAGCCCCTGGGGTGGACAATTTCAAGTGACTTTTGGGTGTTAAGTAGCTCGGATGGCAACTGGAATATGTTAGCGTAGACAAAAAAAAAAAAAAAAAAAAAAAGGCGGATAGAGAATGCGTACCGCCTTGAATATTTGCCCTGCAGGCAGAGAAAATAGAAGTAATTATCGTTACTAATCAGTGTGTCATTGACAACAGGGTCCAAAGTGTCAACGACATATTCCCATATAGCCTTGCCGCTGACATTTGATGGCTTTGTCACCCCGCCAGTAAGTCCATTTCTGGACATGAAGTCAGAGATGATCATGTTTCTCTGTGAGGGCGGAACTCCTGCGGCTTTCCAAGAAAACCACTCCGTTCCTACCACAGCCCAATGCAAAGGCTTACTGAGCAGCACTTTACGAATCCGTGGCCAGATTTCACGTTGTTCATTCAATGTTTGTGCCTCGCAGAGCTTTTTCACGTCTCTGTGTAGCCCGAAAACATTGAAAAGATAACGAACCATTTTAAGAGCGTGACGCGACCCACCCGTCTCATAGAGACCCTTTCCAGAGGGGGAGGTAAAGACATCGCTGTGATCTAACCAGAATTGAAAAGCATGGCTGGAAAGGTGAGGGCTGAGCTTAGCGAGGAGGAGCTCTTTAAATTGCGGGTGTTTTCCTTCCCCAAAAATCTTCCAGACATCGAGATAGCTCAAAGCGGCGAAACTCGCGACTTTCAACTCAAGCAAATGGTTCTGGTTCGGGTTAAGGTCAACCGCGTGGATCTTTCGTGGGTTGTGCTGCAAATAATCGAGTATGTTGTCGCCAGCACTGGTGATCGCCAAAATCACATCGTCGCTGCCGATCTTCAACAATCGATTGTCAACGCGAGGGTCCTCCCAGGTGAACGCGTAGATATATTCGTTGTTGAACTGGGTGTGCTTTGGATGAAGTTCATCATACCAGATTCTCCAATGATGATGCTGGTAGAACGATGACGGCAGCGGCAAGTTGGAGCTTAAATTCACGATCGCAGCTTCATATGCCTTGGATCTTATCTCAGGGATACTCTGCACCACGGCTTTGGATGTCTCTTTACGATGATTGGCCGGCGAAAGGTAAGGCGATTCCGTAAAGGCAGCATCCAGTCTCGCCAGGATCTCAGGGTTTCCCGGAGTTTCTTTGTGGCACCCGATGAATATGTAGTACGGAATACCGCCCAGAAGATAGTTCCTGTCGCTGGAGGATATAATTGTTCCGAATCGGTACTCGAGGTAATCCCGCCGTGCTGGCTCGAGCCCAACGCGATCCACGTCAAACCAAGCGCGCCAAAATACTCTTCCAAGCCAATTAACATGGCGATTGAACGCACCGCCTGTATAATTGCGAGCCGTCAAATCAACGATGCTTTGTACTATGTATTCATTAGTCACTCAATCCGTTCCAAAACAGGCCCTAAAACCCACCGTAAAAATCGCATACGCCCACAAGGCCAGATGACTTCAGAAGCGAGGACAAGGAGTCAACCACACTGTAATAGTCTAGCCAGGGTCAGATCATTAGCAGACGGCTTCACGCTTCAATTGTGGCATGAAAATCCCACCTGGAATCATGGACAGGCTGTAGCTCATCGTGATCAAATCTGCCTTGCTCGAATCCAAATTGGACCCCACATTAGGTAGACGGAACTCTCGCGCATCCTGACAGACCACAGACACGTTCTTCCAGCCCAATCGGGCAAATCTTTGTCGGGCGACTTCACATAACGACGGCGAGAGGTCAACCAGGTATACATGGCTGAAAAAACTTTCCACAGGCACATACGCGGCCATGGCCTCGATGTTGTAACTGCAGGGAAAAATAATTGTTAAAATCATCATCCCTAGCATCAAACTACTTTTTCTCTTTTCACGCGTACCCAGTTCCGCCACCGATCTGTCTTGATTATGAGCCTCTCGCATCTCTAGCATATTTTTGAGACTTTTCACGGCTTACATCTACCCAAATCAAGCGTTTTTGCTGTCCTTTCCTTTGGCCCATTTTAAACTCCAGCTGTGCTGCCAGTAGTCTGAGCATGTCTTCCCGGCCTCTCAGGAGTCGCTTGCGAGTCGAGTCATAGATATTGGCCTAAGTCGAGATTAGCCAAGTCGAATTCATTCAATTGAAGCTCGTTCTCTGCTTATAAAAAGGGTTGCGCACCTGCGTCTTGTAGAAGCTTTCAAGAGCATATTTCTGGCCCCTGCTGTCCGAATGGCCACACGGTTTGAGAAAATTGGCATAGAAGAAGGTGGCATATGATATTAGACTGTTATTCGGATCTGCCTTTGGCTTGCGGATGTTCAGCACGAATATGAGCAAAATGAATCCGATTATCGCAGAAGCAAGCACAGCCAGCTTGACGTATAAGAAAGCTGAGCCATGAAGACCGAATCCTGATGCGATCCCGTCCATGATGAACATGGTGTCTAACGAGAGTTTGGCGAACAAGTTGCGGGCTTGCTTGGGGAAGAAGACGAAGAAGAAGAAGAAGAAAAGATCCAGCGGGAGTGCGGGACCGGCGACATAAGAAAGCGGCGGATGGATGGAGGGGTCAGATGCACATTCACTCATCAACCGGATAAGATAAGCGTGCGGTTGCTCGTCTCTTCTCCGAGACAATCAAGAGCTCTACCTTTCGAGCTTCATCCTATCAAAACGACACATGGTCGCCGTGGGTGCCGCAAGGATGGCACAGGTGGATTGTCCCTCCATGACTATGGATGTAGGTACTAAGCACTTGATGTACCTGAACAGGAAACGAATAAAACTCGCCAATTCTTAGTCGGCTTAGATGGGCTTTTGCAGCAGTTTACAGCCCCCCGACCCGAAGTACTCATTCTTTTATCAGTTTGCATCCGTCGAGTCAGAACAGTCCAAGTCACCATGTGCGATCGGATCTCAAGCGTGTTTTTTGTTGTCATCGCGAGATTGGGTTTGCCGTTCAGGGGAGCGATGGCCGTGTGCAGCCAATCACCAGCCACCATACCACCACACTCTTCCGATGTTCGGGATCCAGCAGTTGACAGCAGAGAAACAGCCGTTTTCATCTCTCTAATGGCATTCAGTCGATTATTCGCGCTGGTGGCTTGCAAACGACCTCATTCAGGCCTCTCTACATATACACCACAGAGCTACAAACATCAATACTAATAAATGGGCATGAAATGGAGGACTTGATTGGAATGCATTTTGAATAACAAGGGAGAAAAGGAAAAGGAAAGGAAAGGAAAAGGAAAGGAAAAGGAAAGGAAAAGGAAAGGAAAAGGAAAGGAAAACAAAAGGAAAAGGAAATGAGAAACCAAGATTGTCGTCCGTTAGACAAGGAGGCTGGTTGTGTAAATCTGTCCCCTTTTGCTGCTGGAAAGGATGAGGATGTGGATCCAATCATTATTACACTGCATCACAGGGACTGTCTGGACCTGCGTAGGGAGGTACATAGGTATATACTCGAACTCTCTGCTGTTTTCCTCTTGTTTCCTTGCCGGGTGCCGTTGCGGAAAAACTGGGATGCTAACCAACTCTGTATGTACATCCAGCAATCCCCTCAGAAGAGACCCCAGCAAAGGAGGCGTGGCAATTCCACTCCAGCAATCAACTCTTCTCTCAGGCGGGAAGGTATCTTGCCTGTTGAAGCCTGAAGAACAAGGCGAGCCGCGTCGCACAAATTGTTTAAATCTATCCAGTTTGAAGAGCAATTTTCTTTTATATACCCAGTGGCAAGAGCAGTGCTATCCATGGCATCATGATGAGGTGGAGCTTGTGGCTCTTCAGCAGCTATTATTAAGAAGAAGACAGAGTTACTTTCTTTCTCTTTAAAGAGAAGAGGGTGCAAACCCAGCCCTTTTTTTTTTTCCCACAGAGCTGATGGAATGATATTTCATGATGAGAGAATCACCTTTGATGTATATGTTACTCATGGTAATTGTACAACTTGGGATTCTGATGAGAATGGTGTACCACAGCATGATCAGAAAAAAATCCTGAAGAAACTTGTCCGGTCTTCTAGATGCTGTTTATTATAAGTTATCCATCAAGAATAGCGAGATTTCTGCTGTGGTAGAAATAAGCTGTTAAGGAATTCCCAGTGATGCAGTCTGATCATACTTTTAAGGGGTTTCCGAGTCTTCCACCACCTCCATTTTGTGATGAGTATTTTGATGAGATGATAGATAAATCTCACCAGTGACTATAATACTCCATGATCCAGGATAACAGATATTACCAGCTAAAAACCAGGACTGGCCAGTTTTTGGTGATTGATCACGTTAACAGTCAGATCGCACCAACAAATAACAAAAAATGCAGATATGTGCATGCTTTCTTCCAAGAAACCTGCAGATATAAAGTACATATCTTTGTACGCCATACACAGATCACGTACTAGGGAGAAGTGACCCTTATCAGGTCTAATTATTATGCTGGACCACTTTTTCCAGTGAAGCCCGACTTTGAGGCTGCACATACTTGGATTTCAGTGTGTAGAGTGCATGCTGGGTAAAGGAACATAGTGTCCAACATGATTGGAGAACTACATAGTTCTGTCCTTCAACTTGTTGTAATTGACAAAATCCACCAAAAACATGCAGTATAGTCCACTGCAATGACTGATGTGGTCATCTGTGCTTTCTTTATGAAACTGGGTGCTGTTGTGACTCTTCTCTGCATCTCAAGATGTGCTGATGGACGGATTCTCTTACTTGTATCAATCCCCAATTCTTTAAATCAATTATCATCTTTCAAGTTATTATCAGTCTGATATTCGAAACCAGGGATGTGAAACTTCTTACTAGAAGCAGTGCAGGTCTAACAATGGCGGTCAGATTTATCCTATAACTAATAGCAGCAGCATCACCAAACCTCCTCCACTCTTGGGGAATGTGATGGGATCCCCCACCACCAAAGACAACATCTTGCCCACTATCCATCTGGGTAACCTCGCCGAGAAACAACCCATTCGTATACAAAAGCTTTCCCAGGGCGATAATAACGGCTGCTTTTAACATCCTCTGCAACAGACACCTTCTCCAAGGGGCCGAAAAGGAAAATAGGGTGCAGATGGGTGTGATGGAACGAGGATAGAAGTTGACAAGCGGCGTAGTTCCTTCGCTGCATTATCTGCGATCGCCGCGTCCACCGCCTGACATATATCCTATTCTCTTGAGGCCGCGACCGTCTTTCTAGCTGAAGACTGGGATTCTGCTGACTCTAGAATATTCTTGTCCTCTGGCATATCAGCTTGTGTTAATCATAAGGAATCATTCGACCAGGACCTATCAGGAAACGGAGGGGTGGCATGCGACTGAAAATTGTATAGTGGGGGCATACCATACACAGTACAGATGGATGAATGGTAGTCAGATAATCCTGTGACTTCTCATCAAACAATATGTACTGTGTAGTAGTGCATCAGGCACATTGCCCAAGTAAGAATATACATTCAGCACATTAGGTTGTATTGATCCGCCTCCAGGCCTCAAGAGGTTCAAATGCTATGATATTGCAATGCTGACAGACATCTGGAAAGAATCGCCGACTTTGTGTGTTCTTAATCAGTCATAAAAGGGACATTTCAATCCAGCGGGTGGTTTGTGTCAAATTCTAGATTGCTAGTCTTCGGAATTGGTGCCAAAACACAAGCACTTGTCTAGTTCATCTGCACACTCCCTGGAGAAGCAGATAACATCCACTTGACCATTTGTTCTAATTGCAGGATCTCTTGGGCTTTTGGTTATTCTTCTGGCTGGAATGCCAACGTTCGACGCGTCAAATCTAGAATGGCAGCTACTCTAAGCTTCCGTCAATACTTCTGCACAATCTCCTCTAATTTCTTGTCAATCGGGCGCTACACATACCGACCCTTCTTAGGAAGTCCCCTATTGTCAAACCGACTCCGCTCTCCTCAACGCTCACCGCTCCCACCAATTTAAGGGCATGTGTCCCAACATATCAATTTGCTGGGATACCACCTCATCATCAGCGGAGAACTTGCTGAAATTGGCCTTCATACCAAAAATCTCTCAGATTGTTGTGGCCAAGCTCCATATATCTGCTGCATATGGGATGGTTCGTGTGGTTGGATCAGGGCCTCTGGGGGTCGCATTGCCAGCGGTGTGTCGCAGTCTTACCTCGGTAAACCTCCGAGTCCGAGGCAAGTGCTCCAAAGTCACTCAGAAGGACACGCGCATTGGACAGTACATAATCATTTCAAGGTAGCGTGCCTGCGCAACGTCAAGAGGAACAAAAACAATGATGATGAGTGCAGACAACAGCAACATAAATGCTCAGGCAAGTGTCCCGGACAAGCCAAACAGTCGAATAGCCTGCAGAACTAAGTTGTCCTGATGCAGTATCACCCGTGAAATATATCCCCACCCACGATAGGATGATAGCCCCTGGATTTGTAATTGCCAAGTGACTCTGCACATCAATCCAGTTATACTCAATGTGATCAGCATCTTCTTCATGATTTTAGAGCATCAGCCATGATAAGCAGCAGTGGCAGCTCATCGCGGCATTTGATGTCAAGAGGGCAGAAAACCGCTGTAAACGGACACTGCCATACCGGAATAAAGTACGGAGTATGTATGGTAGCCTGAGAAAACCCCTCATGCATTGCTTCGGAGAAACAATTGATCCACTGTGCAGGTGACTAGTTAGGGCATTGACATAAGCAACGCTAAACCTCTTGAGGAAGCAATGGAATCAACCCGCTTACTAACGCACAAATTCTCAGTCTCGCTCCCTTTTAACTAACAGACAGACAGACACAATTCTCCTCTTTCTCATCATCCTCATCCTCTTCTGCTTTCATCATGAGTCGACTCCTCTTCTTCAAGTCTCGATGTGTGGTTTATCCAAGAATTGAAGATGATCAGTGTTTGATAGTCAGGGTCCATTGTTCCTGATCTACATTGATAACAAGCAGTATATAATAGTTACTTGGTTCTTAAGTGCTTGAGTGCTTGAAGGTAAGCAAACATCATTTCACAGTTGAGGGACTCTTCCAATGATGATTCTTGGTCATTAAGCATAGTTCACCTGAGGGTCTTCGGACCGCTGAATGACAATCTACCCATCCGCTCTTCAATCTGATCTGGAGCCCTTCAACTTGGAATTTCTATGACTCTTTTTTTTTTTTTTTTCCTCGGGAAGCTGACAGGTGCAGGGCATCCAATCCAGATCGATATTTCGAGTGTTTCATCTCCGATTCCTGCTGGATATGTGATTGGTGTGATGACGACTTGATTCAGAGAAAAAGCGCTGGATGCATTGCTGCCCAACGTGTGGCAGGGACCAATCAGCCTACATAACTAATTCCAACCAGATCCCCCCCTGTTCTCACGCGATAGTCCCCAAAAATAAAATAGGGGAGATGATTATTATTACAACTAGGAGATCTCGTAGAAACATGAGGTCATCTCATTCTTTCACAGTCACACTTGTAAAAACCACTCTTTCAGCACTCTTTTAGTTTTTTTTTTTTTTTTTTTTTTTTTTTTCTGTAGATTTGTTTGCTGAGAAAGGTCACCGACGATGAGACAATGAATGCATTGCTGATGGTGGGAGCAGTGTCGCTTGTCGCTGTTCACCCAGATGTAGGTTCAATACTGTGACGTGATCAGACAATGCAGTGTCCCTTGTAATCGAACACGGTCGGATTCACTGGGATCGAATCAAATCAGCCACCACTCCACCGCAGCATTTTTGTCCACCAAAGCACAGTGCTCATTGCAGCGTCTCGCTCTGCCACGTCAAACAAAGTGGATAACGCTGTGGGACGATGGGAGTGACGCTGGACGCTGCTTGCTGTAACGGAATCACTCCCACTAGTTCCCGTCGTCGAATCACTGCTGGCATAGCCCTGGCACCGCAGCAGGCAACATCCATTCCATTCGCTAAGCTGCAGCGAGAGATTGCATGAAAAGGGCCTCGTCTGTGCCCCCCGCCTCGCAGCAAGAAGAACTAATGATGATGATAATGATGATGGCTGGCTGGCTGCTGAGTTGGCTCCTCCTTCAACCGCAGTTTTAAAGTCTGAGCAAATCCCCATTTCCCGTCTGCCTTCTCTTTCTTCCTCTCTCTCTCCCTCTCTCTTTTCTCTCCCCATACATACAGCCATCAAATCCTCTTTCGAGCTTGCTTCCCATTGCGTCCCAAAGCTTTATCATTTGATCAGCTCTTCATCTGCAAACTGTTTAGACATCGATACATTGCTTCTTCGTCTTCCAATTACAAAGAAAAAAGAGTCGACTTGTTACGTGGTCCATTTTGATATCTGCGCTCCGCTTCTTCCTGGACAGCATTTCAAAGTCAACTCCTGGCCCCAATACTGGATTCCAGTCCACAGGTTTATTGTTTGCTTTTTTGCTTGCTAGAAGACAGACCAGCCCAGTTCCCAGGCCCCAAGGATATTCAACCTATTTCCAGCTCAACAAGCGCCATCGCTTTTCAGAAATATCAGGTAGTTCCCATTTTTCTTTGCTGTTCATGTAATGTATTTCCACTTGACTGTGACTTGGTTCTGCAATCGTCAAATTTTTGTCCTCTTGCTGTATATTGTACCTCTTGGAATCTTTTCCGGGAACGACTACTCCAGATGATTCGATCCAGTGAGCGTCCCAATGGCCGCCAATATACCTAGACGCCGCTTTCTAGCTACTACCCAGGGACTTGACAGCCATCACCACGACAACCTCCCAGTGATCCGCATGGTGGAGTGAACGTGGTGGCTACACTTGAGTGCATAATGTTGCATTCTCCGTGGAATAATGGAATCTCGACCCAAGCCATGGGTTGTCCGATGGTCTACAGATGATGATAATGATGATGATGTATCTATGACTCCTAGCCTGGGATCATTTCAACATACCTATGGACCTTTTGACCTTTCCTGTGGCCGTCTGTCAAAAGGATATACAACTAACGAGCAGTGATTTCCTGTCGATAAAGCACTGTCTCGCAGCCAAAATAAACCTGTTGACGTTCAGCCGTCGCTCTACTTCCTGGTTGGCCTTGTTTCGCCCCAGACATATGGACATGGCATCGCTGCAACTCTAGACAATATCTCAGTCAGTCTCGGTGACTTTGATGTAGGTCATCGATGTATCACTATTAGTGTGCCTGGTTGACAGAACAGCGCCCAGGATAGTCGCTTAGGATTTCTTTACCATTGCCTGGATTGTTTGCTACCTCGTTTGCTCTTTCTCTGTGATGTACCGCAAACCTGCAACATACCGTCTGCCTGGCTTATATTTAAGCCATCCGTTGGCTAAGCTCGCCTGGAACCCGTAAGCTTTGACCTGATCAACCTTGGATTCTTCCCTTGTTTTTGAAGCGACAAGTCTGGTTCATCGATAACACGGGACGATTATTCGGACTAGTCGACTAACGCCATCTCCTGATCGTCGATTCCTAGTTCTTAAAATCGTGCCGTGAAACTAACCAGTATCAGGGACTTTCAGACATTTTATGATTTCCTTTGTTTGGTTGATTATTTCTTCTACGCTTAACATTCTGAAATTTAAATGTGATGTTGATACTGACTTGTGTTTTTGTAGTTTGTGCTGGTGCTTCGCCGCAAGGATCCTTGAGTCGCTATGACTTCAAAAATAAAGACTGGCCCTTTGAGGCTGTCAATACCCAAAACCAACTCCAAGGCCACAGAATCTCAACTTCCTTCAAGACGTGAATCCTCTGGCCAAGATTTTTTGGATAACTCCAGGGCAATCCCGGATGATGATTACTCTCAAGATAACTTTTCATTATCCCCAACATTCCACGGCCACAATGCCTTTAATGACTTGAGCCAATGGGCCTTCAATGATGCTGTTCTATTGAGCTCCGATATAAGCTCCACCAGCGAGGCCACAGAAGAATCCTTTGACACCAGATCAATCCCAGCAGGCGACTATGAGATCTCAGATACCCAGATGATGCCTTTCTCCTGTTCTCCTCCATTGTTCTCCAAGCCCGATGGATCCATGGATCAATCCCTTCCCGAACTCGGCCAGATTCCTGGCCTCTCAGCCTCTCAGGACAGCAGCCCTCTCCTATGTTATAGCCACCCACAGGGATATCAAGTTTATTCCAGTGTGAATTTACCCTTTGAGAATGACACGATGCACGATACCACCGGGATGAACGACGGAAAGTCCATGGGATTAAATATGAGCTCCCAGCGAACGGTTAAACCCGAAGCCTTTGGACAACTTGCCTGGGAATCTCTGGCTGGTGACATCAGCGCTGCATCCAATATTGCTCCGAACCATCTCAATCGGCTTCCAGCGACGCCTCCACTTACAGATGCTGGTCAGGATATGTCTGCCACTTCCACTTGCTCTCAGAACTACGCATTCCATAACCAAGACGGATCTCCGTTTGTGGATCTCTCGGATACATCGTCCCTCTCCACTCAAAATTTCAGCATTGGCGAACCCTTTTATCCTCTCACACCTCCTCTTACTGAGCAAGACCCAAACAGGTAAGTTGAATCATTTCTTTGGATATGGTCGACGATGAAGCTAACTTTGATATTTCTGCAAAAAGGACAATCCGATCACAGAAGCAGTCGCACAGGCCAATTCTATCTGCCGCAATCACACGGCCGTCGGATACAGAGTCGGATTTCTTCCAATTACAACCACCTCTGGGTGCAAAATCCAAGGATGTGACTGAAAGTAAAAACCCTCGTGATCATGCCTTCTATTCCCTTCCAACGCGGAGCGATGGAAAATACCACTGTCCGTATTCCTCTGGAGAAAATCCTTGCAAGCATATTCCTACAACTCAGAAGTGCACCTACCAGTGAGTTTTTCTCGTTGTGCTTTTCAGGGAATCCCGTAGGCTAACAACTCTTCTTCTAGCAAATATCTGGATTCCCACTTGAAGCCATATCGATGCAAGGTGCCCCAATGCGTCGATGCACACTTCTCTTCAAACGCATGTCTTTTCCGCCACGAACGAGAAGCCCACGGCATGCACGGGCATGGGGAGAACCCGCATCTCTGCCGCTTCTCTTCCTGTGATCGGTCTATTCCTGGAAATGGCTTTCCTCGCCGGTGGAATCTCCATGACCACATGAGGCGTGTGCATGACTATACCTGTTCCGAAAAGGCCAGCTCCCCAGAAGGTTCCCCCATAACCTGCGGAAAAATTCCACAAACAACCAGCAAGAAGAAAGACGGAACTATTCGCAAGCGCAAGGGTGTCGTGGCCGGTACTCAGACGATGAAACGGGTCCGACCGTCGCAGGCTCAGTCACAATCGCACGCTGCGATGAAGGTTGCCCAAGCCCATACGGACCAGCAGCTCCAGAATGCGGAGAAGAGCTACTATGATTGCCTGTCGGAGATCAAGCAGGACCTCGGGAGTATTAACCCCCAGGATCCAGCGATGCATGAGAAGATCAATGCGCGGTTGCAGGAACTGCACACGCATGCATTGAACTATCGGTATATAAAGGCTAGCCAGCTGGCGACGAAGAAATGAATTCTGGCGTTTCCCTTAACTTCTGGACTCCCCTTGTGATTTATCGTCTTGGTTATCTTTTGTATGATCATTCCCGCGGATTTTTATTCCTTTTTATTGCGTCTTTTGGAAACCCCGGCCAGCGGCCCATTTGTGGATTGTGCTTTGGATCCGGACCGCCAAATCGGTCCAAAAAAGAATGAAAAGATTGCTTCTGGACGGATACCAGGCCCGACATTTACCTTTTTTTTTCAACTTGTTTTTTTTAGACCCTTGCCTAAGAGACGGCAAAGTACTTTACAGCATCACGACGAGACGAACCTTTTTTTAGTCTTGTGCGCATGCCCTTGTTCAAACTGTTGTTTTATCACATTTTTACCTGTTTTTTACTTCATATATTAGCCTTCTTGGAGGGGGCAAAGAGCCTGGAATTATCAGTTAGGCGGGCAAATGTATGTCAAGGAGGAATACTTTCTTGGTGTGTCTGTGTGTGTATCTCTGTGTCTCTGGAGTGGAATGTATTGTTATCGTATAACTGTGTATGTGTGCCACTGTGTTTTATCAAATGGGAAATTGGGGCGGACCAGTGTCTGGAATAAACTTATCTTATATCTGTGGAATTCGGCTGGTGATGTTAAAAAGTCTTCACTGTTGAGATTGAAGCAGATCTCTTCACAGTTCGTATGGTGAAAATGATTTGTGCACGGTTTTTCTCTCATGTTGGCTTGATTGTTTTTTTTTTTTTCTTTCCCTTCTTAAAAGTGAGCTTGGTTGATACGAGATGATGAGATATGATATGATATGATATTATGTAGTGACTCTACTACTCTTTAGAAGCGAAATGAGCAAATATGGATCTTCACAACAGTTTGACTGGTTGTATTTGATTATTTTCTCCGGTGCCTGCAGTGCTACCAGCCATATCCACGACAAATTTGACTTGGTAGTTAACTCCTCCCTATGAATAAATAGCTACTTACGCAGACCGGGAACTAATGTAGTTATCGCACAAAAATCCTTTTCCCATCATCAATACAACACCTGCATCTTTTTTCCAAAAACATCAATAGTTATATCAACACCTCTTCCTCTTAGAATCAATCTAAATAGTTCCCCCCATCCCCCCAGCTCACTCCCCCCCCTCAAACTCCCCATTCAAAAATCTCACAAACGCCTCCCCGACTTGCTCCGCCCCCATCGAACCCTGCGCCTTCCCATGCCCTTGCCCCAGATACGCGCGATTCATCCCCACCCACTGCCGTCGCAGTCTCTGCAGCCGCGGCAGTGCCAGCGGCCCGCCCGCACCGGCGAGGTCTTCTGTCGGCGACGCGGCGAGGGCAGAGGCGGGGATGAAGAGCGGCGTGGAGATGTCGGGGATGGGGATGGAGATTCCGCGGGGAGTCGTCGTGCTGGTGTTGTCGTTGTTGTTGGAGATGGCGAGGGCGGAAGAGATGGTTGGGTGGGAGTGGGTGAAGGTGCGGAGGTGGGTGAGGATTTGGGAGGTGCGTTTTTCGAGGGCGTAGAGCGCGCTTGGGTCGGTGGTCGGTGGTTGTTGGGTTGCTTGGTGGGGGGTGATTTTGGGACGGGAGTGGAGGCGGGCGCGTGGGCTGGTGGTTGTGGAGGCGATGGATTTGGATGTGGGTGGTGGTGGGTTTTGTTCGGGGCCCGGGGAAGGGTTTGAGGCGGTGGTGAGATTGGGTGAGGGGAGTAGGTTTGGGTTGGATATTGTTTGGCCGGTTAAGGCGGTCCAGATGGACTCCGTGGGAGGTGTAGGGTCGGACCAAGGAACGGTGAAAAGGGGTTTGTCCCAACGGCTGGAGGTAGAGGGTTCTTCGTAGCGGAAGATGAGGTTTTGAAGGAGTTCGGGCGGGTAAGGTTCTTCACTGTCTTCTGAGGCGGCTGTCGCCTTCTCTGCTATTAAAGCTGGCTGTCCGTCTATTTGTCTCTTCCCCCATCGTCGTAAACGCGCCTCGTTGTTTTCAACGCATTGGTCTATCGGCGTTCCAACATGCACCTTTTATACAGCTATCCGTCAGTGGGCATTTCCGTCGAAAAAAGAAACAAAAGGCACCACATACCACGCAGCACGTCGTCGCCATCGCCTTACTCTCACACCACAACTGATACCTCCATCCCTTGATATAATTCATCCCATCCACGATCACTATCGTATCCTTGCCCAGTAATCTCTTCACCCGCCCATACACCACGGCACGAGCCTCCTTTTCCGAACGCGCGCTGTCATACACTCTTCGCGGGTGGGATGCATCATGCGACGCAACGACGTGAATTCTATAGCGACCCTTTTCATATTGTGATTGTGGGTTCCCTTCGGCTTCGGGCGTTGATGACCGCGGGAAGAGGGTGTTTTGGAGGTTCTCAAGGAGAGTGGAAAGTTGATTGGCTCGGTAGGTGAGGCCAGAGCAAGGGTATCCGGTCAGAATGATGAGCTGAAGAAGTGTTAGACGGCTGAAGAGCTGCGTGGGGGGAAAGTAGACTTAACTGGCATTGTTTCGACTCTACCAAGGGGTGGGTTGAGCAGAACCAGCAAGATACTTAACTATGTCCAGTACTAGTGAGCAAGCCTCGGCCTTGAAACATTCGGGCCAGTGTGATTTAACTACACAGTACCCCGTTTTTTGGGGGCGTTGCTTTTGCTAGCCTCCGGGGGCTCAGGGGGGTCCTCGGAAGGAATGCTGCGATCAAAGCCAAAAGCCTCATCAATGGCTTTTTGTGCGACTTCAGGAGAAGATGCGCCTCGTGGGCCCCAAATCAGCTCTGTTCTGTTAGCCTCTCAAAGTGATACTATGGGTTGAAGTATAGTATGTAGTTACCACCAGAATCCGGGGCAGCCCATGCAGCAGCAAAAGCAGCCTTAAACTCTTCCTTGGACCTTTTATATGGTTGTTTGCTCATAGTTGTAATCTGATTCTGAGGGTGAGATACTGTTGGACTTAGGGAATACTGTGAATAGTAAAGACTTTGTTGAATTTCTGTCAATCTATCTAGACAACTATGGACTATTTATACATCTTAGGGTCCATAAGGATAATAGGAAAAGTTGTGGAAAAGCAGCAAATTTGATGACAATCTTGAACATATAAAATTAAGCAAGAGATGAAAAGTTTGTATCTTGTGTCACCTGATGTTGAGAGATAGTGACAATATATGAAATTTATTAAATGAAGTTGAGATTATTCAGTGAAAGTTTGAATGATAACTGAAATGAATCTTATAAATTCAACACATTTTTTTCAGCTTGAGCTTATTGAGTGCTTTTTGTTTATTCATTCAAATCAGATTTAATGATTGAATTGTTTGATTTGATCAGCAAGTTCATAATATTAACTAGATTGAAATTTTCAATGAATTTCTCAAAAAATTTATCTTCTAGAAATTTAATCAGATTGTCAGCAGACATGTTTCTAGTTGAAACTCAATTAATAAAAAACTTTTTACATTGAATCTGCTTGTGAAATCAGTGTTGATGAATATTAATGTGATGAAGCTTAATTATGTAAGACCCCAGCTGTAAGCTCTGTGAAAGCTAACACTGCCCCTTTTCTCAAATGTAACTAGTCTTAATTTGGTTAGCTTTAGCAAGCATAACACACATATAAATAACACACTGATTTCCCTCTTCATTGAGAGAATCAGTGGCAATCTCTTTTGCCTAACAACTATATCCTTTGCTTATTGATTCTCTTATTGATTAAGTGAATAGTAGTCATCTCATGCCTACTTTATACACCAACTGGATAGATCTTTTATTCTATCCTTATATTTTGCCACTTTATGAAAAGTGAAGCAAAGCTGATCAGCAGCTGTAAGATTTGTTAGTTATTTATATATATAATAAAATTATTTGTTTAATTTGAACTGTAAAGCTTGAAACTCAGATTGTTAAACAATTATTTTCATTAAATAATTTTTTTGAATGTAAATAAATATATGCAGTTTTGTTTTTGTTAAAAAATCATTACAGAATGTTGTTTGAATGTTTTTTAATCAATAAATATTTTAAAAAAAATATTAGTAAGTTTTGTAAGCTTTGATGAATTACAAAATTATTCACAAATAAAATATTGCTTAAGATGAAAAAAGCTTGTTGATTATTTTTTTGTCAGTAAAATATTTAAAAATATAATTTCAAATTGTATATAAATATTTAATTATTCATTTTATAACTGTATGATGCTTTAAGTCTGAATTGCTCATGAATTTACTTAATGTGCTAATAAAAAAAACAACATTTGACTGAATTATAATCACTGCATAAAAAATAAAATTTATTTTGTTCTGATAAATGTGAATTTTTTAATCTGAAATCTGATTTTTATAAAATATTAAATCTGCAAGTTTTTTAATTATAAAGTTTTGCAGAAATGTTTGATTGATTAAATGAAACTGTATTGCAATTTTCTCAATATATAAATTTTGACAGAATTATATTTTTTGAAATACTTGATTTCATAAAATTTATATGTTTAAAAATCACATAAAATTTTTTATGTTTTTCAGTTCATAAACAATTTGTAAATATTAAATAAAAACTTTAAAGACTTTCTGATTGATGTGATGATATAAAATAATTATATTATTAATGTAAAAAAACAGTATAAAAATACTGTTTGTAAATAAACAAAATTTATCATTGATTTGTTTAAGCTCTAGATTCTTCAGAGTAGTAAAAAACTTAACATTTTAAAAATGAAAAAATTTGTACATATTGTATAAAATTTATAAGAATTTTCATCAAATTTCTGATTTTTTGTATTCAGTTGATGATAAAGCATATATATTTTTATTAAAATTAACATTGATGAAGATATTAATCACATTATATTAATGAGCTTTCAGATTAAAAATTATCATTAAAATTATAAAAAAATAAAAAACTCTGACTGCAAGTGTAGCTGTGTATGTATTTTTTTTTTATAAATGATTGTAAATTTTTTCTGATTATTAAATGAATTTTAAATTTAACAAAATAACTGTTTATATTATATTTATAATTATAAACTTACATTAAAAAAATCAATTTGATGAGATATTTTGCTGAAATAAACATTTTTTTTATAGCAATTTTTTTCATTCAGTTTTTTCATTTTAATTTTTATTGTTTTTTTAAATTTTTTTGTAAATGTATGCTTTTTCAGTTTCTTTCAGTTTCTAGATGATTTGATCAGTTTGTCATGATGTAAACAAAAAATCATATTTATAAATAAATACTTTAGTTTTTGAGCAAATGTGAAATGAAATTTTATAAATTTGAATTTGTTAGCTAGAGCATTTGTGTAAGCTGAGCATCTGACATGATATAACTTGTCAGAATTAATTCAATTTGTGTTGATTTTTTAAAGTTTGACATTTTAATGTAAGTTAGTTGATTTGACAGTTTTTTGAGTAGTTTGTTTTGTCTGAGACTGTAAATCACTAAATTGTTCAAAATTTTCACTTTTTTCATAAGTTTCTGATTTTTTGCTTAATTTTTCATCTTGAAAATCTACTATAAAATCTTCAGAAAATGATGTTACTGTTTTGTTGATGAATTTAAATATAAAATTGACAGTTGATGTCATCTTAGATGTCAACAAGTCAATATCATTGATTGAAAATTGATTAGTAAAATCAAATTGAACAGTTTTTGAAGTAGCTTGCTCAGCTGATTTCACTTTCTTATTCTGATTTTTTTTAATTTTTTAATGAAGATGATATTTTTTATAAATATAACTCTTTCAGATTGAAAAATTCAAATCTTGAATATATTAATTAATTTGTATTCAATTAAGTAATCAATTTCTGCTCTAAAAGCTATCTTTCTAAGTTTTTTAAATCTCACATTTTTTATAAAAAAATAAGCTCTACAGCTGAACACACAAATATGACTAACATCTGATTGATTTTCAGATTTGAAATTGAGATTGATATAGTGTTTGAAAGTCATAAGAAACATTTCTCAATTGAAAGCTTTAACTGAGATTTTATTGAGAAGATAATTTGTTGTTTTTGCATTTTTGTTTCATAAATTTTTGAATAAATTCACTGTGATAATTATGATTTTAAATATTGTTGATATTATATTCTCTGAGCATTCAGCTGAACTGTTCTGTTGAGAAGTTCTAAAAATTGAATGTTTAATATAATATTTTTCATTGTTTTTTCATTTTATGAGATTTTTTCACAATGCTGTTTTTCAATCTAGATGTATAATTAAAATTTTAAAACTGTAAAATTAATGAATTTAATTGATGATTTTTTGTAAATATTTCAGATTATTTGTTTTGATTCTCATGATTTTGATGAAATGAATATGTAAATAAAAACAGTAAATGTGAAGAATATATTTATTTTTGTTATAAACTTCATTCATAAGAATAAAATTAACATGAAGCTTCATGAAGAATCTGTTATCATAATTTATAAGTTTTTTAAAACTATGCTGATGTGCTTTGCTTAAAATGCAGATTTCACACTTAACAGTTGACTAGACTTGACCAACTTCAGGGTCGGGTCAGACCCGTGGGGGGTGCTGGCCGGCCGCTAGAGCCCTTAGGGCCTAAAGCTCCAGGCCCTGCCCGCCCCGCGGGCCAGCGGGTTCGGGCACGGGTTTACCTGTTAAACCCGCCCAGCGCCAAGCCCCCTGGAACTATACTTAATAGTGCCTAGCGTAGGGTCTCAACCAGGCCTGCTGCTGCCCGTTGCAGCCTGTAAGCAGCCCGTAGCAGCCAGCAGCAGCAGTTTACGCGATAATAAGCAATAACTATAGGGGTTTACGCAATAATAAGCGATAATTAGAAGGGTTAGGCCCTAGTTATAGGGGTATAGGCCCTAAATATAGGGGGTTGAGCGATAATTTTAGGCCTATACAGACCCTACAAAGCCTAAATCGACCTGCTAAGCCTTATATAATCAGGGTCGGGTTTACCCGGCGGGTTTCCGGGTTCCAGGCACCCAAACCCCACCCGTCCCGGCGGCCAAATCTAGGGGGCTTTGCCCGTCCTAAACGGGTTTCGGGCAGGGTCGGGTCGGGCCGGCCAAGGGTTTGGCGGGTTCGTTGGTCAAGTCTACAGTTGACAAATTATTGAGATTTTTTTAATTAATATTATTAACTGCATAAAGTAAATGCTTCAAGAGTTTTTTATCTAAATGATCTAGACATTAATGTCATAAGTCTGAATTGTTCTCAACTGCAGCTGTTTGAGCTAAAGCTGCAACTGCTGAAGTTGAATTGTTTTTAATTGCAGTTTCTGTGATTAAGATTGCAGTTTCTTTTTCAGTTATTTTTGAAGCTTTTTCAATTATATTTAACTTGTTTGTAGCAAATATTGAATATATTGCTTGAGACATAAACATAATATAATCAAAATTAAACAAATTGTATTTGAAAATCAGTTTAAATTTTATTTTTTTTAAGTAAACAAAATTTTTTTTATTCTTTTTGAGAATAAAATTAAGCTCATTCAGATTAATTTTTTATTTTTGTAAAAAAAATGTTGCTATTATATTAATATGAAAATCAGAAATGTAAACTGTTTGAATAAAATTTATTGTGATTTTTTCATTCAAAATATTAACAATCACAATGACATGTTTATAATTTTTCATTTTTAAATTTTGTTTTCAGTCAAAATTGAGTTATTTTCAACAAAATAAAATTCATAAAATTTCAATTTATCATTACAAACATGTATATTAATTTTTAAATTTATTATAAAATTATTGCAAAAATGATAATTAAATTGTGCTTCTGACTTGTTAAAATTAAAGAGAATTGTGATGATGAAATTAATAACATTCAGCATTGAGTTATTTTTGTTCTAATTATCTGACTGATTTTTAATTTTACTTTCTAGCAGTGAGTTATTGCTTTTTTTATTAATTTTTTTTAAATTTTTTTACTTTCTCAATAAGCTTTATGACTCATACTCTGAAAATGAAGTTCTTGAGTTTTTTTTCTATCTGCTTTATGATTTTCAAATTCAATTTTCAATTGTTTAAATATATTTTTGAATTAAGATAGTAGCAAATGAACATTCAGTGTCATTTGTCACAAAAACACTTAATTTTTAACTTTTCTAACTGTGTTTTGTTTTATAAAATTGATTCATTTTCTAAAATTGAAAATGCTGAAAATTTTTATTTTTTTGAAATTTGCTGTGCTTGATGCTGACAGAATTTTTTAATTAATTTCTTAATATTAATTACTGATTTATTTTTTCAGATTTGCTTCATGCATTTGAAGTTATGATGATTTGTGAAATTTTTATTGAATTTTTCAACAATGTGTAGAAATTTGAAAACAATACTGCTGTTTTCTAGTATGTTTGTAATTTTATACTCAGTAAGTCACTTCATAATGAGTTTTCAGTTATTCAGTCAGTTTTCAAAAAAAGTTTTATAATCAGAATTTTTTCAAAAAATTATAAAATAATCTAAAAGTTTGTGATTTTATTGTTCAGTAATTTTAACAAATTTTTTTTGAGAATAACTAGCAGAGCATAAACAATGATAATGTTGTGAAGTGCAAAAAAATGCTTTTAATGAAGATGTGCTTTTATATAAAATTATATTTGTTTTATAACATTTCTTCTCTCAATAAAGTTTTTATTTTTTTTGTTTGAAAGTTAATGTAATAAGTTTTTATTCTAAAACATTATTTTTTGTATTTTTGATTGCTTTGCAGATTGATTTTTTCAGTTCAAAAAATTTTTCAATTATTGAATTGATATACTTTCAGATATTATAAACTTGAATTTGTTGTTAAATGACAGTGATTCAGTTTTTTCAGTCATTGCTGATGTTGAAAATTTGTTTGAATAATATATTATTTTATAATTGATGACTGATACTGAGTTTTGTTTTGTACTGTTGACAAGTTGAGCTGTGATAAAAAATCTGAACAAGAATGATATTTTGTGATTGAAGTTTATGACTGAAACAAATCAGAATGACAATCTGATAACTGATTGATGAACTTTTCTGTATTTTTGTTGATTGAAAAAAATCAAAATAAATGTTTGCTGACTGACTGACAAATTTTTTTATGTTTTTTTGAAATTTCGCTGTTTTTAAAGTTATTTGTAAAAAAAAACTCAAATAAAAATTTTTTTTGAGTAAATTCAGAAAAAAAAGCTTAAATGAAAATATTCAGTGAGCTGCAGTGTTTGTTGCAGTTTGCAAGAAATTGAAATATAAATGAAATTTGTACAAATATACAGTTAAATTTGTATATAATTGTGAGTGATAATTTAATATTAAATTAACTTTATTTAAAATCTCAATAACATGTGAATATAGTGTCTGATTTATATGAGAAAACTTTATATAAAAAAATCTATCTTGTAAAATATTCTGAGTGAATTTTAAAAACTCTCAAGAGCTTAAGATGCTGATTTAATATATATTGAAATAATATAAGTTTTAATGAAATATATTATATAAAACTGTATGTGAAATTCAAAGCAATATATAAAAATTCAGCAAGAAAAAATAATTTTGAAAGAATTCAGATTCATAATTATTAAATTTAGAAAATATTATGAATAATAAAAACTTTGTTGAATTTCTGTCAATTTATCTAGACAATTATGAATTATTTATACATCTTAGAATTCATAAAAATAATAGAAAAAGTTATGAAAAAGCAGCAAATTTGGTGGCAATCTTGAACATATGAAATTAAGCAAGAGGTGAAAAGTTTGTATCTTGTGTCACCTGATGTTGAGAGATAGTGGCAATATGCAGGATTTATTAGGTGAAGTTGAGATTATTCAGTGAAAGTTCAGATGATAGCTGGAACAAACCCCATAGGTTCAACAGATACTCACTGTAGACAGGACTTTGAAGCATGAAATAGTCTGCAGATTTTGGATCTTGGGTTCTGAGGGAGCTGGATGTCAGCTTATTTCTGGATGAAGATATCAACGCCTTTTATATATTGAATTGGTCTTGGTGGCCAGGCAGCAATCAGCTGGGCATGTTCTGTGTGTACCACTGACAGGTGGTTTAGAGCAATGCGGGCACCTTATCTGGCATAGTTACCATAGCGGCGACATTGCAAAGATCAATTTTAACTAAATTTTGGGTTGAAAGGTCACTGACTCACTGGTGACTGTTGGATGATTCCTATTTCATCTCATGTTGCCTAGGGATGGTCAGGATGACTTAGATAACTAGTTAAAAGACTCCCATAGACTGCCATACAAATAAGAGTTAGAATAGTCCCATTTTCACCTTCAGAGAAACTCACAGGCAATGGAATCAGCAGAGCAGATGAAGTCCATATATTGACATGGTTGACTCCCTAAAACCTCTATGCCAGCTACTCTTCCATTCATCTCCAACACCACACCCCCGGCTATTGAATTGATATCATATCACGAAGATGAAAACTACCTTGTTTGCGGTGACCCTGAACCCGGTGTACGCTCCCAGTTGTTGAGGGTTTGTACACAGGAAGAAGTATACTGGGTCCGAGTGACATTCCAGGGAACTGTTTACCAGTTGCAAAGCAAGAGTGACAACTTGAGGAAGAAAAGATCCGAAAGGCGCAAGGAGTTTCAAGAATTCGTCAAAGCATTGAATTACTCCTCGTTCGTTCTTATGGACAACACGTCACCGAACTTGTTTTTATCCTCTCGCAAACGCCCATGAATCTGGTTGAAATGCATCCCACATTTCGAGTCGAAGACAATAATGTTTTTGTCAATCACGTCAAATACATTGTTGATTACGAGGTCCGTGAGGATCCTACACGAGTTATCTATATCCCATCCTCCGAGTTTCTGTCAGCTCGAAAGATTGATAGCTCGAATATATCAGAGCAAGTTGAAATTGTTGATGGCCGTGTTTTCCGCGTCCGACTGGTTTTTGACGACGAGGATAGAGAATATATTTACAAAACCATCAACCGACCGTTTTACGAGCATATGGACTATTCGAAAGGAGCTGGAGAACCTTCAACGTGTCAAAACATTGGCAAATATTGTACAGCAAGCGGGTGTTATGGTCGCGCCCAATCCTTACATGACTTCACAGAGAAATGAAGAACAACCACTTGTTATCACCGGCATTCTCTTAGAGTATTGTGGCGGTGGTTCACTGCAATATATTCTGGGAGAAAATCGCATCAGCAAGTTCCGCTGGCAAATCTGGCCCCTTCAAATTGGGATTGCCTTTTCCCAGCTCCATGCCATTGAGCAAACTCATATGGACATAAAACCCTCAAACATAGTCCTTGACCTGAAAGGGAATGCGACCCTTATCGACATTAGTGGTATGGGCTTTACGCACGCGTGGCTCGCTCCAGAAATGAAAGATGAAGCGTCACCAGTCAATATGTCACCCAGGTCGCGTTTGCTGCATGACATCTGGGCTTATGGAAAGCTCTTGAACGAGATAGCAATACACATCGATGGTGATTCATTCGCCACGAAGATTCAGATTATAGCGAAAAAGTTAATGCACGAAGAGCCAAAGTTGCGCATGCGTCTTTCCACTGCAATCACCCAACTCCGTCAAGCGCTACCACGAGATTCCGGCTAATATTCATCCCAATCAATAGATATCCTCTTCATCAAAACCGCTGTTGGTTCTGTTCCCTATGGAACATTAGCAGCTAACCAATGCCCAATGAAATCGAGGAATCAATGGCCCATCGTGCTCTAGTCCAGGTAATAGAAGTCATCTGGACACAAAAGAATGTTCAGAGAAAATACCAGGTTCATTTCAATATTTTTCTCAGCCCAACAGGAGATAAAACATTCTAATTTAAAAGAAATATTTGTCAAATTCCGTCATTTCTCCAGTTCCTTTTCGGCTTCATAGTTGCGAAGCAGCCCACCAACATTCAGTTTCCACCACAGCCCCAGCTCCTTCAAAGGAGTGCGATCGCGATGCCGAAACACGCTCCCTTTCTTCTCATGTGGAACGAAATTGAAACTTTTTACCATGGAAAACTGCTCAGCATGCTGGATAACCCGATCTACTGCCAGGTGGCTGCACAGTATGGATTCTTCCCATTGTACCATAGTAATATTATGCTCCGAGGAAACCTGCGATGTAAACGTCGTGGCTCTCTGCGTATTCCTGCAGACGGGGAATGGCAGTAGAATCCTCCATCAGAATTGACTTGGGATATGGCTAGTTTGATCCAGCCATTGGTTCATCAGATCTGTCGTAACCTCGTGGCCGTTGCCCGTCTGGACCGGTCAGTGGTATGGAAAGGTCTTCATTGCTGGGATCACAGAAGTGAATGAACGTTGACGAATTGGCCACAGCACGAAGGGAGGAAGAATGAGTAGTCATGAGGAGTTTCATGGCTACCTATCTATAGTTTCGTGAAGAATGAGGGTTTTGGCCCAGGCGGAATTCCGCTCTGCACATCCTGATCGATTGTTTTATAGAAGGACATCGCATCCCATTGTGGCATCTTCAGGGAACCCGATGAGCCCCCGTTCTCTGAGTCTTGAGCAATGCATACCTAGCGGAGTTGAAGACTCTGGCATGTTGATGCTTGGGATATTGTGAATTTCTTAGCTGATGATGCATGGGTCGCACAACAGTCCCGGCTGGACCAGTCTGTTTCTGAATGTTAACTGTTAACTAGAGAAGATGGCCTCTCGGAGTGAAGAGGTCAAATGCCACCATGCAGTTCAGATCCAACATGAAGAGTGACAAACAGTTGGTTTAATGTAAGACCGGCATTGGAAATATCTTGCATTAGTTTTTCAGACCAATTGACACATTTAGCATCAAGATGTGATTTATTTCACCGTTTCTGGAGATTGTTGATTCATTCTTTGATAGAAAAGCTTCTCTAGGATATAAGATCTTCTCTCTCTCTTACATAACCAGCTTTACTATTCATTACGGGCGAGCATAGCCATCTATTGCAGCATGAAGAATGGCAGGCCCAGGTCCAGCAATAACGACTACTCAACTGGAACCGGGAGGGGACGATTGGCGAGGGCCTGATGATCCTGATTGTCCCTACAACTGGCCGGTGTGGAAACGCATCTACATGACCAGTATTCCGGTGTTCCTCTGCGTCAGCGTGTGAGCATCATCCCGTCGCCTTGAAAAGGTCGTTTCTGACTGAAGAAGGTCTTTCGCCTCGTCCATTTATACCTCTGGAGCCCGCAATGTTGCGCAGAAATTCGGTGTCTCGCACACAGAGTCTCTACTCGGCCTTTCCCTCTTTCTTTGGACTCAGGGTCTTGGAGCGATCATTACCGCTCCGATCAGCGAGTACTATGGCCGCAGAATTGTATACCTATCCACGGTTCCAATCTTTGGATTATTTATCCTAGGCGCAGGGTTGGCACAGAACTTTCCGACCTTGATCGTCTGTCGCTGCTTGGGTGGTTTCTTTGGAAGTGCAGTGGTTTCCGTCGGCGGAGGTACAAATGCAGACCTCTGGCCCCCTACTCTGGCGGGATTCGTATATCCATTCTATTTCGTATCGCCTTTTCTGGGCCCAGCCCTCGGTGCGAAAAATACTGTATACCTCTGAAGATTTTTCCATGCTAACCTCTGCAGGGCCTGTTATCGGCGGCTTCGTAAGCGAGAAAAGGGACTTTCGCTGGCTAGAATGGGTGATTCTCTTTCTGATCGCCTCCACTTACCTCTATTCCGTCCCCCAATCCGAAAACTATAAGAAAACGATCCTCCAAAAGCGCAACCGTGTCGGAAATCAAGTCAATGTGTCTCCGAAATTCAAAGTCGCCCTGCCTTCCGGTGCAGTGGTCCAACGTATCGTCCTTAAACCTTTCAAGATGCTATTTGTCGAGTCCATCGTGCTCTTTATGACCATCTATATGGCTTTCAACTTTGCCGTTTTCTATAGTTTTTTCGCTGCCTTCCCATATATCTTTAGTAGCCAATACCGCTTTACGCTTAGCCAGCAAGGCCTTACCTTCATCCCGATAGCTCTGGGCTGCGTTATCGGCTTTCTTGCTGTGGTCTACATAGATCGAAGAACTTATCCTGCACTCGAGGCAAAGTATGGTGTCGGCGCGGTTCCCCCCGAGTACCGTCTCTACGGCGCAATAGTCGGATGTGCTTTTAACCCAATCAGTCTCTTCTGGTTTGGCTGGACTGCCAAGGCAGGGGTGCATTGGTTGAGCCCTGTGATTGCGGCGGTGCCATTCGCTGTGGGCAATATCATGGTATATAGCAGTGGAGCACTGTATATCATGAATTCATACGGATCGCTACACGGGGCTAGTGCCCTCAGTGCCAATAGTCTCCTTCGATATGCGGGTGGAGGTGCGTTTCCGCTGTTCACGGTGCAAATGTTCTCCGCTATGGGAATTGGATGGGCGAGCAGCTTGTTGGGCTTCGTGTCAGTGGCGTTGGTGCCAGTGCCTTGGGTATTGTATAAGTATGGACACAGAATCAGGGCGCATAGTCAGTATATTACCATCCCAATAGTTGAGGAGAATTCGTCAGTGGAGGATGGAGTCAAAGCGTGAGATAGAAAGGAGTATACATACTAGAGACCAACTTGCAAGAGAAAAGAATGATAAATTTTTTACCCATTACTTCGAACACATGATTAAAAAACTCTACGGCAACCTCGTGTCCGCGCGTAAAAGGAGACATCAGACAAAGTTGTGGTGGAGTTGTTCCCAACAGCATGGTTGTACCTTGAGCATCGTAAAATAATCATCGTCTATTCATTATCGGTATTAGCAAGGAATATTCTTCCTATTGTAGGTTGTTAATCAGTCTGACATTTTCATATCCCTAGAGCCCGCAAATTATGCATCATGGATCGAAAACGAGCTCCGTGCTGAATCGAAGTCGACATCATCCCAGGATGGATATTCCGAAGAAATGCGGGAACACCGGAGTCATTTGGTAACTAACTAGTAACTAGTCTTTCGGCTTAGATGGTTAACGTAGATTTGTATCATGATAGGGTACAAAGCACTGAAGAGCTGAAGTCCGAACAACAGCTGACATTTTTTACCGCTTGCGATGCATGTAGATGCGAGAAATGAGGACGAAGAATTGGCCTCTTGGATATAACTGACACGGTTTCTTTTCCTTTTCCCCTTCTTTTTTCTTATCCATGTTTGTGATTATCCATTGCATGCCAAAGGTTTGCACCTTTCTAGTTCCTCTTCTTTCCACCGCAGTTCATAACCAAATACCGTTCGCCGAAGCTTTTCATCCTATGAAAATTTGTGAACACGATAAAATCCGGCGAAATGCCTAAAAGAAAAGCCTACCCCAGGATCATCTTCAAATAACAGCGTATCCAAAACCTCCTCAAACAGCTTGGTTACCTGAAACCCTCCTTCTTCAGCCTTGGGAAAGAACGCAACAATCTTCTCCCACAACCACGGCTGATACGGCGTAAACACAACCAACGCAACCGCGTGCCTTGACATCTTGAGCGTCTTCTGCACGCTGGTTATCAAATTATGATGCTGTGGGTGGTTATATATCACATCCGCGAGAATCAGCACATCGAACCCATCTGCGGGAGATTCCAAATGACCAAGGACGGTGCTCGGATCCGCACCCCACAGATATCCCTCCGCGCGCAATGGCGAAGAGAACGGTGAACTCGATCGAATCAGTTCCTCGCACGCAGCCGCATTGACTCGCAGATTATCAATGAGTTCTAGATCCGGATAGTCCGTCACCACGACCGTTTTCGCGCCGTTGATTGCGCAAACGAGGCTCGGGAGACCAGCGCCAGCCCCTAGCTCGAGTATGGTTTTGCCCTTGACCCATGAGTCTGCGCGGGTCTCGAGGTAATTCGACACTATCCTGCCAGCGTTCCAGAGCAGGTAGCCCTCTCGAGGAAGAGACTGTCAGTTGGGAAATTTCCAGATATGAGGGGACCTTATCCATACATAGAGCGGATGGTCGCCTACAAGCCGCAAGTTTAATATTTGGCCTGACAGCGTGCGGTGTTGGGCGAATGTGGCAGGTTTCGGAGGGGGAAGAAAGCCTTCTGGTTCTTGGAAGACGGCGCTGAGATCGAGATCTTCGGTCATTTCAAATTCAGAACCCATGATTGCAGCCTAGAAACAGCTTAGAAAAGAAAAATAGACAGGTAGAATGGAGTCAATTTACAGCGTGAGGACATACCAGGTCGTTTCGTAGCCAGCAACGCCACACCAAAACCCCGGAGATCTGCTGTCCGCTAACTTAGTTAGTTAACTAGCGGGCAACTTACACAGTACTATTAAAAAACTAAAAACATTTCACTTTTAGGGCTTGGTGCAGTCATGGGAGCAATGGATTGACTTTCAACACAGATGCCCTAATCTAACTGAATTTGATTGGCTACTGCCTAACTGAATTCAGTCTGTAAATAAACAAATCCAGCCCATCTGCAACATGTTCATAACATTCTTACAGCATTTGCTGATCTGTTTTTTATTGCATTCTACACATGACTCTTTCAATTCAAAATGAAGAATACATGTTTATCTTTGCAATCAATCTCTGCTTTTCAGTTGAATATCATTGCAAATGAAGATGCTGAACAAAAGAATTGTTACAAATGCAGACATACACATTCAGTGACTGACTTTATGAAAGATGCTCAGCAGCTTTTGATATATATAAATTACTGACAGTTACAGCATCAGAGTTATTATCAATGTCAGCAACATCAGCAATGTCATTGTGATTGATTCACACATGTTTTACAATTTATATCTGATTCAAACTCAAATGTACAAATCAAACAATGCAGTAACTGCAAAATTATACATTTTTTAATTAAGTTTATAACTGAGATGAGAAAGCTTGCAAGCTGCAACAAATGCTGTGAGAAACATTAAAAATAATATCAGACAGCTGCAGCTGAATGCAATAATGACATTATTGTAGCTGAGTTCAGTTTTTTAGCTGCAGAGTTGATTTTCTGCACACATTGTGATGACATGCTTTCTGAAAATGAGTTTACAGTTGAAAATTCATAATTTAATGTCTGCAGTTGCTGCTGCATGAATGCTCACTGTGTTCATTCACTTGCATTTGTTATATTCTCAATGATGTCTGAAAAAGCTGTCATGTGTTTGACTTCAGATACAAAACTTTGTTCATATTGTGATTGAATTATTTCAGCTCTCAGTTTTGTGCTTGCAAATGATACAACAATTGATGAGTGTGAAAAATGTTATCAAAAGTTTGAAATTTTGTCAAATAAAATTGCTGAAACTTAAAAGCAAACAAAAAACATGAATCATCATTGTGAATGTTTGCTGTTGAATTTTCTGAACATATAAAACTGTAGAAAATCACTCAATCTTGAAAAAATAAATGTTGAATATTATAAGTGTCATGTGTTGCATTAAATTGATGAATGTTTCAAAAGCAATAAATGAAACTTCATCTTTAACAGCTGCTGCAAGAATGAAAATATTAAGCTTTCATATTTTTGAAAATTATTAAATGTGCTGAAGTAATTACTGATGAAATGTAATTCAATTGCAAATACTTTCAAAACATAAATTTGTTGATACAATTGCACTCTAACATTTACATTTTTTTTTTTGCAATTTGACAAACACATTAATAATGATTTTAAAATGTTTTAAATACTGAACAAGCTTTATCATCTGCATGATTTACTTCTTAATGTTAAGAATAAAAATTCAATTTTTGCACAGATTTGATTTTATAATTCAAATTTTGCTAATGATTTTTACTGTCATTATGATAATAAATTAAATTATAATGTGTTGTGTTATCTGATGAATATATTTTATGAATGTGAGAATTCATATATTCAGTTTTATATAACTGCAAAAAAATAACTGAAAAGTGCAACTGCTAATTTCAATGTTAAATTTTTTTCAAATGCTGATATTCAATTAATTATTTCATAATGTGCTGATTGATGCAGAGAAAATTTGCTCACTGTCACTGAAATTGCAGCTGTCATTTCAAATGTTATTAACTTGAGTAAATATATTTTTTGTGATGTCTGCATGACTTTGCAGTTCAGTCAAAATAATTTTTCTGAGCTTACACATATTGATTTCAGCAACTGCAATTACTCACTGTTGCATTATATATTGCTTTTTTCACATAATGATATTGATTGACATTGACAGATGAAGCTGTGAGACATTAAAAATACACATTAACAACTGTAGCTCACACAATTGACATGATACAAATTTCATTTTTTTCAGCAACTGAATGTGTTTAATCAAATTTTCTACTCTGATAAATTATTTCAGCAATATTTAATTAATGTGTGAATGTGTATTGAGCAAAAATGTTTATATTACATTAAATTTCATCAGTAAAAGATTTGTGCAGATTTATATTTAGATATATTGCTCAGATAATGTTGATGAGTGTATTACTAATGACTTAAATCTTACAAATATGTTGATGATGAATGCATCATGTCTCAATGCTGAAAATAATGCTTCATCAAATGCTGAACTACAAATTCATAACAATTAAAATGTTGATAAATTTATCATTTTATTGTTTTCTTTCATCAGCAGCAACTGTCACATGTTTCAGTTGTATCAAAATTTTATGACAATTTACAAAATGTTCAGTCAGTTGTGCTTTTTTATCACATTTACAAATAATTCAAGATAATCAGAAATTCTGACTGAACTTAAATTTAATTAATAATTAAACAATCATCTGAATTTCATCTCATGTGTGTTTGAACTCAAGATGAAGAATTTCATAAAGCAGATCAGAAAGAGCTGCATTTTCAATCTGATAAAAATTTACATTTATATAATTAAGTATCAGAAGTGAAATATGTCACATATACACTTTGTGTTATAATTAATGAATAAAATACAGTTTTTTCAGTCAGATGTGATTAATCAGTTGATTGCAGTCAAGCTGTTTTTATTAAATTTAAAATATGATGAGTTATAAAAAATTGTGTGATTTTGCATGATTCATAATTTGTATCTGAATCATGATAATAACACTTTATGTTTTGCAGTTGATGAAATGTTAGATCACTGCTACTGCACAAAAAAGTTTTTCAAGCACTTTTGTAACTCTACATTAGTTGATGATGATGAATACTCAATATACAAGCAGTGTCAGCAGAAAAATATCATGTTCATTATACATGTTGACAATCATGATATTCAAATTGACAACAGTTAAATTGTTTTCTATAATTTGTATTTCAGCTGAAGATATCAAGCTCACATAAACATTAAGATTTGCTTGAGTGTGACTGCTATCAAATATATTTACAAATATATTTATAAAAATGAAAATTAGATGAATGCAGCAGTTTATCTTGAAACTCAGAAAGTTGATGAGATGTTTAATTACTTAAATGATTGTTATATTGACTCATTAGAAACTGTGTGACAAATGTTTAAATTTTCATTTCATCAGAAGTTTTCATTTGTTGAGTAATTTTTTTTTCATCTTGAAAATCAGCATCTAATCAGTTTTCACAAGAAAATGATTCTTCAGCAACTGATGAAAACAGTTAGCAAGATAACAAGCAAGCTGCTGAAGTTTTTTAAGTGAAACTGTGAGCATTTAAATGAATTGAAATATTTATATCATGAGTTTCTGCAACATTTTGTCTGAAAAATGAGATGAAATAAGTGTTAACAGTTTCATCAGCAAGATTTTGCAATTGAAAAAATGTTTACTGCTTCATTTGCTCAGAATAAATGTTACTATCTGCAGATGCTGCTTATGAATGTTAAGAGTTTTATCAGTTTTGATGACATCTGAACTGTTAATGAAGTTTGACATGAGTTATATCAGATTGCTTGTCTGATTCTTGAGCTTTTAAATGATGACAAGAAGTAAAAGTATGTGTTTAAAAAATCAAAAAACTTTTGAACTGATTATTTATTATGCAATTTTTTTATTGTAATTTTGATGTTTGATGACTTTGTAAATCTTCTAATGCTTTGAAAAAAATTCAAAAATTTTATATGTGATGATTTATCATGATGCATGCAGTGTATTCTTAAGTGTGTCAGAAACAGAATGATAGAGAATGAAAATGCATGATTATTTGATTTTGTAAATCTACATTATGACTACAAATTGTATTTTCTTGACTGAAATCTTCATGAATACAACAAAAAGCTTGATGACTTTGAAATGTCAAATTATGTGTATAACTGACTTGAGGCAGAAAAACAATTAAATTCACATGTTGAAGCTTCATCAATCAAGAAGATAAATTCTGACACATTGAATTCAAATCAGTGTGTGTATTTTGACAGTGTGATAATTGTCATGAAGTCTGAAAATCATGATGTGCACTTTTATCTGCAAGATTCTGATGACATAAATAAAATATATGTTTATCATATAATTTGCAGCTGACTCAGCTGATGAAATTATAATGTAATTTGTGTGATTTCTTCTGACATTGCAGCTTTTCTGCTGTCAGAAAATATAACAACTCACTTGCAGTTTCAAATTTCATTAAATGCAGATGAAAATTTATTAATTTCAATTTTGAAAACTTCAGCAGTTGACAAGTTTCTGAAGAGAATGAATTTAATTATATAAAATGAAATTTTCATGCAATTTTGTTACAATTCAGAAATTATTTATTGTTTATTTTGTAATTTAAAAAATATATCTGACACTTTATTTGATGATGTTTTGATTTTAATAAGTGAAAATTTTGTGCAAATGCTTCTGATTGTGAAGTGAGAAGATAAAAATCAAATCATCAATCATTGTTTACAAAGTTTTTTTTTTTTGACAAAAACTTCAAATGCTACAGCTGCAGCAGAACATGCAGTTTGTGCACAATTTTGTCAATGTTGTGTATGCTAATTAACTGAGTGAGTTTTTGTACAAGAAAAAGTTCATAAAATTTAATGTAGTGAATTTGCTGTTGTATGTACAAATAAATAAAAGTTTTGAAAATTTTTGTGAGTGTGTTTTTTCATGTGCAGTTCTATGTGATGTAAGTTAATCACATAATTTTTTTGTAATCTGTGCTATTTTCTCAGTTATCAATGTCACTTTATCAAAAATCAACAATTATTTTATAAAGCAGCTTAATGATCAGAAGAGAACTTATCATTCTGTAAATACTGTTAACATTAACAAATTGAACAACACAAATTATAATTACATGTCTGAATTTCTAGAATTTTTGATTTTAAACAATTTGTCATCTGCACATCTTCATTTCAAAATTGAGATATTTATTATATTAACTTGAAATTTACAACTCAATGAAGATCTTTGCAATGAAATGTGTTTGATTGTTATGTGACTGAAACATCATATTATACTTGTGTGAATTCTGACAGATGATCATGCAGAAATGTCACATTTCATTTTTCAGATTACTTTCTTCATCACTGAAGATAAATTGTCATTTATTCTGAGTCACAAGCAGTTTTTCATTTATTTCTGCTTTGTCATAATGATTAATAAATTTCAAAAGCAATTGTTACAAACTGTTGAGATTGATTTGCATGTGCTGATTTTTGCACATAAGCAGCTTTACATTGTGTTGTCACATGTCACAAATGTTAAAAATTTTATGATTTTAAATGAAAACAATCAAGATTGAACAATTGCTAATGTGATGTATCTGAAGATGCTACAGACTTTTCAGAATGTAAATAATGAGTGATAGAAATGTAAGTAGTTGAATCAAACTGTTTTTTTGCATTTACAGCTCAAAAATTCAGTCTTCACATGTTATTTATTACATGAAGAAAAAAAAAAAAATTATTCATTCACAAAATTTTCTGATACAAGCTGCATAATGTCTGTCATTGCAATTTGCATTTACAAAACTGCTTGCATAATTTCAATCAATTTATTCTGATGCTTCATTAAGTGATTTTCTTCTTCAAATGCTTGAACTGCAGTGTGATGACTTGACATGACAGTGAGAAGAAAAGAAACAAGAGCACAAGTCATCAATGACTGAATTGAGATCAAATTAATTTCAATAAAAATGAAGAAGACTGCTGCAATCACTGATGAAAAATTGACAGTTCAGAAGCAATAAGAAGTGATGATTTGATGATGAAAAGTTTGTGATGCTGAAGTTAATGCTTGAGCTATGACTGATGCAGCAGACAGAACAGCAGAATCAGAAGAAGTGACAGAAGCAAAAAAAATAACAAAAACAATAAGAACAGCAAAAATAGCAAAAGCAGAAGAAGTAGCAGAAGCAGAAGAAGCAAAAGCAGCAAAAATTACTTATTAATGCTGACACTGATGAATGTTGTTCTGATTAACTGTGATTTTTTCAGATAAGTTATAAGTTTGTTGTTTACATTGAGTTTTTGATTGCACTTACAAGATCACAGAATGCAATGTGTTTCATTACTGTTGTAGTGACAGTTGACATACAAATTGTTCAGCACTCTCTTCATCACAATACAATTAATAAATGAATTAAGATTTTTTTTATAATGTTCACATGATACTTCAGCTGTGCTGTCAACAATCTGAGTCAGCAAAAACTTTATGTTGACAACACAACTGAAGATCAGTTTTTTATTATTTTGAAACATTGCTGCATGAGTGATTATTTTCTCAGTGAGCTTGATCATTGTAGTTGATGAATGATAGCTGTATTTATTCAACAGTTTTTTAATTTCATCTGCATTGTAAATGCTGAGAACAGAAAATGCTTTTTCAGTCATGAAACTGAATGATTTGCTTCTGTGCTTGAAGAAGAGATTGATTGATGTAAAAAAAATCATATTGAGTTTGATGTGATCTGCTGAGACTGTTAACTTGCAGTTTTTTTTCTTTCTGACTGCTGAGCTTGAACATATGTTTGATTATGATATGAGATTATAATTTGTTCAAAATCTACAAAATTGAAAAATCTACAAGTTTTTTACAGTTATATAAGTTCTACATGTTTACTTTGTGTTCTTACAGATGTTGTGTTCAACAGATTGTGTTATAGCTGTAGAATCAACAAAAAGAATCTGTAAATAAAGACAGAAAGAGATTTTATGTAATTTACTATGATTAAGCAGTTTCTAGTGAATTATGACTAAGCAGTAAGTTAGATGATTTATCAGAGACAAGTCATCAGATGCTTGTGTATATTTATTAACTAAATCATTCTGATCATCTCTTGTTGAAAAATAAAGACACAACACTGTGGCTCTTGATTGGTTGAAAATGTAGTCACATGTAAGAGAGTATCAAGAAAAAATTTCTGCATGTAAATAAGCAAGCTACAGTCAGAATTCACAGGCCAGGCAAATACACACAAGATCAAAAATAATTTTTACTGTAGAGATTTCAACAGTTAAGAGTCACAAGACTCAAAAATCTATTGCTAGTTCTGTATTATTTGAAATTTTTATTACTTGCTTGTTTTATTTATTGATTTAAAAACTCAAAACTGATTTATTATAATTATTTAAAAATCTGTTTTTAAATCAACACAATGTCTGACAATCAAAAAGCTGAAGTAGTTCTGAGCAGTCTGTATGACTGAGATTTTTGAAAAAGCAATTTTAAACATAAGATGAAGACTCTAAAGCTAGAAAATCAGATTTTTAATAACATTTCATCACTGCAAAAGTTTCAGAAAACAATTGCAGAAATTTCAGCTGCTTCAAACTGTATTTATAAAACAAAATGAATTGTTGAATATGATTTGCTGATAAAAAATATTCAAAAAACTTTTATTGTCAACATCTCTGCTACTGACTTGCAGACATCTGTGAAGATTATTCAAGAAAATCTGATGAACAAAATATTTGACAAGAAATACAAAATTTCAAATTTAAAACATTAAATTCATTTATCACAATTTTGTGAATATAAGTGTGATTTGACAAGTTACAAGAAGCAATGAAATGTGTTTAACAAGCTGAACACATGAATGAAAACAATGATTTGCAAAATTTATAAATTTGAATGCTGCAAATCTAGACTGTGAATGAGTCTAAGAATTACTCAGATCTGAACTGATTTTGAACTGTATGATTTCAATCTGATCTCACATACTCAACTACTTGGTCAAATTGAGATGAAATGAGTTGATATAGGGGTCTTGTTTTGTTTTACTCATAGAAACTTGTTATAAAAGATGAATACTTCTAATTTTACATTATAGCAGCTGCTAACTATCTTTCTAGATGCTGTACAGACTTTTAAAGCTCTGTAGAGCTTTTACAGCTTTTATTCTACAGCTTCTACAGCTTCAGGCTGCCATCACTCCCTACTACTCTTATGTACATGATTCTACACATGAGAACTAGGTGCCAGCAGCTGCTTACAAGCTCTACTAACTAACTAGAACTCTAGAAGCTTATTCAATTGATTTGACATGTTATTACACATTGAATTGTGTCAGAAGACTTCTCATTGATCTTTTTTTGTTGAACTTTTCTACTCTTTATAATGCATTCTGAAGCATGGCAGAAAGCTTCTAGAGCATGCTACAGTCAATTACCTATCTTCTGAACTCTTATACTAGCTGCTAGAAATGTTTGTTGTTGAATAATCTACATGTTAGCTGCTGAGATTGGTTGCTGTAGCCTGCAGCCAATGTTGTTAAATCTGAACAAACTAATTCTTTAAGATTAGTGATTCTTCAGTTCTGTGATCTTGATGAGCTTGCTTGTTATTTAGCTTGATTTGTGTTCAGATTGGTATTTGGATGAGCCAGCCAATCAGAATGCTCAACTTGTACAATTCAGAATCATGATTTCTACTACTTGATCTGACTTGAACTCATTCACAATCTATGCAAATCTGAAAATTTTTTTGCAATTTAATATCTTAAGTTGAAAACTAAAGTACAGCACAGAATTGTGAAAGTTGATGATGAACTAAAAAACTATTTTGAGTACATTTGCAATTCAAAAACAGCTGTTAAAAATTAAGCAAAATAAATAAATATATTTGACTCAACAATGTTCTGAATGAAATTCAAAAAATTATGAATTATGATAAACAGCAAAAACTGATTTTAACTGCTGAAAAAATGACTGCAACAAAACTCTGCACATGCAAATTGAATAAATGCTTATAAAATACATTATAAAAATTGAATTGATGCTGAAAATTTTAACTTCTGTGAGATAATAACTTATTTTTATCAACATCTGAGATCAGTACTAGTGAAATTTCAGAGATGTGAAGCTGTTACAAAAAATATTTTCATCATGTGATTTATGAATGACTTAAAAGTTCTCAAGTTTCTGAAAGAAAATGCTCATAAAGAAAAATCATTTGTAAGAAAAAAATCAAAAAGCAGAATCAAAAATAAGACATTTGCTTGCAAAAAAAAATAACAAGATAAAAACTCAGTTTTCAATAATTTGTGATTGTCAGTAATCAAACAATGAACTGCAAATTTGAATAATTGTGAAGCATGTGAATCAAACAAATATGAACTGAAAGCATGCTGAATAGCTTTTCTGAAAACTGCATTTAATTGATATACATCAACAAATATACAAAATGAGATTCTGAAAAACTGCTCAAACTTAAAAAAAAATTAAGAAAATATAAATGAGCTGAGACAAGAAAGAAAAGCAAACTGCAAAACATGTCAATGAATAAAAAGTTTTGAAATGACTAGACTTGCTTCAGTTGAAAAATGTGAAGATGAGAAATATTGAAAATATGAATTTAAAAAATCTCAAATCTTCTATCAAAATCTCTAACAAATTGAATGAAAAGCTGATTAAAAATGTGAAAGTTCAGAGTTCAATCTTTCTACTAAGTCATCAAGTGTCATTTGAGATTGAAAATTATTCACTGAAGAACTCATCAATACTGAACTCAGATTTTACACTTTATGTTTTTAATAAAATATCTTGATTTTTATATTTCTGAACTGCTTTAATTGAAGACAATCTAATTGCAGACAAAACAATCATTTTTATAAAAAATTATAATGATGTTGACATAAATGTTTGCTACTGAAAAAAAATAAAAATAAATGAAGAATTTTAAATTTTTATGATGTTGTGTATTGTGAGAATTTTGCAACAAATTTAATGTTTTTATGAAAGCTTCAACAATCAGATTACTGATGAAACACATGTCAGAAGTTCAACTGCATTCAGAAAAAATTAATTAATGAAGAAATAGCAATTTTAACAAAAATGTATAATCAATATATCATGAAAAACATATCTGCAAATTATTTGTATCTCAAACAAATGTTTTTCACTCACAGAAATCTCTACAACATCTGAATGAACTGAAAAT
Source organism: Emydomyces testavorans (assembly GCA_029449355.1). Taxonomy (NCBI): domain Eukaryota; kingdom Fungi; phylum Ascomycota; class Eurotiomycetes; order Onygenales; family Nannizziopsiaceae; genus Emydomyces; species Emydomyces testavorans. The sequence goes on from CP120628.1 coordinate 9,234,020, forward strand.
TCTTAAGCAGAAATGCATTATACTGACATTTATGAACTGAATACATCAACTCAGAACAGTTGAAACAGCTTGTTAAATGTGTTATGAACACTTAAATTCAAGATTTTAAAATTGTGAAATGTGATGACTGTGATTGATCAAAAACAAAACAGCAGATTTAAAAAAAATTTAAAAAATTTTCATTGATTTTGAAAATAAAAATAACAATAAATTTTCATAATTACAAATCAGAAATCTGAAATGCAAAATGAATGATGATAATAATGAATTGTTAATCAGACTTTATGTGAAATTACTACTTATTTTCACAAAAGCATATGAAAATTCTAACAGTTTTAAGACATTGACTGATGCTAATAAAGTTTCATGACTTCAAGATGTGGGTCATTGAATCTGACAATGAAATATTTAACAGTCAAATTATCAATAATTTTCTCAATGAAAAAAACATAACTAAAAAATCATTTCTGCTTCACATGCAAGATTTTAATGAAGCTGCAGAGCATTTAGAAGCAATAATAAAAAAAATTGTGTGCAATGAGAAAGACTGCAAGACTGCTGAACAAATTGTGATCTGAAATAAATCAAATAATTGTATATTTGTACAATTGAATTTCAAAATGAATGTATGATTGAAGAATTTTTTATGATTGATTTTACATATGAATCTCATGCAGAGATGATGCTGAGATTAAAGAGAAAAAGTTTTAACATGCACATCTACACATATATGATTGTAAGACATTTGTCTTAATAAATGAAGTGTTGAAAAAAATTCAATGATTGAAAAAATTCAAATCAAAAATCTGAATAAAGTTTTTTATAAAATATAATTCAACAAATGTTTATTGAATTTGAAATTTTATAATCAACATAATAATTCACATTCAAAATGTTATATTTAATGAAAATGAACTCTTCAATAAAAATGTTGAACAACTCAAAAAAGCAGTCAAAAATCAACTCAAACATCTGAATGTAAAAAAGCTGCAAGAACTTTTGCAGAAAATTTTGAAATTTGATGAATCAGAAAATTTGCTTCAACAAAAAAAATCTGAAAATTCATCACAAAAAAAACAGTATAAAGTTTTTCTTGCTGAAGTGAAAAAATTTCAAAAAAAAATGAAAATTAAAAATGATGAGATATTTGATTTTTCTCTAGATGTTATGAATTTTACAAACAGCTTAACTGACATACAAAATTTTTCTTCAATAACTAAGCAAGATTTTATTAAAATAAATTTTTGCAAATTGTATTTTATGTCTTCAGAAACATCTAAAGCAAGTTTTTTAACAATCATATAACTGAAGCAATAACACAAAAAAAAAATTTATTGCTTCAATCAATTTTTTGAATTCTGAAAAACTGCATTTGTGACTGAAAGAAAAATACAACAAATAAAATTGTCATATCAACTCAAAGCTTTTTAGCATGTGAGCTGCTAGTTAGCAGCTATGTTATGCTTTGCTTATGACATATTTTATATTGGCTTTTGTCTGCATGTATATTATAGAAAATATGTTGTCTTGCTTTTTGAGAAGAGCAAGTGATCAGTTCAATACAACTTGAACTATAAGCTGATATCTTCTTTTCATTATATAGCTATTGTATAACTGCTTGTTATTTTCTATCTGAAGCTCTGAACTTGCTTGTTTGTTTATTGCTATGTAAATAATCATCTAAAATAACTGAAACAGTTGATTGTTAAATTCATCATTACAGTTCTGATCATTTCTTTTTATATAATTAATTTGAAGCTATGCCACTGCTATCTGAAAAAAATATGTTGAAAAAGAAACAGTTTTCTAGAACAGCAACTCAATTTGAAAAAAATCTTGATTACATACAAGAATCACAGAAAGAGCTTACTGTTCTGAAAGATATTTCTGAATCAAATGATTTTGAATCAGTGAACTCAATGTTTGAATTTACTGTTATGAGTTTATTTAATCAAAAGCAGTTTAATCAGTTGATTAATGCTTTAATGCTGACACATTGCAGCAAGAGAAAGAGGTTTTCTGAATCTGAGTTATATTATAGCAAGAATTGCAAGAAATATTAACAATGAACATGTTTGATAAAGAATTATTTTGATGACAAATTAAATATATATGTTATGAAGAAGAATAAAATTCAATATGCAGCAGCAAGATTATAAAAAAATGTTCAATCAGCTTGATTTCTTGAACAAAAATTAGTTAATTTAAATAATTATATGTGAATTCAGTTTAAGCTATTTCTTCTGAATCAGATTGAGGCACTGAAAAATCATAACATGTTAACTAATGAAAAATGACTGAAACTACATCAATGTTCTACACAATCAATTATTGATTTTGAACATGTTTATGTTGATAAATGAAATGAGATGAAGCTTTCTATCTCATTACATTAAAAGAATAAATTTTGAGATCAATGTTTTTTTAATAAATTAATTTCAAAACTTTGTGATGCTATCATGTCACATCAGCAGATATCTTGCAGAGTAATCAAAATAACTTCACTGAAAGCTTGCATGAAACAAATACAAAGTAAGATTGCTAAAAATCAACAAATTTTTGAACATTAACAGCAACAAAAGTCAAGATGATGTAATTCTGATAAGAAGTGAGAAAATGACTCAAAAAATCAGAATCAAGCAGCAAAAAAGCTGCAATTTACATCACATTATATTGTGAAAAAAAAGTAAAAATATAAACAAAAGCAAAAGAAGAAAGATTGTTGTTTTATTTGTAATGAAATAAATCACATAAATTCAAAATGTTTAAAACAGCAACAAAAAGAATTTGATTAATCAAAAGAAAAAACTAACTCATTATTAAATTCACAAAAACCAGCAGTAAATATGCTGCAAGATGATGAAGAATTAAAATAACAGACAAACAAAAAAAAATTTGCTTTGACTGCATTTATTCAATCTGAAAAATATTCTGTATTTTCAAATGTATTATTGAATTCTGAAGTTACTTGTGAATTTGTCTCATATTGCAAGTTATTGAAAAGTGGCTGAAAACTCACTGCTGGATTGCAGAAATCAGTTGAAATGACAGATGAGATGAAAACAACTTGTTATGACAAAATTGATATTTTGTTTAAAATTTTTGATTCATTTGAAACACTCAAGCTATTTAATAAACATTTTTTAATTATTGATTTATTATGTTATGACATGATATTAGATAATTACTGATTAGCTGAGATTAATTCTCTAGTTGATTGAACTACTGCTTTTTGATGTTATTGTGTTGAAAAGCCTGCAAAGTTGTGAATTGAATCTTCAAGAAGATTTTTCAAAACTATCAGACATGACATGATTTATTTTTTATTAATTGAAACAGTAAATCTGCAGAAAGATTTGATGAAAATGCTGAAATTATCAGATATTTATTCTGATTTTGAACATGTATTTTCTAAGAAAAAAGCAGATATTCTTTCAGATATTCTCATGAAACATATTATTAATTTTCAAGAAGACAAGATGTCTTCATGAAAGCAGTTATATTTTTTCTTGATAGTGAAGCTTGATATTTTACAGAAATATTTGAAAAATAATCAACAAAAAAATTGAATACAACTGTCAACTAATCTGATGAATGCATCAGTTTTTTTCTTCAAGAAAGCAAACAAATTGCTATGACTATATGTTGATTACTAAAAATTAAATGCAATTACAATTAAAAATTGCTATCTCTTACTCTGAATAAATGAGCTATTGAATCAGTTGAATGATGCAAAATATTTTACTAAATTTGATCTACATGACATGTATCATCAACTTCAGATTAAAAGAGAAGACAAATGAAAAACTGCTTTTCAAATTCAATATGAACATTTTGAATATATGATGTTATCATTTGGCCTCTGCAATGCCCCTGCAATCTTTCAAGCATATATTAATGATGCTTTTCAAGATATTTTGAATATGTTTGTTATTGTTTATCTTGATGATATTTTGATTTATTCTCAGAGTGAAGAGAAGCATATTTACTATGTTTGAGAAGATTTTTCACAACTATCTTACTACAAGTTTTATGCTAAGTTATCTAAGTGTGAATTTCATAAAACAGAAGTTAAATTTTTGAGATTTATAATTGAAAAAAATTACATTCATTTAAATGTTAGTTAACTGAATATTATTTATAAATAACTGAAATTTACATCAGTTCATGATATTCAAATTTTTCTGAACTTCACAAATTTCTTTCAAAAATTCATATATAATTATGCTAAGTTGACTGCTTTTTTGACTGATTTTTTACAAAGCAGTAATCAATCAAAACAATTTATATTGCTGCAAGAAGTTTGCAAAACTTTTGAGAATTTAAAGCAAGTTTTCAAGAAATCATTGCTGCTTATTCATTATGATTTGAATAAGAAAACTTTGATGATTACTGATGCATCAAAATATGCAATTGCTGCTATACTGCTTCAATCAGACAGTAAATCAGAAAAACAAACTATGCATTAACATTCAATTGCTTTTTATTCATGAAAAATGAATGATGCTGAAAAACATTATGAAATGCATAATCAAGATTTTTTGATTATTATGAAATTTTTTTGTCATTGAAGACATTATCTAGAAAATACTAAGCAGTTATTTTGTGTTCAAACTGATCATATCAATTTGTGTTACTTTTTTATCACAAAATCATTGAATAACAGACAGATTTGTTGAGCTGAGAAGCTTGTGACATTTGATTTTACATTGAAATATAAATCAAAAATACTGAATTCTGTCAATACTTTTTCATGACAATGAAACTACAAATTTTCTGATATGCAAGAGTATAAAGTTGAATTACTTTCTACTCTACAACAGAAATTGAATCTCAGTTTAATGAGAAAAGTCATGAATTTCAACATATTTATTTCAACAAAAAAAAATTGTCTGAAAAGTCTTGCTTCAAAATTGCTAATGATAAAAACAGCTAGCAAAAAAAATATTTATATCTTGCTGAGATCAAGCATGTGTGAACTGTTACAAAAAATTCAAAAAAAACACATTTTTTTTATTGATACTTCTGAAACTTTAAAAACTGCTGACAAGAAAGCAGTTTTTTTACAACAAAAAAACTGAAAAATCTTTTCATATCAGATTTTATTAATGTGAAATGAGCAAATTTATGTGTTTCAGAATTCTACTTTATGACAAAAAATTTTATGAATTCATCATGATAATTTGTATGCAAATCATAATGAGATTCAATGAATTTTGAAGCTTATACAGTGAAAATATTATTGAAATAAGATGAGAACTGACATAAAAAAGTATATATTTATCTGCTATGTCTGCAATTGTACACAGATATGTTGCCACAAGTTTTATGACAAAATAATTACTATTCTCATTGCTATGAAACTGTGAAAACACTTGATCATGAATTTTATCATTGATTTATCATCATTGCTGTGAGGCAGTGTTGTTTATAATGTTATATTGATGATGACTGATAAATTTACTAAAATAATTAAGTATTTTTCAACAATAAAAAAAATCAAAACTTCTGAGTTAGCAAATATATTTATTGACAAAATTGTTAAATGTTACAAATTTTTTGAGTTTATTGTTTCTGACAGAAATTTGCTGTTTACTAGTTATTATTAAGCTGATTTTTGCTATTATCTGAATGTTATTTGTTGATTAAATACTGCTTTTCATTCTTCAATAAATGATATAACAAAATGATTAAATCAAATGTTGAAACAATATTTTTGTGTTTATAACTTTTATCAGCAAGATAATTGAGCTAAGCTATTATCAGCTATTAAGTTTGCATACAATAACAGCAAGCATTTGATTATAAATCAATTTTCTTTCTTTATGTTATATAATTATAATCTGGAGATTTTTATCAATCTTCTACTCAATTCATTTTTTCAAATTTCAGAACTGAGTCAACAACTTCAAAAACTTTATGATATCTGAGAACAAGCAGTGAAATTACTGCAACAAGTTTTTGAGATACAAGTTATATATTATGATAAAAAGCACAAATCAATGCAATTTAATATTGATGATATGATTTTATTATTTAGAAAGAACTTGAAAATCTAAAGATTTTTGAAAAAGCTAAATGATTAATATCTAGAATTCTTTTCAGTGACTGCTATCTGTAAGTTACAAGTTTATCTGCTGCAGCTTCTCAAAAGCTATGATCAAATTAATCTGACATTTCATGTTTCTTTACTTGAATCTTGTCTGCAATGTAGCAGCAAACAATTTTCTGAACTGCAGTCAATTATTATTAATGATGAGAAAGAATGAAAAGTTGAAAAAATCTTGAATAAATGAATTTTTCATAACAAAATTCAATATTTAATCAAGTGAAAAGAATATTTTTTGTATGAAAATCAGTGACTATCATTGATTAATTTGACAAATGCTACTGAGTTATTACAAGAATTTGAAATTGAACAAAATTTTTGAATGACAGTTAAGAAATGACAAACTAGAAGACAAAAAACTGCTATGCAATAACTGCATTCAATTTAAATAACTGAATTTGATTTAAACTGTAACAAAAATCAAATCAATTTTTATTCATAAAAACAAATTGAAAACAACTAGATATCAAACTGAAGTCACATCATGAAAAAACAACAATTAAATAATTACAAGATTTCTTCACTGTCAAATTCAACATTATTTTTGTCATATAATGCTTTCTTAAACTTCTTTCTGAAATGCTCATTCAGCAATTCATTTAGAGTGTATATATTATTAGCAAAAATAATTATAGCATTGCAATGCTTCACTGCAATGCTCTGATTGATTGCAGTTTTGTTGCTGTTAATCTTCTTGCTGAAGATTAATTTAATGTTGACTGTATGAAAAAACTCATTTATTTTTAATTTAAATTTTCTGCATGTTTTTTCATAAATTTCAGTATCTTTTGAAGTTAAGAGCACAAACTTCTGTATAACTGTGAGATTCTTGTTCAATTGTGATGAGAATGATGTGCATTTTTTTTTCATTTTTTTGACAGTGACTGCATTTACTGTAATTATGTGAGTGAATACATTGAAGTTTCAGCTTTTTTTTTAATTTCTTGACAAATTGAACACACATAAAGCACAGTACAGTAATTTTTTTGCTGTTATTCAGCAGCTTTTTGTTAGATGTTTCAACAGAAATGACATTAATTGTTGTAAATTTGAAAGTTTTTGAAGTTGAAGCAAGCAAGAAAGCAGACAGAACATTTTTTTTTTAAATATCAGATTGCAAAGAGTTATTAACAGTCAAGCAGATAAAAAACAGTATACTCACTGATGACAGCAATTTCAGTCACAGCAGCAAGTGAATTTAAAGTTTTAAGAGCAACATTCTCTTCTGAAGCAACATTTTCTTCTGAAATAATATTTTTCACAACAATGATAAACAGTTTAGCAGTGATTTCATTACAGTTTTTTTGCTCAGAAACAGAATGCATCATTTGCTATACTTAATATTAGCTAGAAAAGAAAATATTGATTAAGAATTTTATGAAAATTTTTTTGAAAAGCAAATTTTTTTCAGTTAGCAGAGCAGAACATTTAACAAACATTTGTTCAGAAAAATGTATTAAATAATGAAGCAAATCTTCTGCTATATCAACAACAATTAGCAATAAATTTTTGTTTATTTAATAACAATTTATCTGATGATGCAGGCATTTTTACAAGAAAATAAACTTAAAAAAAAAATTAAATTGCTTGAGAAACAACTGAGATTTTATATTATTTTATAAGCACATATTTATGAACACATTGAAATTTTGAACATTTTACTTTCTAACTAACTTGCTGCTATCTTACTGTTTGTTGTTTCTTTACACATATTGCAAAAATTACTCAAGTGTTCAAAATTAATATTTCTGAGCTTGAGATCAAGCTTCAAATAAAAGAAGAATAATTGTCATATCAACTCAAAGCTTTTTAGCACATGAGCTGCTAGTTAGTAATTATGTTATGCTTCACTTATGATGTATTTTATATTAACTTTTGCCTGCATGTATATTATAAAGAATACATTATCTTGCTTTTTGAAAAAAGCAAGTGATCAGTTCAATACAACTTGAACTATAAGCTGATATTTTTTTTTCATTATATAGCTACTGTATAACTGCTTGTTATCTTCTATCTGAAGCTCTGAACTTGCTTGTTTGTTTATCATTATGTGAATAATCATCTAAAATAGCTGAGGCAGTTGGTTGTTAAACTCATTGTTACAAGAATGCATGAAGAATAAAATGATTACAAAAACAAATGTGAAGTGTCTAATAAGATACAATTTCAAGAATTTACATACTCTACATTGCAAGAATTTTTCAGACATTTTAATTTGTTAAAATAAAATGCAAAATCATCTGTTAGCTGAGCAACTTAAACAAACTGAAAAAAATCATCTGCAAAGTCATAAACTGATGAATTCATGATTATTTGTTAAGAAAAAGAAGATATATGACTGTCAGATTCTTGATTGCATGTGAGTATACATATATAAGTTTGACAAGCACAGAAAATACATTAAATGCAAAACAAGACTTGTGATGAGAGAGAATCAACAAGCAAAGATTAAAACAAAAATACATATGTGACAACTTTAGCAATAAGATTTTTCTGAATTATGATGACTGTAGCAATCTGATTTAATCTAAAATTAAAACAATATGATGCTGTTAACATTTTTGTACACATTCTGTTGAATGAAAAAATTTACATGCAAATGTCACTGAGCAGATGAAAAAAAAAACATGATTTTATAATTAAATAAAACTTTTTATGATCTAAAAAAATTTTCAATTCTTTGATAAAAGCTTTTTACACAAAAGCTACTGAAGCTAAAATTCAAATAAATATCATATAAATTGTGCTGCTTTCTAAAAAAAAATATAATTTTATTTTTTTATGTTGATGATATAGTACTAGAATTCTGCAAAAAAAACAAGCTGAAAGCAAAAAATATAATGAAAATGTTATGAACTGAATAAAATTTCAATATTTTAAGAGAGAAAATTTTTTAATAATTTTTAAAAATAAAAATTATAAAAAATTGTGCTTCAGACAAAATTTGACTGAGTCAGACATCATATATTGATAAAATATTCAAGCTTGCAAATAATTTATTCACATTAAATGACATTTTAATAAGCAAAAAAAACTGTTTCTGAATGATGTTCAAGTTTTTAAATTGTTTATTACAAAATATCAACAAAAAATTGAATTTTTTTATATATCATTGTTACAACATGTCTGAATGTAGTTTTTGCAGTTTTCAGATTTTTGTGATTCATGATAAATTCATCAAACAAACATCATGCAGCTGTGAATTGAGTATTGAATTATTTTAATTAATTTAAATATTTTTTTCTAATATACAAAAGTGAAAATAATTTAATTATAATCAGTGATGTGTTTTTTGCAGACAACATTTTTAACTGCAAAAACTTTCAGATATATGTTATGAAGTTGTTTGAAAATTTGATTAACTGATGAGCTAACAAGCAAAATACTGTTATCACATCTACAACTGAAGCAGAACTGTTAGTATTATTTCAAGCAGTCAAGAAAAACATTTATATTGATTTGCTACTAAAAAAACTGATTGTTAATTTAAAATAACATGAGATGACAGTTCAATGTGATAATCAATAAATGATTTAATTTGTTAATGAAGATATAGTCAGATTGCAAATCAAATTACAGCATGTTAATATTTATAATCATTGATTACAGCAGAAGATTATAAACAAAAAAAATTCAGATTATATATACATCAACAAACAACATAATTATCAATGAGCTGATCAAAATGCTTCTCAAAATTGAGTTTCAAAGCTTTTACAAGCAGCTAGATCTACAAAATCTGCAGAATGTTATATTAAAGTGCTGAGAGAAAGAGCTTAAAAATGAAAAAAATTTAAAAAATTTAAATAACATATTTGTGAAAAATTTGAACAAAAATGAAGTTGCAAATTAAATTGCAATTGATGAAATTTCAGCTCAAATCAGTCTGTTACAACAACAGCAATGAATTAACAAGATACATATTCATTAAAAAAAAAAAATCAGAACAAAACTCAGCTTATTTTACAGACTTACAATTGTTTAATTTTAACTCAAAAGCAGAGAATTCAATCTGTAAATGAGCTGTTAACTAGAAAAATGATGTGAATTTGTCTGTGAGAGTATGTTGAAAAATAAAGGCACAATACTGTGACTCTTGATTGGTTGGAAATGTAGTCATGTGTAAGAGGGTGTCAAGGAAAAATTTCTGCATGTAAATAAGCAAGCTATGGCCAGGATCCGCAGGCCAGGCGAATACACACAAGATCAAGGGTGATTTTTACTGTAGAGATTCCAACACCTCTAGGCGAACATGAGATGAAAACAAGCAAGCCTCTACAATATGAATCATCCAACAGTCATCAGTGAGTCAGTGACCTTTCAACCCAATTCTTAAAATTGATCTTTGCAATATCGCCCGCTACAGTAACTATGCCAGATAAGGTGCCTGCACCGCCAACCTTGCCCTAAACAGCCTGCCGGTGGTACACACAGAGCATGCCCAGCTGATTGCAGCCTGGCTACTAAGACTAACTCAACATATAAAAGGCATTGATATCTTCATCCAGAAATAAGCTGCACATTCAGCTCCCTCAAAACCCAGGATCTAAAATCTGCAAGATTATTTCATGCTCCAAAGTCCTGTCTACAGCAAGTATCCCACCCCCAGAATCAGATTACAGCTATGAAGAAATATCCTTATAAAATGACCCAGGAAGAGGTTGATGCCTCCTTTGATGCTGCAGGGGCTACCCCTCATACTGGTGGTAACTATCCTCCAACCCATGGTATCATTTTTATCAGGCTAACTAACAGAACAGAGCTGTATTGGGGCCCGCGAGGCGCGGTTACTCCTGACATTGCACAAAAAGCCATTGATGAGGCTTTTGGCATTGATCACAGCATTCCTTCCGACGAACCCCTGGAGGCTAGCAAAAGCAACGCCCCCAAAAAACGGGGTCCTGTGCCCCAAGGCACTCTTACTACGGAAAAATGGGGTTGCCCAAATCCATCTTGCGAGACAACTTCTTCAAACAAGCAGGGCATGATCGATCATCAGGCCGAGCACAATCATTATTAGGTGGCTTCAGTGGCGAGAGGAGGAGATATATTCTAGGCTGACCGGCGGTTGTCGACTTGGGCTTAATTCGATGGATGTCTCGATTGGATGGCGAATGGGCTTGTCTGTTAGCTAGAATTTTTATCCTTGAATGTCAGTTGCTTCGCTAGGAAAGGTTTAGAAACCGGTACAGTCCTGTTCCCTCAGATGTCATTCAAATTCATCCATATTACCTCCTACCACGCCTCAATAACCGTGTTCCCCCGAACCTGACGCTCCTTTCAGTAACAATGAAATCGAGAAACTATTAGCTGTGAGCAGGCAGAGACTAGGCTTGCCTAATCAACCATCACTTCACATGATCTGTGCCATGTTTCCTTTGATATCAGTGATCGAAATTCTGCGGCGACTTCCCTTGGCGGCCAAGTTTTGGCTGATTTGGATTTCGACGTGTTCCTACTGTACCTGCGACCGTGGGATGAGAAGCTGACGCCGGATTCGAGAGAAGGCGGCTTCAGAGATAAGATCCGTATTGTGTACGTCGACTCGCAGTTAGGAATGAACTTGCCGCAAATTTGTCGTGCTTCCAATTGCAGGCTGAGTCATGGGATTGAATGACTAATACAGGCAGCAGTACAACTACAGTCGTCCTTCAAGATTTATGCCAGTGGAAAAACACTGATATGTGAATAACCTTCACATTCAGTGCGTGCTGAGAGATACATATCCATCGAGCAGCAGTTGCATTTCGATTGCTGTTCAAGAGAAACCCTCCTTGGAGGCTTACTGTGTACTGTGTAGATAGGCATTTGTTTGTACGGTGTAAATATTAGTCATCCATTCCTAGGCTAACCACAAAGAGACTAGTCTCAATAAAGCTCCCATAGCAGAATCAAGCTTTCCTATTGGCTGTTAAACCCCACATGGTGTGGCATGATGTCATGCTGCAGGGGATTCCCCCACCTTTCCAAATTCGATCAAAAAGACGAGTTGAGACGAAAGTGCGTTGAGGCATAAAACCCAAAAAAGACTATCGACTTTTGAGGCGCCATTTTCACAGAACTCTCTCGCCTTATTCTCTCGGATGGTTGCTTGTGGCAGACTGACTTGGTAGTCATTATTCGCCAGGACGATCCAACTTGGTTCTGTCAATGGAGCACCAATCCCTGACGCCTCAAGAGGGCCTGCGAAGCTTGGCTCAATCTTCGCTCGAAGCTCTGTTGAAGTCCCTGCCTCCGACTTGACCTGACCTTTTCGCTGCTCCGCGATCACCCCACTTGCACCTTGGCCGCACCGTCCTGTTTGCTAGATTCCCCCGCATCAAAGCGAGAATAGACATGTGACAGGGGGCCTGCGAATTCCTCTGCTGGTGAAAGATCGAAGCAAAGCTTGCTCTCTGTTCCTGGTCTTCGTCCGCAGTTGTCCTTTTAACGAAACTTTGCTTCCGTCCCATCCTCATGCGATAATTTCCTTTGCATTTTCTCAGGTACTGAAGCAGCGAGAAGCTCTTGTTTCCCCTGCAAATACTTTTCAAACCCCTGCCGTTGTTTCAATAGGGCGCAGCTAACCCTTCCAGGTTTTGAAACTACAAGAAAATTAGCGAGCAGCTGGACTCTCCCCAGCTATCCAGCCTTATGTCCAGCCAACTACAGTCCTTCTCACAGAATGGATCGACGTCAATATCCAGCGATTCACAGTCCCACAATCTCCCATTGAACGATGCGCCGTCAAAAATCATGAACCCCTCTCAGAACCACCAGTCCGAATTATCACAACACCAGATAGCAGCAGCAAAAAGTGGGCCGACTGCCACAGATCCCTTCCTGAAGGACTTTAACCTCATTGCGGAGGCGGCAAAACGGGCGCAGATAGCGGTCGTTATGAGGGACTTGGAAAGTGTTTCTCTGTGAGCCAGGGCGACCAGGCGGGTTCCAAACACACGATTTTGGTTCAGCGAGCTGAGAAAAGAAATTTTGCCAGATGTCATATACAACACAAGGAAGAATCCTTGTTGAGATCGGATAATTGGGATTTTGGCTGTAGATAGGGTCGTTGAATGAGCACGGGAAATGCATATTTGGGGCATACATTTTGGATCAGCGCAGAGCATTGTCGACGGATTGGGCAGCGCTTAATTATGGACATGTTAAACGCAGGTTTGTATAATATAAATTCAAGGTGGCTAATTGGACTCTTAATCGGCTATGTCTCTTCCAGATTTTCAAGACGTATGTCGCTCGGTTTTGTCTTTTTTTTTATATACTTTGATTCTGGATTTGTTATTCACTTCAGAGATTTCAGTGCGGAAACCAATCTGCGTTTATCAAAGTATTAGCGCACATAAACGGAGAAAAGGCTAAGGCCGACTACCTTCTGAGCCCCTCCGCCACGATAAATTCTTCGTGGGTATACACGAGTCGAAACCAACCTGGCTGGTCTGAATGTTCCTCACCAGGATGCAGAAACACTCCTGCTTCGACGAACTTTTCGGCAAGGGCAATTTCACGGTCAAGCCCTGACATTGGGTGTTGATCTGTGCTCGATGGCAGAAAAGTGGATAGATCAATCCAGACGAAGTACCCAGCATTGCTAATATTTTCTTAGAGCTGTGGGACGGTGGGATTCTGATAAGAATATCACTTTACCTCCCAGGTAAGTATGAAATATTATTCTCGCGAAGCAAAGCCGTCGCAAATTTATAACTTTGGGCAAGTGTATTTCTACACAAAGCAAGGTAGGAGGAGATAAAACTCTCATCACTCAAAATTTGAGATGCGATGGCAATGGATACTCCTGAGGCACTGTTGAATCGGCTGAGAGTAGTGTTAGTTTCAACCCTCAAAATAAAAATAAGAGCTTCACCCACGCCGCAGAAATCACTCCCTGTTTCAGTTCTGCATTTCGAGTGATCAAAAATCCGAGCTTGAGGCCAGGAGCGGAAAAGTCCTTTCTCGACATCAACCCCCTATATACTAATGTATGGATGTGCGATCGGATATAGAGATCCGCATACCTTGGCCATGCCGTAGGTGACATGAATGTAATCCTCATCCAGTAATCCGGCTGGATCAACACCCAATACTGACGTGAAGGGAATGGCATCGGATTCCCCGGAGTCAAACACAGAAAGCGCATATATCTCGTCACTAATTAGATGTATTCTGCGTTTCTGGCAAAAGCTCATTAATCCCCTCAGAGTTTCTGGTGGATAGCACCGCCCTATCAACCTTGTCAGCTCTCTGCCTATTCCACACAAAATATCAACAGTGTATGGGGATTTCACACACCTAGAGGATTATGCGGGTTGGTAATCAATACCGCCCGCACTCGCACTCCCCGCTTTTCCTCCCGCACAATCGCTTCCTCATACTTCTTCATCACGCCCACCTCAAACGTCTCTAGCGGTTTCGTATCGGCATATACCACCCTCACATCTGACCGGTTCCCAAAATCGAGCTCGAACCGCCCGTATATGGGCCGACTGACGACGATGGCGTCACCAGGGTCGGCAAGCACATAGCTCAGCACGTCATTCAGCGCAGTGACCCCGTTGGTAGTGACAATGTCCGACGGCGAGACGGGAGTACAAGGCTTGAAGTGGGTGTTGATGTGCCTGGAGAGCGGGGCGGATAGCGAATTGGAGGAGGCACTGCAGTAATTATATGTGAATGCGGCCTTGGGGATCGACGTCTGGGGATGCAGTGTAGTGAATAGAATTCAGCCTTTGCTGTTTTCTGCTTTATAGTAGAATAAGAGGCGGAGAATCTACATTTTGATTTATATAATCTGCAAGGGCATCGTGCACAAGGGGCTTCGTACAAAAGATTAGCTCTTGGGGTTGAAAAAATAGGGCAAGCCCATAGGAGAGATACTTGCATTTTCTGCTGTCGCGAAGGAAATGATTCCATTTGGATTCTTTTCCTTGTCATATAATGCGCTCTGGCCAGGCGGAAATCTCCACCGTTCATCGAGGACTGAGGCGATTGTGGTGCCGTGTATAGAGAGCATTTCTGCTTCGAGAGTATCCAGAGAATCGGGAATTGAATGGTAAGTATGCTAGAGAGGTAGTCTGGGATCGAAACAATACAGAAACCGTCGGACGTAGCTAGAATGAATATACATTCAATTCAGTATTTGTGGAAAGGCAGGCCAGAAGGTTACAACCTTGTCTCGCACCAGGAACTGAACTGATCAATGTTTAAGCTTATATACCACAGCAAATTCTCGACAATACTGCACTTCGAAGACTCATACTCGGACTATAATTAATTGTTCCTATTTTCCCAGTTTCCGTAAGATATTGGAGAACAAGGGTGTTTTTGGACTCGGGATCACGTCTCATGCACCTGCAGAAGATATCAGGAATCCCACTTGGTATTCGAATATCTATATACAGTCTGTGTACGCAATTGCATTTACGTACAGCACAATGACTCTAACTGTCTCCTAGCTAGCTAAGAGTATCAACAATATAGATTGTCATCTAGTAGATATAAGTGTTGGCAGTATTGCCCTTGGTATTTCGGCGCCGTTGAAGCCGTAAAATATCCTATCAATCAAGATAATATCGAAAATCGTACGAGTTACCACTTAGCTTCAGGTCGGCTCTGGAATTCCTGAACGATTTTTACTACCTTCTCCAACGCACCAACTTCAACATCCATCGCAGCTTGAACTTTGGTCACATCATCACCAAGTTTAGCATAGAAATCCTTTCGATACGGCGTCGCAGACATGGCGGCACTGAATATGGGCTTGATTGCCCAGCTATGATACGGTTTCAAAGTATTTCCATAAGCAGCACGAAACGAAGTGGAGAGCTCGTCGGCAGGCTGGGAAAGATTGAGGCGGAGAGATTGGGCGGTGAAATCGAGGCCACTGAAAGTATTATGCCAGTTAGATGTGGATGTAGAATACTTGTCTCAGAAAGTTGTGTCCGAGGTTGAGGAATCGTACCGGATAAGCCATAACAAGCCTTCCGTTGCTGTGTGTTTTCCGGTTTTGAGTTCGTTCAGGACGAGTTGTTGGAGGGTTTCCGATTCTGCAGGGGCGGCCAGTTGGCGGTCACGAAGTTTCTAGTATCAGAACACGAAGTTAGAGTGAAGTGAGATACAAGGACCTAATCGCTTTCTCTTCACTCACCTTGATATTACCCAGCAAATCGCTCTTGACTGGACTGAATGCGACAGATCCAAGAAGATCTATTCCATCATTAACTAATCGGCCGGAATGGAGGTCAATGCTCAATGCCGCGTACCAAATAGTGTCACCAAAGATTCAGCTGCCTCGAGAAATTCCGTCGTCGAAATGGCGTTGTCGTTGGCTTCGTCAATCGGTACATGAGCAAAAGACCTCCTGATAGTGTCGAACCAGGTGCCGCCAGCAGGAATGACAACAGTAGCAGCCATGGGGAACTGTGTACTTATCACACAAACTAGGCAAGACAGTAGCAACAAAAGATAGTAAATCTATTATACTGTATGTCTTGGAGATATTCTAATATTGGTATGTGTTGAAGGAAACGGAGTGTGATGTTGACACTCGTCCACAGGAACGTACTGTCTAAGTACTCCGTAGTTACCCCCCTTGGATAGATGGACACCCCGCTGCTTAACTTAGTTATATAAGCTGCACTAAACTCTTTTAAGATCAATTCTTGGTTAAATGCAAGTGGTGTCCATTTAAGGGCTGGACCCTCGGGAAATGTTCCCTAGATGGCCTGGAGGTTCCATGACAATTTTCAAGGTCTTCACAAAACCCATGATAACTCAACGGTGTGTCCACAGCCCTATTACTTCATGGGTTCTACCACGGTAAATCACCACTGCCAACCAGTATTGTATATTGTCTCCTTCTGAATGCGACAGGCATTGTGTACAGCTGTATGCCTTATGTATGTAGCCTATCTTTTTGAAGATGGATAACCAAGGGCGGAGCAGAGCAGTTGAGGGCTCCATGACCCACCTGCTAAGCACTGGCTTCGGCCAGAGCCACGGCGCAAGAATGCAATTTTGGGTAAATTGACGAACAAGGTTGCAAACGCTCTTATTATTAATTTTTTAATTCGTCTGAACACCATCCTTCGAAGCTGCACGTTGACATTTTGCCTTGTGCTCTTTGTAATGAGCGACCTGACACGTCCGTCCGCAATACATAACTGCTTTGCACCTCCCACACGTCATCAACCGCACCGAGTCCTTTCCGCAGTTCGCGCATCGCGCCGGAGCCGATAACGAACCCTTCTCATTTCCACTTCCGCTCTCCACCGCCGCCAACATATCCTCCGCTCTCTTTCTCGCCAATCTCAACACCCGCTGTTCGCCCAAGCTAACGTGCGCCGCCGCCCATGCATTCCCTCCTGAAGGATAGACGCCCTCTGCAAGTCGTTCTCCTAACTCTTCCAGTTGAGTTCCGAAACTATCCAGAAGACCGCAGAACGATTCTATCAGAGACTGCAGGACTTTCACTTCGTTCGAATCGCTGATTTTCTCGTATTTAGGATCAATTTGCTGAAGTGCTATGGCGTTGAGATCCGGTTCGTCTGATCGCTGAATACGGAGGTATTGAAGAGCATTTTTCGGGAGCGGATCAGTGAGAGTGAGGGAGATGGTAGAGGTCACATCGAGTCCAGCTGATTCCCAGAGCTTCCGCTTTTGCTCAAAAAATGGTGCCATCGGGTGCGTTTCAAGAACGAGTTCATAGCTGTCGTTAGGATTACTGGGTATGACGAAGCCATAGAGACGTAAAAGGCGATTATTTGGAATAGACCCGTAATAGATAAACACCTGGAAGAATACCCTCCAGGTAAGCGCACAAATTGGTAAGATCAGGAATCAAGACGAACATACCTGATCTCCGGCTTCGTAGTCTTTCCCCGCAAGGATAGAGAGGTTTCCAGACAAGGGATCGTAGGCGTGACACTGCCTAACATCGGATGAGTGGTTTAACATATCCGCGAAGGGTGCCAAAAGCCGAATCGATTTTCCATCAGGCAGTACAAAATCCATCGCGCGACTCCACACGGTGCAAAGTGCCCACTTGTACTAAAAGGGCGGAAAGAAGCGTTTAGTTGTCGATTCACAAGATCCGTCACACGCATATAATACCTACATCTTCGATGGTGAATTTGCTGAGTGGAAAAAGATCTCGATGCAGGATAAGCAATCGCACGACTAATGCCTTGTAATCGTCCTGGATGCATCGCCCCAGCTGCTTCGTGATGGCGTACAGTGAAGTTCCAGCGCAAACTTCCAACTCATCATCCGTGAAAAAGATACTTGAAGAGTAGCTCTTAGGTAGCGCCGCCAAATGGCTTCGCAGGCCATCGTACCCTGACTCGCGCGATCGGACAAAGAGAATATAAGTAGCCAAGGTGTCGTCAACAGACAAGGGTGGCCGCGCAGAGCGAAGGGCTGGCCCAAGAAGAGAATCAGCATATGCGTGTTCGACTGTCCAGAGAACGTCAGAGGGGATGGTGAGAATCCTTTCTCCTTCCTTTAAATGCCGCAGCGTTTTGACACCGCGCCCAATGACTGGGAAATCGGCAAGCTCCAGGGCGTCCAAGCCTACCGCTCCAGACTGTTTCAGCCAGCCTTCCATGGCATCAGAACTACGACTCAATCGAGAGAGTGAGCCCTGGGACACCCCTTAAGCATACAGAGGTGGCATGAATTATATATCCCTCGCATCCTCCAGGGCTGTGTGGATGTAATGAACGAAAAGAGATAGAAAAGGAGTCAGGCAACAGAGCAACGATGGCGGGGTGTGGCATGCAAACAGAGCAAATAATGCAAACAAGTTAACTAGTTAACTAGTTAACTAAGCAAACAAAGCAAACAGAACCTGCACATGTGATAGTCACCGACGTCATCCGAAGAAGCGACGACTTCACCTCTTCGCGTTCTGGCGGGCGGACGACATTCAGGCTTGATTGGAGCGGGAAATCGACGGTTTGCGAGAAATAACTTGTCAACCATGTGAGATGAGTAGAGAACGACCTAGCGTACGGCCAGCTCCCACCTGCTGGCGGAATCTCTCGCGGGAGGAATGCCACGGCTTGGATTCGGAGTCCTACACGGCACAGAGATTGGTACGTACGGACATCGCATGCAGTGCCACTGGCTCTAACGCTTCAATAGCGAGACGCCTCCCCCGAGCATTTGCACATTACCAGCCGCCGATTCTTCATTGGCCCTTTGCCGAAAGGATGGCTTTCTAGTCATCGCAAATCCTGGTACAAGTCATGGCTTGGGTTAAAAGATTATTCGTCCCGGCCTGCAACGTTCTCCGCGGATATTAATGTGATCCATGAGCGTCAATTGACAGGGCTAGCTGGGCCGTCTACTGCTGCGATGTACAAACCGAGCTTTCCTCAACCGGCAGATGCTGAGGAAGGGGAAGCCCTATTAAATGAAGAATTGCCTTCGAACACACCTGCTCTAGAACCTTGTGCTTTAGCCCCTGTTGATACTAATCGTGAAGCCTCGCATCGAGACAAACCGGGATTGGCTCCTGAATCAACTCAGGAATCTGCGTCCAAGGCTCCGATACGATCCTCATTATCAACCGCGGCACCAGTTTCTGGTTCCGGGCTTCGGCCAGGCTTATCGACAGTGACGTCCAACCCAACGCTGAGACCATCCTCTTCCACTCAAGTTCCAGATTCCTTTTATACGGCCCTCGAATCTCAGAAAAATACTTCTAAACTATTGAGCACCAGTTCGCCAATTAGGGAAGAGGCCCCTAGAAATGGCGACAATATAGTAAATAAGGGTAATGAAGGGACACCTAAGGCAATGAGCGGGAGCATAGGTCTGAGTGATCAGGTTCTTGCTCCATCTGTCGGTGCAGAAACACCGTCGGGCGTGGATTTCACCTCCGAGACATTGCTTCTGCCACATGGAAACGACTTCAATAAGACAACTCCGTCTTTCGACTCTTCGCGCGGGCTTCAAAATGAACAGCCATCTCGTGTTGAACAAGAAGCGGAAAATGACAGTCGTCGTCAACGATTAATAACTCGTGTAGCTTCTGGGATTGTACGATTTAATCTTCAGGATAACATAGGTGATAGACAAAGACGAATACAAAAGAAGCTTGCCAGGTCCACAAGTGAGCAAGATGTTACCGCAAAGCGGCAACGACAAGCGAGTCGATGTGGAGAGATTGTAAGAGCCGAAAAAATGTTAGTTCGCATTGAGACTACAGTGCATTCCGTTCCCGATACCTATAATGAGAACGACAGTCTCAGGATTGATACAAAAGTTATGTCGAAATGGAGAGAATTTCTCGTCGTATGCCGCCAAGGATGCGAAGAATCTACGCCATTCCTCATTCAATTCTACAAAACGCGCGTCATACCGCGGATACAAAAGTCCAATATGAAGAAAAAGTGCTCTTATGAAATCTCCGTGGCGCAAAATAAAACCAGAGTGAACCTCTTTTCGACTCTCGACAAGACATTGGTGGTTTGGCATCCACATAAGCTCGGTACGCGGATTTTCATCATGCGAACAAGATCGGCTGCTCATTCCGTAGAATGGTATACATTTCTTCGCGAAGCTCTTGGGTGGAAGCAACCTTCCACGCTCTTCGTTCATGTTCCTGACCTCGATATTTCACTTCATCTACAAAATCCATTCGCACATCTCGGAGGCAATCGGAATGAAGACGATGACGCTTGCGCCACTGTTCTGAGAACGATGAAAGACGAGCAGGCCATTGCATCTGGTATCATAAAAACATGTCTTACTACTCTGTCAGAGTGCTCTGAATGGAATAAGATATCAAGGATATGGGGGGACTTCGTAAAAATGGGCCTTGCTTGGCGACGATACGACCGTCTGGAATGGGTACAAGGTGCAAATGAACAGAGAATGTATGGAACTATTGCCATGCGAACAACTCATGAACTGGAGCTACGACCTAAGCAGCATTATCCCACATCGACCAGCTCAGGAAAAGGCGGTCCTAAGTCAGAAGAACCCTCACCGACCGAAGGATTTCTAATACTGCTGACATCCCAAAGAGGAAGACAACGCCGACTAGGGAAGAATTTCTTTAAGAGACTATATTTTTATACTCAAGACCAATATCTGTGTTTTTGTCGGCCAGCCAAAGCGACTCCTCCGGCCCCTCCTAGACTTCCGACAATTTCTGGCAGGCATGTTCCAACTTCGGCTGAAATCAGAAGGGAGTCTCCGATTGTTTATGACGTGATCCCTTATCCTGTAAAAGATGGAGAAGTCACTTGGCTTACGGCAGGGCGAAGGGAATACGCAAAAAGGCACGATGCAGAAGCCTTTGCGGAAAATCGACGAATCACGATGAATGCGGTCAATACGGAAGGCTATATTAACCTTTGTAGAGTGGTGGAAGTACGTCCTGTGTCTTCAGAAATCATGCAGGATGAAGAGCATGCTAATGCGGGTGATGTTGAATATCACGGAGAAAGAGGTGCCCCCGCTGACGGCACAAGGAATAAGACCAAGAATGAACGCTCCTTTGAGATTGTGTTAGATGACGGACTCGTCGTCAGATTTCGAACGTATAACATGCAAACTCGGCAAGAATGGGTTAAACGGCTGGCTGAACTCTCCGAATATTGGAAAGTTCGCACGCAAGAAGATATAGCTACTTTGAAATACATCCGTCGGCGCAATCTAAAGCGACTTGAGATTGACGAGGCGCAAGAATCTACTTTAGGCCAGTTTGCGCAGAAATGGGAAGTATCCAGGGCTGAAGCATCGCCAGAATTATTTCACGCTTGCAGGATGTCGGGATGTCGATCCATAAAGGTAACATACATTCTGCTAGCATAATTGAAGGGGGTTTTACTGATACAATCAGATGTCTGGCCATTTATACCGCAAGCCTCGCCGCCGCGGAGCATTCACTAAATGCAGTGTCCTGCTCATCGAAGGCCAATTACTATTTTTTCAAGAAACTCTCCGCCGATGGACGGGCGAGCAAATGGCGCACACACATCAGACTCGACAGGCTGTGCTGGATCTCCGTGACTGCTACGTGTACAGTGGGATAATTACATCTTTAGACCTCCTGTATCAGAGTCAGTCCTTTGACAGTAATCTACCCGGTCAGCACTCACGGCCCCGAATATATGTACAGGATGGATGGACGAGCTCGGATGAAGATACCGCGACGTGCTTCGTCATTTGGCATGCCTCGAGGAAGGCACTGTTCCGAGATGAATTCACAGAGAAAGGAAAGGTCAAGAGACGGCGGTGGAGGCAGGTTTCTGCGTTGGGAGTTCCTGGGAAGGCGATTGTATTTAAGACCAGGAGTAGGACGGAGAGAGATCTGTGGGTGCTGGCGATTGCCACGGAAATCGATCGGCAGCAGCAGCAAGAGGATTTGAGGATTGTGGAACCGTCCTGATCGGCTACGTAGGCCAAAATTCATTTTCTTTTTCCCAAACAACAGAGGGTCGAGTTTGGTTTTGGATGTGTTCGAGGAGATCATACGGAGGTTGGAAAGAAGTCATGGTTACGAATGTATATACTTACCTACATACCTAGTCTGTTAGCCAGGGAATTTGACATACCCATCGTGAGGCTTCAGCCCAGTTTCCCCATCTGCAAAGCCCAAAGCCTACGTTCAAGGTGATGGGAAAGACTGCTGCCATCATTTGGGTCTCAAGGAGTTTTTTATGAATGGGTGACTTGAAAGCCTTAAGAATAGGCCACTATATAAAGATATGGACAAAGGAACCGCTAGGCTCTAGCCCGGCCAATAAGTTATTATACAGCTTTTTTTCCCATTCTGCTGCCTGTTATATACTGTACTGCGTAAGGTGTGCAAGGCTGTAATATTAAATGGACCTCAACAGGGATGGAATCACGTGTTTAGTTACAAAGTCCATAGCGGAATCCCGGATTGTTGTTGTATGTAATCATTACTGTAACCCTTACACAGAATCCCAAACCTACATAGAACACCTGTTACTGCACAAATATGATAACAGACTTTCTACATAAATAGATAGATTCTACATTCTCTTAGAATATTTCAATCTTCTGTTGATCTGATGAATGTAGAACTGATTTGTCAAAAGATGAATTCAACTCAAACAATTGAATTCATGCTTGAGAAATCAGTTCTACATTGTTCAATATATTAATTATGTGATGAAAATCACATAATTTACTAGTAGAATAATTATATTAAGATTGAAATTGTATTGTCTAAAATAATATATATTGCTCAAGATATTATATATTGTTCAAAAAACTAGTAAAATAAAAAAAAATTATTGCACAAATATTTTTCACATATAATAAAAAAATGTGAAAAATGATTTAAAATTCAGATTCAGACTTGTAGAGTTTAATCTAACTGATATAGCATGTAAACTTGATTTATGAAATGCTGAAAAACTGTAAACTGCATAACATAAGTTATTCACTCATAAAATCAGCAGATTTAGCATTTTCTCATGTTGAATGTTATTAGCAAAAAACATTATAATAAACATTTTTTACTGATTTTTTCAGTAGTGAGTGAAAATACTTTCAATTTGTTTAATTTTTAAACTTGATGAACATGTGTATTTCAGTAGCTCATCTTGTAAAAATGTGATGTGATGAAAATTATCTTAAAACATAAAAATTATTTTTTTGAAGAAATATATGAATGTAAAGTTGAAATCTCACATTCATATATTGTATTTTTTAATATATGATTTCTGCAGACTGATTATGAAGTTATTAGTAAATAACAACTTGTGAATGCACATGATCAGAATGTTAATTGCATTGAAATTTTTGTCAGTTTATAATTAGCATGATGTATGAAATGCAATATGAAATTGCATGTATCTGAAAATAAAATTTTCTTCATTAAAATTTTTAATTTTTTTTTAATTGTGAGAATTTTTTCACAGAAAACTGTTGAACAAAATAAAACATTAATTATGAAAAAACTTCATTGTGTCACTGAGCTGAGATTTTGATTTCATAAATGCATTTTTCAGTATTAGAAACACAATGCATATAAAACTTGTTTGTATAAGCATAATTTTCTTCAATGTTAGCAACAGTTTATTCAGAAAAGAAAAAAAATTATTTTTTTAACATTTTGCTTGTTGATTTTTTGAATTTGTTTTTTAAATTTATGATATTTATTTTTTTCAGTCAGTACATTGCAGTTGTTAAAAAATGCATACTTTTTTGCTTAATTCATGTAGTGAATGTCAATATGCATATTTAATTAATTTTTTCATATTTAAAATTTTTTTTTAATTTTTGAAGCTGCACTGATTATCTGCTCTGAAGAATTCTTTCTGAATGACATTTAATTCAACACTGAAAATTATCATGATTTTAATATCAGTATTGTTTAAAATTTAAATTTAAATAATTTTGCTGTCATTACTACAGCATTAATTATTTTTTATAGCATGACTTAATCTTCAATAACAATTTGATGCAACTTGTCTAATTGTATTGAAGTTTAAAATATTAGTGTGAAATTACTCTGAGCAACTGCATTAAAAGTTTTAGCAAGTAACATGTAAAAAATATTTAAGTCAGTAAAAATGTTATTAAAAAAATTTCATAAAAATTGTTTTATAATAAAATAAATTCAATTTCATTTCATAACATACTGAAAAATAACTGAAATTGTGATGAATGTTCAAGCATGTTTTTGAATTTAATATAATTTTAAGTGAGTCAGTGAAGACTGCAGATGTTTTCAGTATTGTGAAAATGAAAATTGTTAAAAATATTAACAATATTCATTCTGATTTTTTACTGTGAAAATGTGTGTTATTAACAAAATGTGCATCATTTTGAAGATGCTGAAAAGTTTACTATGAGCAAAATCAGAAGAAAAAAAAATTATTAAATTAAAATATAAATTCATGTTATAAAGTGAAAATTGAGATTTAATCATATTAAATATTTTTCATTTTTTTTTCTTGCTGCAGCAGTGAAAAGCAAAGCAATTTCTATCTGATTATGAAGCTGTTGATATTAATATCAGTTTTTTGTTATTGTATTAAAAAACATATCATGTTTTTAACACTCAGCAACATTTCAAAACTGACATAAATGTATTGCTGTAGATTTCTTGATTTTTGTATTGTTATTTTGCTAAAATATATTTTCAAGAAAAATAATACAAAATGCAATAATTTTTATTATGCTCTCATGAAAAACTTCAATTTTAAAATTTTCAGTCAGTGTTTAAAATGCTGATGTCAGTGCATCAATAACATCTGAATAATTTATTGCATTTAAATTAAGTGAAATTATGTATAAATTATTTTTTTTTATCTGCAGCACTTAACTCTGCAAATATGAAATAAAAATCAGTAATATTTTTATACATATTGCAATATAATTCAAAGCTGTCAATAAAAAATTAAAAAAATATGAAAATAATTCATTGTACTGAATCACATGAATGAAGCATATTAGTTAGAATATATTTATTAAATTTACTTATTTTCAGTTCTTCACATAAAAAAATACTGAGACAAAATGAATGAATTTTCAGTTGCTTAAATGTTGTATTGAGAACTCATTACATAAATAACTGATCAGTGTGTATTGAGAGAAGCACAATATTTTTCTCATTTAATTCATAATTAAGATAAATATTCAGTCAACAAGCAATATTACACTCATATAGCAAAATTTTTTTATTTTCATTTTTTCATTCAATAAATTTCTTCACATCAAATGATGACATCATGTTTTTGAACATTGTGTTGCTTGTGAGTAAATTATATTTAAATATGAAGTGAACACACAATACAATGCTGTCTGATTTAAATAAAACAAATTTTCAATCTCAAGCAACAAACTGAACTTTTTCAGTGTGCTGCATATTTAATGTATTGTGACACTCACAATGTGTTGTTGAGCATGTATAACAAATAATGTCAGAAGAAAATATCAAATTTTCATTAAAATATCTTGCAAAAATTTTAAATATGCATTTTATTGAGCTGCTTCAGCTGAACAACTGTCACAGTTCAACTGATTTGTTAATCAATTTTGTCACATCAATATGAATTTTATGATGAAATACTGAAAATCAAACAAGAACTGCAAGCAATGCAACAAAATTTTGAAAAAATATATTAACTCAGTTCAATGTTTTCAGAGAATTTCAATTTGCAGCAGACAATGTTGAAAGCTGTCAGAAAACAACTGAAATTAATGTTGATTTGATTGAAATGATCAGAAATTGAAATTTGCATTTTTTCTTTAAATCATTCAGATTCTTGAATAAGAATTTGACAGTATCAAGATTGAGAAGAGTGTTGAGAATTTCTCTCAATGCTGTATATTATGAATGAGATATTTCTGATTACTCACATCACAAAACAAAGACAATTATAAACTGATTTAGATTTTATTCAAAGCAGTGATGTGAAATCTGTACAAACTCATTGTTAAGTAAGTAAAAACACTCAAAATAAATAAAATTTTGTTTATTCAAAATCACAAACTTTTCAAGATCATGTAAGACTTCAGCTGTAAGCTCTGCAAAAGCTAACACTATTTTTTTTCTCAAATGTAACTAGTTTTAATTTGATTAGCTTTAGCAAGTATAACACACATATAAATAACACACTGATTTTTCTCTTCATTGAGAGAATCAGTGGCAATTTCTTTTGCCTAACAACTATATTCTTTGCTTATTGATTTCTTATTGATTAAGTGAATAATAGTCATTTCACATCTACTTTATACATCAACTGAATAAATCTCTTTATTTTATTTTTATATTTTGTCATTTTATTGAAAAGTACACTCAGAATGACTTTCAAAAACAAAAAAAAAAATATTTATTTCTTTCATCTTTCAGAAAAATTCTCACAAAAAATCTTCATCATTTATCAACTTTTAAATAAAAATGATTTCAGAAACATCTCATGAAGCAACAAAATTTTTTTGTAAAAAAACATTTTTTACTCAGAATACAGAATCAGAAAATTCTGAATTTATTTACAAAAAATTCATTAATATATTTTTTATGCTTCACAAACATTTCATTATTGAAATCATGTTTTTTAAAAAGCTTTGTGAACAAAATCAGCTTCTAAAGAACATGATCTCACTTTTCAAACAACTGAAAATTGATTTAGAAAAACATATTTGATTAAAATTTCTAGATGTGTTTACTCAACAAGAAAATTCAATCAAAAAAATCAGATGATATAAACTGCCAGAACTGAAGTTTGACTACAAAACAATTATTTTTATCAAGTTTTGTGAATTCTTTTTCAAAATTGAATTTTCAACTGAACTCACAAAAATTGAAGATTCTCAAATGACAAAAAGTGAATTACACAAAATTGAAAAACTGAACTTCACTATACATCTCAAGAAAAATAAAAAAATTTTACAAAAAAAAATTCAACAAGAAATAATATTTAAAAAGAGATGAAGATTTTTTTATTCTCTGATTTAAGTGATTTGCAAAATATCATCAAAAACTCATGATGATTTTTTTTTCATTTGTGAAAGAATGACAATGAAACTGACAATGAATTTCACATTCAATTTGGACAAAAGCTTTGTGAAATAAATAATGAAATCAAAAATTATGCTGAATGAATAAAACATCTGTTTCTGTAAGTTATGAATAAATCAATACATTTCAAACTTAATGAACAAGAAAAACTTTCAGATATTTTTTGTGAAATAACTGTCATTGTCACACAATTGTGCTCTACTTTCACTTTCAAAAAAAAATGAAAACTTTGTGAAGACTTTCACAAACAAATCTCAACAAAACTGATTCAAAAAAAATCTAAAAAATAAATCTGATAGCAAGACTGATTTTGTGAACATCACTTGCTACAATTGTGATGAAAAAAAATATAAAATTTTTGATTGTTTCAAGAAAAAAAAATAAAAATTTGAAAATTTAAAAAAAAAAATTTTAGAGTAATGCAATTGTCTGATGTCAATTTTTTATTCATATTTTTTATTTAATTAAATGCATTTTTTGTAAAATCATTTACTGAGCATAAACTGATCACATGAGACAGAAAATTCTCTTCTGTCTCAGTGAGCTCAGTCTCAATCTCAACTACTGTAGTTTCAAATTCATCTCTAGTTGCAAAAACTGTTACTCATTTTCATTATCACTACATGATGAAAAGTTTCAGTTCTGTCTTAGAGATTTTCTTTCTAGTTTCAGTTTCATCTCAAGAGATAAGCTGTAATTTCATTTCAGTTTTTAACAACAAAATTCTGATTTCAGTTCTGTTTCAGATTGTCTCAGATCAATGAAACAGAACAGAACAAAAATTTTCAGTCTCAATGTCAAGTGAAGCATTTTGATACATTTGTGTGTGAAATCATTATCTTGAATCATTATCACATCATGTGACAAAAATCACACAAGAAAAAAAAATTTCTGAAAACCTATTAATTCATTACAAGATACATTGCTTCATTGAAAATTTATTTTATTTATTCAATATTTTGTAAACTTTTCTCAAAAAAACTTTTTATTTCTTTTTCTCACAAGTTTCTGCAAACACATGTTTAAAAAACAGACTATCAACACATCTGATCAACTGAAGAATCAGCTGAATATCATTTCAAGTCAAGATAACTTGATTTTGATGAATTATTGCTTGAACATCATTTATTTTGTATTAGTAAATGAAATCTTTGAAAGTGAAGAATATACTCACACTCAAAGAGTGTAATAATTGTGTTCTTGATGACAAGTTGAAAAACATCAACAGCAGTTGTCTGTCAGTAAAATGCTGAGTTTATTTTAAGAATGATTCAGCAAATCAGTTGCTGAAATTGTATCTGAAAAATAAAAAAATTCTGATTACACTGATATCAGCATATTTCTTGAATTGCTTCTAAAACTTTGTTAGATTGTGAAACTGTTATCAGAAACCATTATTTATTATTAGCTTTATGAAAGTTTGAGATGTGTGAAATCAGATTTGCTGTCTTTCATTAAGTGATGAAGATATTAAAGTGTGCTTGATGTCACATCTGATATCTTGTGTTGTAGTCATTCATGCAGCATTGATGATGAGCTTACAGAACAACAGTTGTTTCAGAAAACATTGTCACATGTCTGATTGATTTATATTCAGTGAATTTTCTTTAGTAAGCAAATTTTCACAAAGCTGTTACTATATCTCATTACTTACATATAATTCTCAAATTTTACATTGAGAGCATCAGAGTTGAAGTCATTGTGAAACACATAGTTTTCATTCACATCTTCATTTTGATGATTTTTTGACTGCTGCATCATCTTTTTTTTTTTTTTCATTTTTTTTTTCAGATTTTTCATTTTCTTCAACTTCTTCAGCATTTTTCATATTCACATCTGCATCATTAAAATCACTCTTGATAACTTTGAAATGGCTCTCTGTGATACTTTTCTCTGTAGCATGTGTAGTATTATTAATTACATTCTCAAGAACAGTTTTCATTTTCATTCTGAAAATTTCAGCAATATCATTTTCAGTCATTGATAATTTATTTATTAAATGTCAGTCATATATCTCTGTAAAAGCATAAGCATACTCACAAGATAAGTGATGATTAGAAAATAATATGAAAGAAAGAAATGAAAAGTAAACAGAAACAAAAACATAAACAAAAAATAAAATCATAAAAGAATAAAGTCATGTGATTTTGTGTTGTTACAAAGCTTTTCATCACTTTTGTTTTTGTTTATATATGTACATAAACATCTTACACTCTGATACTCTTTCTTTCAATTTCACTTTCACTCAGCTCATTGCATCATATTAATCAAAAAAACTCTGTTTGTTATCACATTCTGTTATCATTCATGATTCATCATGAAGAACTCAAGCTCAAAAAAACAGTTGTTAATGTAATTAAAGACTGTTACTGCACATGAGAAAAAACATGCATTTAACAAGAAAGAGAAGAAGAAACACAAGATTAATCAGATTGATCACAAGATCAGATATGATGTTATTTAATGTCTGAAAAAAACTGTAAAATGATAACAGTTCTTGATAATGAATCTCACATATTTACTGACAAATTTGTCAGAGAAAATGACACAAAAAAAATGCAAGATGCAGAAAATTGTCATCATTGAGATCATGATGCAGAAGCAGTTTGATCAAGAAAAATTTTGTAAATATTTTGAGATTGAAGAAATAAAAAAAATCAAGAAAGCTGAAAATAGAAAAAAAAACATTATGCAGAAGAATTCAAAATTGCAATGCAGTTAAGCAAAAAACAGAAAAAAATAACAAATTCAGATAATGAGTTTGTGCACATACTGACAAAATGATTAAACTGAGTCAAAAACTCAAAATCACAGCATTATGAGTCATTTTCAAACTTGCTGTCATCAAATCATTCAAAAACTGAAGACTGATTGAGTCAAGCATAAGTATGATTATTTCAAAGTTGCAGATGCAGATAATGATTCTGTTAAAAAGCAAATGAAGCATTTCTTCAAGCAAGCAAATTTGAAGAAGTTTAAGAAATCATCAGCTTCAAAAATAATTAAAAAAACAGATTTTAAGATGATTGTGTTGTCAGATGAGAGTGAAGATGAGAATGATGATTATGATGAAAATTGAATGATAGTTGATTAAGAATTTTCATCAAAATTGCAGCTCAAACACAGTGGTTAGAATTAGAGTTAATCATTAATGAAGTGATTTCAACAAAATCACATTTTATTTTTATATTAAATTTCTGTAAGAAATAAATTCACTATATGTATATTTAATATACATATGAAATAATCAATATTAAACATTGTTTTGTTGAGTATTCACTGAAGATAGTGAAATGTGAAGTTTGAACTTGAATGTAAAGTGAAAATATCAACAAACAAATATCATTTTCAATATCTGACAACTTGACAACAACACAATTCAGAACAAGATTCTGAAATATTTGCTCAAAATCTTTAAAATTTATCAGATTTGTTATTAAAGCTCATTACTATTATTTCAGCTTGAATATCATTCATTTTCTACATTTCAAGCTCAATATATTTATTTCAATGTCAGATCTTGCTGTTGTTGTGTCATTGAATGTGAAGAAAACTTCAATTTCATCATTTTCTTCATTGAACATTCAATCATCAGTTTCTGATAAGAAATTAACTGAATTGTATCTTTATGAAAAATCTTTTATTGTTTATGATTTTGCTAAAAATATTGTCTTTAATCAGTGATGAAATGCAACATCTGCAAAAAAATCATTGAAGAATCATGATCATGCTCATTCTGCATGAAACAGCATCAAGTGATTTTTCACTGCATGAAATCAAATGATACAAGCAGCAGAAAAATCTAATAATGAATCAGTTGTTATATGTAAGAAATGCAACATCATACTGAAACATTCAACATATACAAATCATGATATCAATGAATTGAAAAAGCACATAAACAGCAGAAACTGTGATTGTGCTGCTCTTTCAAAATGTGACAGAAATGAATCACTTGATGATATGCTGATAAGAAGTTTTCTTTTACTTATAATAACAGTTTTTGATAATAAACTTGATTAAATTCAGATGAATCAGCACAAGCATTCAAAAATTACTAAAAAATCAGTTTTTTATTTCAAAGACAATCTTCACAATCTTCTTCTCAAAACACTCATCTCACTGAACTTGTTTTTTCATATGATTGACAATGAACATTTTCAAAATCTAGTTCACTGTTTCTGATCATCAGCAATTTCTGATTTTTCTCATTAAATCAAAGTACATGATCTCTTGAATGACAAATATGATCAAACAGCAAGTCAATTATTATAAAATTGTGAATCAGATACAAGAATATCATTTGCTGTTGATGTATAATCAAGTTCTTATATAATCTCTTTTATGAGCATTGTGACATATTTTGTGACAAACAAATAAAAATTTAAAAAAAAGCTGATTGACTTCAAATTACTGCAAGAATTTCATGATAAAATGAATTTGAGTGAAGCATTATACAAGCTTCTGAAGCAAAATAAAACAACAAAACAATTGTTCTGCATTACTGCAAATAATGCTAATAATAATTATATTCTTCAAGAATCTTTACAAATAAAAATCAGGCAGATCAACAATCATGAATGAAATATGAAACTTGAATCAATTTCTTGTATTGCTCATGTTTTGCAGCTTGTTGTGAAGCAATTGATAAATGAATTGAAAATTAAAAATGAAAATGAAAATTCATCATTTAAATTTGATGATGATCACATTTCAGACAAGCTTCAGATTGAAACATTCAAGAATACACTTCAAAAAATTGATAACAAGCTGAGATAACAGGCTTGAAACATTTTGCTTATAATGATATTTTTAAATTCAATTGCTTGTCAATGCTGTTCATGTTTTTTCTCAACATCAAGAAGTCTTTTATAACTTGCAGTCAGCTGACAAAGTTCTGAATATGAAGACTGATGTGAAGACTTAATGAAATTCAATTTATGATATAACAGTTCAAGTTTTGTTTCTGAGACAATATCTGAACATGTGAATCAAGAGCATTAAGATTGCAAAAATCAAGAAACTTCAATTGACTGATGATGAATGAAAACAAGTGAAATATATCATATGTCTCTTGTGGTCATTTATGACATATACAAAAAGTTTCTCAATGACAAAAAAATCAATGATTCATTTAAGCTTTTGAGTATACAATGTAATATTTAATCATCTTGATGAGCAAGAAAAAAAAACACATCTGAAAAGTGACTGAAAGAATGCACTGATTAATGCTTATCAGAAAGTTTCTGTCAAACTGTTTGAATATTATTCAAAAACTGCAGATGAGCATGAAAAAATTTATTCAGTAGCAGCTGTTCTCAATTTATGCACTCACATGAATGCTTTAAGCTCAAGACACTGAAAAAATAATGAGCTTAATGAATACAAACAACTTGTGATTGAGTTTTATGATAAGAACTACAAACAATATGAGAAGACATCAGCAATTGTTCTGAAGAATGATTTTGATTCAGAGATAATAATCTCTGATAACAAGTTTGAAAAAATTCATTTAATCTAAAACTAGAATTTAAATACAATTGTGAATAATGATATGAGAGAAAATACTGATGATGCACAGTCAAAAAATGAGTTTAAATGATATTTACACAATACTTGAATTTCTCAAATGTTAGAAAAAAATATTCTTGAAATGTGAACAAGCATTAAATATCAGTATCTCACTGTGACATAAATAATCAAAAATATACTTGATGTGTTGTCACATGCTGTTGATGTGAAGTGAAAGTTTAATTCAGAAAGAAACATTTGTTCTTATCAATAAAAACATTTTGCAGAACTGATAATCAAGAAGATTATGTTGATGAAACATGATGATCAAAACTTGCTTGTTGATAAGAATATTACATCTGATGATAATTCTGATGATGATTATTTAATTATTGAAGATGATAAACATAATGAGAAGAAAAAAAAAAGCTTGCTGAAGAAGCACAATTGGCAAAAAATGTCAATTTGATGATAAGAAAAAATGTCTGAAAGTTAAAAAAATCAAGAAGTCAAGCAGAAAGATTGCAGAGTCACAGAAGAAAAAGCAATGATGACAACAGTGAAAACACAAATAATTATGTATTATTAAACTCACATATGATTGAGACTGTTATCTTAGACTGTTATCTTATCATGTGACTTTTGAGTTGATGAATGTTTCCGCAAAATTTGTTCATGTCTGTTATCAGAAATCATTACTTACATTTTTTGTATTATGTAATCAGAAATCAGAAACTCTGATCTCAAAATCATGTGATTTCATCTCATCTCATGTGTGTTGACTGCAGTTTCATTTTCATCTTAAGAGCTAGATGTTAATTTTTAATTCATTTCAACAACTTCATTCACAGTTTCATTTTCATTTCAGTTCATAAATTTTCAGTTCTGTTTTCTTTCAGTTCTGTTTCATGTAGCAGTAATTTGATCTCAGTAGCTTGATACAAAGTCTCATTTTCATCTTCTGATTGATTTCAAACACTCAAAACAAAATGAAAAGAGACAGAAAACTCTGATTCTCACAGTCAGTCTAACTGAGCATAAATGATTAATTCATGTGAATTTTTACTGTATTTTTCTTACCATCAGTTTTGATTTTACAGAATTACTAGAACTGAAAATACATTTAATGAAGATTTTTCTCAAAATTGCTGAAAAAAATCAAGCATCTCTTGATGCTGAAAATGTTACAAACATTGTTTTCAAGTATTGAAATTCTCAAAATCAAGCATAAATTTTTCACAAGCAAGTTATTGTTGTCAATATAAATGATGATATGATTTTAAACATGATCTGATTTTTGTGACATGATTTTATCATTTCATGAAAAAATCACTCAATTTGTTTTCAGAGAACTTCACATGATTCACTCACAGTGATTCAATCAATTGATGTAAACAATTTAGTGCAAGAAAAAAAAATTATTTATGTGATGACATGCTGTGAAATTGAAGATATAATCACTATGAATTATGATTTTCAAATATCTGAAATATATAAAGATTTTGTGAAAACTTTCAGTGAACAAAAAGTTTAAAAATTGACTTCTCACTGAAAAAAAAACTTGACTATTGAATTTGAATTTGAAAAAAAGTTCATTTTTAATTTCACTTATTAATTTTCAGAAAATGAAACTAAAATGCTTTGTGAATATCTCAACAATACAATTGCTCATAATTTCATTTGATTTTTCAAATTTTTTGTGAGAACATCAATTATGTTTGCTTTAAAAAAAATAATGATTTATGAATGTGTGTGAATTATCACAACTTGAACTTTAAGATTGTGAAGAACTGCTACTCATTATTATTGATTGAAAAGCTTTTGAAACATCTTGTGAATGCTAAAATTTTCACTTATCTTGATGTTAAAAATGCTTATCATTGTTTTTGTATTCAGAAGAAAAATGAATGAAAAACTGTTTTTCACACATTTTTAAAAATTTTTAAATATTGTGTAATTTTTTTTAATTTGTCAAATGCTTCAGCTGCTTTTCAGTTTTATATCAATAAAATTCTTTACAATTGTAATGCTTTTATGATAATCTATCTGAATGATGTTGTGATATATTTTGTGAATGAAAAAAATCATGTTCAACATGTTCATCAAGTCTTGAAAACACTCATGATAACAGATTTTTACTGCAAAATTTTTAAGTGTTATTTTAATGTTCATGAAATAAATTTTCTCAAATATATTGTATCAGCTGATGAAATATTTATGAAAAAATCACATGTGAAAATCATTTTGATCTGACTGAAATTCAATTTGTGAAAAAATATTCAAATATTTTCAGAATTCACAAACTTTTACTATTGTTTTATTTCAAAATTCTCAAAAATCATTTTAAATCTTACTAATATGCTGAATAATGAAAAACAAAGTAAAAAAATCAGATGTTGCAAGAAATGAAAATTAAATAAAAAAAATGAAAAAAAATTTCTCACAAAAAAAACTCACAAAGTTTTTTATATTTTGAAAAAAATTTTTATGAATGTTGTCATACTTCATCACTTTAATTCTGATCATTAAATATATTTTGAAATTGATGTTTCTGATTTTGCCATCTCAAAAATCATCACTCAATTAAATGATTTTCAAAATTAAGTATTTATAACTGTGTATTCACAGAAAATGAAATCTGCAAAACACAATT
Source organism: Emydomyces testavorans (assembly GCA_029449355.1). Taxonomy (NCBI): domain Eukaryota; kingdom Fungi; phylum Ascomycota; class Eurotiomycetes; order Onygenales; family Nannizziopsiaceae; genus Emydomyces; species Emydomyces testavorans. The sequence continues at coordinate 9,269,801 of CP120628.1, forward strand.
ATGATATTCATGATCAAGAATTCCTGATCATTGTTGAATTTTTTAAACACTGATGTTATTAACTAAAAAGCTCACAAAAGTTTGTTTTAATAATGACAAATCATGATAGTTTCTGTTACTTCACAACAGCAAAGAACTTATCTAACAACAAGTTTGTTAAATTCAAAAATTAATGATTTTTTAATTTACTGTGAAACATCAGAAGAAGAAAAAAAACTTAGCTGATAAATTTTTATGACAATCAGATTATGTGAAAAAAGCAGATTGTAAAAATACTCAAAAGCATGAAGCTGCAAATCAGCTTTGTATCATGCTTTTTCTTGAGAAAACAAATTATGTGATTGCTGATGAAAAGCTTGAACTGATGAATGCTTCACTTAAGTTTTTTTAAAAAAAAAATGATGTATAATTTCTCTCTGCAAAGTTTATGATACAAATTAAAAAATTACTTGCAAAAATTCTCTCAAACAAAACATATCAAAATTAAAAATTTAAATTAAAAATCACAAGTGTCTGTAAACTAATTCATGATGAAAATTTTTATAATATTAAAAATTTTCACAAAACAAATGAAACATTTTGTAATTTTATTACAGCATTATTTGAATTACTAAATGCTGATGAGCATGCAGCAAAAATTAAAGAAAAAATGAAGTCTCACTCTCAATTCATGAAAAAATGAATTTTTAATAAAAATATGTTGTTCTACAATGATTATTTATACATTTCAGTCAATGAAATTCTACAACTAGAATTAGTTAAACAACATCATGATACATCTTTGATAAATCACTTTGTTATGAAGTGAATTTATGAGTTATTTTCACAAAAGTACTATTAATCACAAATGAAGAATATGATTCAGAAATACTGCAAAGTCTGTGAAGTATGCATGAATTTACAAGTTATCAGAATTAAATCACATGAAAAGCTTAATTTATTGTTGATTTTTGTAAACTTTTAAGATCAAATCAGCATGAACATCATTACTGATTTTTTATAAAGTAAAAACATTGAAGAAGCTGAGTTTGACTGTATTTTAGTAATTGTCAATTGCTTTAGCAAAATGACTTACTTCATTTTTATGATCAAAAAGCTCACTGCAGAGCAATTGATGCATTTTATTATTTATGAAATTATAAAATTTCATAAAATATTTTTGAATATAATTTCTGATCATGAATTTTTATTTATCAGTGAATTCTGAAATAATTTCTTGTATATATTGAAAGTTTCACAAAATTTAAATACTGTTTTTCACTTTCAGACAGATAATCAAACTGAGTGATTGAATAATATTTTGAAACAATATTTATAAAACTTTGTCAACTACAATCAAAATAATTGAATATTCTGATTGTTTCTTGCTGAGTTTACTTACAACAATTTTCAGTATTTTTCAACAAAAAATTTTTTTTTTCAAGTGATGTATGAACTGAATTCATGAATGATTTTTGCAGAATTAAGTGAGTATATTTTTAAAAAAAAAAATTTTAAAATCAGACAAACATCATTTGTGAATGCTAAAATCAAGTTAGAAAATTTCTTGCAAAAACACAAGTTTATCAGAAAAAATATTATGACAAAAAGCACATGTTAAAATTTTACATTGTTGAGAATAAAATTTAACTTAGCTTAAAAAATATCAAGATAATCTGTATGAGTAAGAAGCTTGATTTTTTATGCACTGATTTTTGTAAAATTGTGAAAAAAGTAAACAAGCAAGTTTATTATTTGAAACTTTCATCAGATTTTGTGAGCATTCACAATGTTTTTTATATATTCTTGCTTCACAATTACAAAAAAATAAATGATGTTAATAACACAGCTCATCATTCAGTTTACAAAATACTTAAAAAAAATAAAAATTTCAAGTTAAAATTATAACTGATTTCTGCAAGAAGAGCTGACAACTTCAGTATTTTATTTAATAAAAAAAATATAAAAGTAAAAAAATAAATTCATCTGAAAATTTGCTGCAAATTTCAAACACTTACAAAAATTTTTTGTCAAATATCATAATATTAATTCTGACAAATCTAACTTGCAAGTTTTTTATTATTTTATGAAGAATTAAAAATTTTATTCTGAGAAAGCATGACATGTATATAGTATTTGTAAATGATTTTAGTTACTTATTCTACAAGTTTTATGTGAAAAGATGTTTGAATCTCAATAATAATTATATTCTTGATAATGAATTCATATTATATGATTTATTGCATATTATGATATTTCATTTTTATTTTCATTATAATTGCATACTGAGATGCTCTTACTTCTGAAAAAAGCAGAAAACATTTTAATAAAAACAATTATTATATTTTTTACAAAATTTATTAAATATGCATAAAATGAACTGATAAGTTCTGTAAATTGTATTCAGTTTTTGACACTGATTACATTTTTGTTCATGTGAAGATAATTATTCAGTCTGAATTATCAACATCACTTTATGAAACTGAACTTAAGTTGTGAAACTCTTTTAATCAATCACATTAATCAGATTAATTAATTTGAGAATTAATGCTTTGATTCAGTGAAATTTTTTGATGAAAAATCTGAAATCAGTACTGATTAATGATGAAAACAATTCTGAAAGTGTCATTAATGTGATTGATGAACACTTTTCAAAGTGATTTTCAGAAAATAAATTATGAAAATGATTTATTGCTTAAACATTTTATAAAATTATTAATAAAATCTGATAATTTTATTGACAGTATCACAAAACATTGACTGATACATCACAATCAGTTTTTTATTTTTCAAAGTCACTTTGTGAAGATGTTTTTGCAGAAAAATGAGACACATTTCTTTCACAATCATTCAGCAGCAGAACAAACACATTCACAAAAATTTGTCACAAAATGAGAAAGACAACAGCATAATCAGCAAAAACTATCAGAGTTGCCTGCATCACTGATGCAAAATTAAAAGCTTGTGAAGTTGATTGCATTTTGTTGTCATAATGAAATGAATGCTTGAGTTCAACAGAACAAACAGCAGAAATGACTTGTGAAGTTTGTGCATGCAGATTAAATTTTTGCATTTCATGATGAAGTTGATTTGTCAGAATCTGATTCTGCTCACAAAAAGCAATAAAGTTAATTGAAATTTGTTCACAAAAAAAATTCATCAGAATCTGATCACAAAAACTTGCTGAATTCATTGAAGTTAATTAACAACTTCATGTTAAAAAATACTCACTCATAAAAAAAAGCATCAGAGTCAGTTTTTTATATAAATTAAAAATTTCTGAAATGTGAATTCAGATTCTGAAAACTTATCACAAAAAAAAATTATGAAATTGTTAGCATAAAAATTTATAAAAAACATTTGCAAAGCAAGCTTTGCTGAAATTTCATAATTTTATTTCACAAAATCTCAAATTTATTCACAAAATATAAAAATTATTCACAAAGTCAACACTCATTAATATTTTAGCATCAAAATTTTCTGTATTCAACAGCACAATAAATTGAAATTTACTTTTTTTTGAAATGTTTGAGTGAGACATGATGATATATTGTTGCTGAAATTGATTTTGATTGTGATTGTGCATTATATTCTTAGTTAGCTTAATTCACAAAGATTTAACTCAGCTTGTGTTGATTCACAAAGTCAGAATAACTCACAAAGCTGATAGCTCACAATGTTAATCACTTACAAAGTTAATATAAGCTCACAAAGTTTCATTTCAATTGTAAAGTGATAAAAATTTCTTGTAAAGTTTTTTTTTGATGAAACTAATGAATCTGATGTCAGAAAGATTATACTCACTAAAAATAAATTTTGATTTAATCAAAAAAAAAAAATTGAGTTGCTGAAAGCTGTTGTTATCATTTTTACAAAATCAAGCTATATTTAATTGAAAAAAATTTATTTTTGTAAATGAAAAATGAATTTTTACAAATCAAAACAAGAAAATACAGCAACAATTGTTTGACTGATGCAGCTGTATTATATACAGTTGCAACAGTGAAAATTATGAGTTCAAATCTCATTATGATCATCAGAGTCATCATGCATTTTTTAATTAAAATGCATGATATTTTTTCAAAATCATGCACAGTCAGATGATCTCAGCAGATTTTTTTTTGTTTCACAAATTAGCAACTGCTTTCACAAAAATATTTTACAAAGCTGAAGTGATGAAAGCTGATGCTTACATCATCAGATTTAGTTTGTAAAAGTTTAGTAAATAATAAAACTGTTGTGATGAAATTTAATATAACTGATATTATTTGTATCACAAAATCTTTTCACTAGTTAAGAAAATATTTTTTTTTTCACAAAAAAACAACTTTTTCTCACAAAGTTTTTTAGTTTTTACAAAGATTTTTTATTGAGACCTCAATAATTATTGAGTTTATATGCTCTGAAGAAATCAGAGTCTTCACAAAAAAAAAACCTGTAAGATTTCAGCTGTAAGCTTTGCAAAAGCTAACACTGTTTTTTTTCTCAAATGTAATTAATTTTAATTTGATTAGCTTTAGCAAGCATAACACATATATAAATAACACACTGATTTCTCTCTTCATTGAGAGAATCAGTGGCAATCTTTTTTGTCTAACAATTATATTCTTTGCTTATTGATTTCTTATTAATTAAGTGAATAGTAGTCATTTCATGCCTACTTTATACATCAACTGAATAAATTTTTTTACTTTATTTTTATAAATCATCAATGTCACAGTCATCAGATTAATTCAAACATGTTTTTGTAATGATGTCATGAATTTATATTTTTTCAGTTTCAGAATCAGCATCTGAATTCAAATCAAAAATGTTCTGCACATCAAAATTAAATTAAAAATTTGTTGTTGATCATTGCAATAAAAATACATACTGCAGAATAATAATCTCAATTGACACTTTCAATAACAAATGCAAATTCAATGATAGATGCAGATTCAATGATGAATGCAAATTCAATGACAGATTTGCCAACAGCTTTATTTGTTTGTTCAGTGAGAGTGTTGACTGAAGTTTCTAGTAAATTCACTGCTTGACAAGCTAGTAAATTGCTTCATGTGCAGAACTTCAGAAATCTTGCATGTATGTCATGTCACATTTTGTATGTAAGAAAATATGTTGATTGTAATCAGAGTTTCAATGCAATAAATAAACACTAGACAAACAACATAAGAATTATCAACACATTGCACAAACTTTGAAAAAAAAAATAAAAAATAAAAAAATGAAGAAAGAAGAATGTCATTATTTGTATATTTATAAAATAAAAATTTTTGTTGTGATGAAAGCAGTGTAAATCAAAAGTTGTAAATAAAATTTTTTTACAAATATAAAAATTGAATAAATCAATGCAATCTGCAGATTTTTTTAGTACAAAATATTTTGATTAACTTCAACATGCAGAATAATTATGATGTCAACTCAGAAATTCAAGTAATTAGTGAAATTGACAACTCACAGTATACTCAAACTTTCAATTTAGATGAACAGCAGATTTGAAATATAAATTATATCAAGTTATTTGTAATTTTTCAAAAAAACAAATTCAGTTTTTTATTTTTTTTAACAACAGCATATATTTTTCAAATCAATTGTTTATTATGTTTATTTCTTCAGAATTTTCAAATTCTGACAAAAAAAACATTTCACTTTTTTAGTCTTCAGTCAGTGAGAAAACAGCTTTTTTTTCATATAAAAGTTTAATCACAAAAATTAAATTATTTTTCAATGCAGAAACACAGTCTGAATGCTCTTCAAATATATTTTTTTCAGTTGCTCAGTTTTTCAAAAAAATCAAAATCAGAAAGAAAAAACTTTACAACAAATTGAAATGAATGTATTTTTTTTCACTGCATTATTCAAAAATTTCAGATGTTGTGAATAAAATATACAACTCATTAAATAAATTGTTGAGAACTCAGTACTGAATCAATGAATATAAAAAGCAATCAAGAAACATTGTGAAAAACTGAAAGTGTCACAGTTTAAAAAACTTTAAAATCAGTAATATTTTTATCAACACACAACAGCTTCAGCTAATAATGATCAGTTGCATGTTGAATATTTCATAAAAATAAATCATGCAAATAGTTCAGAAATGAAAATTCATCATTGTAAAAAACAAAACAAATTTGTAATTTATTTCACACAAATATTTGATCAGAATTTTTTTGAGAATGTGTTTTATTAAATTGCTTCAGTTTTTGACATTAACAACAGCTCAACTCATGACAAATGATATTTAACACATAAATTAATTGATTTTACAATCAATAAAAATCAGTAGCTAATTCAATTCAATATAAAAATATATGATAACATTGTCACTCACATCAAAATCTTAATGAACATTTCAGTGAATGAACAAAAAACTGAAAACAATAATTATATTAATGTTTATTGAAAATTCATCATCAGAAAATCTGAACTTTGTGATATTGATGTTGATAACTTTGCTGAACAAAAAACTGATGTTTCTGCTTTAGTTCATTTCAGCAAACAAACAAACTCTAATGTTTTTACTGATATGATACTGACAGCAAAAATGTCAGCAAAACAAATAAATTAAACAATTGAAATTTTATTTAATGCAGAAAAAACAAAAAAAATTTTTAATGCAGAAATTATTCAGAAGAATAAAATTTTTGAAACAATGCTCATTTTCTTCAATGCACAGCTTGAAAAAAAAAGCAGACTGCAGCTAAGTTTGCTTCAGCTTCTAAGTTAAAAAAAAAACAAAAAGCTTGATCAAAACATGTATAATATATAAATTGTTTTTTTTTTATTTTAAATCTTCAATATGCTTGATTTCAGAGCAGATATAACTGAAATATAATAAACTGTTAGCAGAAATATCTCAATATAAAATGCTTTTTGCTCATTTATTTTTCATAAATTGCTCAAATCAGTCTGCAGAATTCTAGAAATGCTTCATTATATAAATATAAAAATGTTGAAATAACATATAAAAACATAAGCAAGTAAACAAGTCAGTAAACTGAAGAAATTTTAACTCTAAGCAATACATTTCAATTAAAAAAAACACAACATTCAGAATTTCACAATAAAAACTTCATTATTAAATTTTCATTTTTTGTATTTTTTTTTTCAAATCATCAACAATTTTGCTTCTCTTTTCTTCATATATCAAAAAATCATGTAAGTAAAATGTTATTAACAGTTTTGCAAGCAATATATATGCTAATAATATATAAACAAAAAATGTCAAAAAAAACTGCATTCAAATTCTCATTTGCTGCAGTGAAAATCTCATCTGCATCATTTTTTTTTTCAGCAATTAAACACACTCAAAAAATCAAGAGCAAGTCAATCTTATGTCAAAATTGCATTGAATGAATTTATATAATTTATTTAAACAAATTTTGCAATAAACAATAAAACAACAACAAGATTTGTTCAAATTGTTCAGCAAGTAAAAAAACATGCATTGTCATTAACAATTAGCATCATATTTTAATTGCAGAATTGCTTGAATTTCACAAAAATTATGATGAAGTGCAGAATGATTTTATAAAAAAATTATATATGAAAAAAATTGAAAAACTTGCAGTTACTTTGCTTAAAACAATTTTCTCAAACAAAAAATCAGAAAAAATTGTTTTTGATGTCACTGTTTTTGCTACAAATGCTTTTTTTTGAGAAAATTATAATTAATTTGTTAACTGAACAGAAAAATGTATTTATTGTTCTGCTGAAAATTGCAATAATATGTTTTAAATATAAACAAAATCAACTCAGTGTTAATTAACACTTAAATAAAAATTAAATGATTATTTAATTATATTAAAAAAAAGAAATTAATTTTCTTCAGAAGAAAATTGCTGATTTTAAAATTAAAATTGTAAGTAATTTAAAATTTCAAAACAAAATAACAATTATACTGATTTAAGCATCATTGATTATATAACTAAAAAAAAAATCAACATGTTGTTTTGCATCAGAACTTCAGTGAACTCTGTTTGCATATTCTTCATTTTTTTCATATCATTTTTTTTTTCAAAATTTGATTTAAGTTCATACTGCATGAAGATTTCAAGCATTTCAGTTTTTGACATCAGTCAGAATAACAATTTGTTTGTGTTTGCTTCAATTCAAGATTTTCATCTCAAGATAAACAAAAATCAAATTGAAACAAGTCATCAGACAGACAGAAACTCAAAGTAATTGCAAATAAACTGAATAAATGAATGAGCTGAAAAAAAAAATTAAATTAACATTATTTTTGAGTGAATGAGTGAATGAAATTTTTTTTTTATTTTTGTATTCAATCAATGTGCTGATTGTCAGCAGATGAGTGAATGAATCAAAACAAAATTGTATTAACATTGACTTTGAATAAACAAACAAACAGATTTTTTTTTTTTTTTGTAATAAATCAATTTGCTGACTGTCAGAGAACGTATGAGCAGTTTGTCTTGAAATGATCAATTGACATTTCTAATCTCTCTACATAGAAATGTAGCAGCACATAGAAGCACATCTCTACAGATTTTCAATTAATCATAGCTATTACATGCTGCTACATTGACCATACATTCAAATTATCTTTTTGGGGTTGAGAAAAAATAAGATTACAGTTGAACCCAGATCAACAGTAATCCATACATACAACAACAATCCCAGATTCCACTATGGGTTAAGGCCAGGCATACTATTCCGACTACTACTTTACTATAGTTGAAGCATCTCTTGATGTTGAGGGACGTTCCTTTCAGTGCATCAATTAACAAGAGTGCTTTTCTGAGATTCGACAGAGGTTTAGGGCTATCCAGATGCCTTTATCAAGACTGAATTGACAATGAGTCTGGTTACATTCCAGATTTGGTCTCCATAGCTGGCGAACCGCTGACTTTGGCGCCAGTGACAATCAAGAGTGCGAAACGACGTACAGATAGATGTTTCGAATTGCTCGCAGGCACAAGCAGTCGTTGGATAATATTGTCCTCTGGATTTGCAACTAAATCACCAAGGATGCCAGCCGGAATGCTCTCCCTCTCTGCAGTAACAAGCATTCTCAGCCAACCGGTTACCACATGCCCCTACTGCCCCGGCGCCAGCAGAGTGAGTCTGACCTCGAGCCTGAGCCCAAGCGGCACAAAATCGACGAATCCGCTCGAGAAAGCAGGTCTCAGCGTCCGGTGGAATTCTGGGACAATCTATCCAAGATCTGGTTGACAAAGAAGGCGCTGCAAGAGCTAGATCGAAGGAATACTGAGCTTTCTCGATGTCCTTTTGATACGCATCTTTTTAGGCCAGTAACTGGACAATGTTATGCCCAGTTAAAAAGGAAGCAGATTACTCAATACGCCGCAGACTTTCTCAGCAGCTGTAGCCCAGACTGCCTGAAGCAGATAAAGCAGTTTTCAAGGCACGGTGGTCCTGATCTTTCTGACCTCAGAAGCGTATGTTGTTGTCCCCTCACAGATGATGAACAATTTTGACCTAAGCAATCTTAGTTTCCGGAGAACAAAGGACACTTTGAAATGCCTAAACGGCCTTCTGCAGATGCCGGGTCATCCTACAACACCCAAACCAAGCGAACATCACGAGGCAGTGGAAGCTATAGCCGCTGTTTTGAGCAGCATCTAATTGACCATGGTGTTTATCCTGCTGGCTACAGGTACCCTGATGGCCAAAGACCAGAAAAGCCCAGAAATTGGAAGGAGATCAATCTAATGTTGACTCGATCAAGGGCTTCCCTCTCTCCATCTGAATTCAATGACGAAATATACGAAGAATTTCGAGAAGGGGACATGAATGCCACATCAGAAACAATTACAACAGATGTGATTCCATTTATAGAAGGCAAGATCAGTAACCGAAGGACACTAGCTGGCGGCATACCATTTGGAAATCTTCAACCCCTAACTGATCATTCAATCCCTGAGGCCAAACCTGATCGTTTTTATGGGGCACAACCTGAACAACTTAGCCGAGCTATCCGCGATGACCTAGGCAAGTTAATCATACCCTCAACACAGGACAGCCGACCGATGTTGCCAAACTTCTTTTTTGAGGCAAAATCATCCGATGGATCAGCTGCGGTCGGCAAGAGGCAGGCCTGTTATTATGGCGCGCTGGGTTCCCGAGCAATGCAGAGTCTTCAGTCTTATGGCAGGCATCCGGTGTACGATTGTAACGCTTATACAATTACAGCGACCTATTATGATGGCACGCTTAAGCTATACACGGTGCACGCCACTGCCCCTAGAGCTAAAGATGACCGTCCGGAATATATCATGACTCAGCTAAATACTTGGGGTATGACTGGTAACATAGAAACTTTCCGACAAGGAGCGTCTGCCTACCGTAACGCCTGCGATTGGGCAAAGGAACAGAGGGACAGTTTCATTAAGGATGCAAATAATAGGTTTGAAGAGACCCAAATCCGGCGCTCGACAGTTGAGTTGGAGACGACCTCTGAGTTAACCGCTCCTTCGGATAACTCTGACACGGCCGTGCCCGAGGAGGTTGAGTTTCACGGCGTCGCACAATAGAGGGTTGTGGAATCAGCCAGCAATGGGGAAGAAATCTTGCAGAATTTGAGCAGAAATTTCAAGAAACCAAGGACCAGTTTTATCTTAAGCGATGAGACAAGCAAGAAGCTATCAGCCTTTGTATGAATCTTCTATCAACGCTAAGATCCTACAGTATGACTGACCAGTTCGCCACCTTGTCCTAACAGCGCACCGTGTTTGGGGCATGGAATTAGCTTTGACGTTAGATTTAAACCCTATAGGTAGAGCATGTCTAGAGCGCTCTGAAGCTCGGAACCCTTGAGAGGCATGTTGAATTAGACCTACAAGGTACAAACAGCGGATTGAGTTGCATTTTGTCTAGCTATCAACAACGCATAGGAGAATGTTATTGATCACAATATGTTACATATATAGACTACTGTAGTCTGTGCTACAGCAATTGAAAGCTGTCAGAGAAACGAAGCACTGCCAGCACTGTCAACAGGCCTTTGAGCACTAACTGTACATATAAATCCCAGGGTCCAGAATAAAATCCCTAGCACACCTGGCTCATTCACAAGAGTCCATAAATCCCAACCAAACCATACTTGGTCCTTGTTCTATGAAACAAATGGCGCCTGCACAGAAATTACATTCTTCCTCACCCTCATCCGCTGGCTTCTCCCCATTTCTCCTCCACCCTCTCTCCACCGCTCCGCTTCATCACATATCTTTTTCGCATCCTCACCACTGCTCTCAGTACTCCCAGCAGGAGGATCCCACAACTCCCATCGCAACAGCCTTCTCCTCTCCCACGGCCAAATCACGCCAACCACTCGCCCCGTGATGAGGCTCATGCTGATGGGACCGTAGGTATTACTATCCAAGCTCTTGGCGGTATCGTTCGCGTCGCCTTCGACCCAGACGTGGTTATACGGTACGATCTGGGGATGCGTGGGATGGGTCGCGTCGTCGGGCGAATGGGAGAACGACGTAGAGGAATGGGACGGTGACGATGACGGTGAGGGTGAGGGTCGGGGAGTCACCTCGTCGCCTGGTAGGCCGATGATGCGTTTGATCGCAAGGACTTCAGGGTTTCGCGGCGATCTTTACGAAAAAAAAAAAGTAATAAAATAAAATCAATTAGCCAAACAAAATATGTAAATAAAATCAAAAAAAGAAAAAGAATCCCAAAACGAACCGAAACATCACCACCATCCCCCTCCGCAACAACCCCCCATTCCCCCCCGCCGCCGCCCACCATCCCCTCCCCAACTTACTCACCACCACCGTCTCCCGCGCCAAATCCTCCACGCCATACCGCGCATTCAGATACGGCGCCATCGACGGCCCGCCCACGGGATACGTCGACACCACGTGTTCGCGAAACACGAGCACGATCGGCGTCACGGGCAGCAGGGTCCAGAGGAAGGCGCGCGCGAATTTGAAGAGGAAGAAGGAGGGCGGCGGCGATTGGGGGCGGTGGTGGTTTGGTTGTGTGGGGTTTGGGCGGAGGAGGCGGGGGGGATGGGGAGTGGTGGAGATGGGGCGGGGGATGGTGGAGGAGGAGGAGGAGGAGAAGGGTGGAGGTGGGGGTGTTGGTCGGCGGAAGGGGCGGAGGATGGTGCGGAAGAGAGAGGGAGGAGGAGGAGGCATGGGCGGCGGAATGGAGGGGGAGTGGGTGGTGTTAGGGTGGATGAGAGGAGGGCATAGGACTGGGTGTAATAGAGGATTGGGGAGTAGGGATAGTAATTGAATGATTGATTACTCCGTAATTGATCTGATGTTGTTTTTTGAAGTTCTGGTGAGCTTTCTGGAGAATGTCAAGGTGTGTTTGCAGTGTTTGATCGGGGGCATAAACTACCGAGGCTTTTCCGATACAAGGGATTCGATGAATCACACAACTCTAATGTGTTCTACATGGAAGGGAGGTTGAATACGCCGCATCGCATCATATTTGATTGTCATTATTTCAAAACTAAAGGCTTCAACATAATTCCTGCCATTCTCGTTCTTCCGAGGTGATTTGGTGATATTGGGGCACCGATATCTCATGACAAAGTGCAGGAAAAAAGCCGGGCGCCAGGTGCATCTGAGAAGTAGCTAAAGAGAAAAGAAATCATGACCTAACTTTCCTTTACTTCACTTCCGTGGAGGACTCCAAATCCGCAACGCTCGACACCACACTCTGCACATCAGCTGCAGTCGGGGCCTTGTCCACTTCAACCGGATCATCATCCAGTTTTTCTGCAGGTGTGATGATACGCTCCGGCTGTTCGATTTTCTCCCAGTCATCCTCACTCTTTTCTTCCTCTCTGTCCGGATTTCGGTTATCCGCCGTGCGTGATGCCAGCTTTGGTTTCTTTACATTGGGTTCGCCTTGGGCCAGGGGATCTGAGGTTGGCGCATCGGGCAATTTTGCTGCCAGGAGGTCTGGTGATTGTGAAACCGGATTATCAGGGGCAGTGGGGGTGTGCTCTTTGGCTGGTGACTGTGGCGTATCGAATGGAGTTGGCGGGAAATATAGGCTGGCACAACAATCAACAATGGCAAAGCCCCGAAGCACAAAGTGAAACGGAACATACTCACGGGATCAACATCCGATAAGCAAGCTCATCCTTCTTCTCAAAAGTGCAAAAGATCACCCTCTCCAGCGCCTGGGGGCACGCCTCTAAAAACTCTCTCACCGTCTGGATCGCTACGTCGGCCGCTTCCATACTCGGATAGCCATAGACTCCGGTACTGATCGACGAGAATGCAATTGTCTTCATGCCATTTTCCACCGCCAACCCCAGGCTTCGCCGATAGCAGTTTCGAAGCAGTTTTTCCGGCTGGTCTTCCCCGTGTTGCGTTTCTGTCCAGTACACGGGTCCGACAGTGTGAATGACCTTCTTGCAAGGAAGCCTATACGCGTTGGTGATTTTAGAGTCGCCTGTTTGACATCCCCCTAGCGAGTGGCATTCCCGGAGCAGACCGGGGCCAGCGGCACGGTGAATGGCGCCGTCGACACCACCTCCCCCGAGAAGGGATCTGTTGGCAGCGTTTACGATGCAGTCCACCTCGAGTTTTGTGATGTCGCTGGTAATGTGACCGATGGTGTCGTTGAGGATTTGAGAGGGGGTCGAAATGTGGGGAGAAACGGCGGGAGTAAGATGCTTGAGACGGTAGAGGAGGGAGATGGTTGGGATTTCGGTCAGGGGGATTAGAGAGGCCATTATAAAATGCTGGATATTGTGTTCATACGAAGAGATATATGTAGTTCTCAAAGTGAGAAGTGTGGTGGGAGATAGCCGCCGCCAGGCAGCAAATGGCAAAGGGGGAGTGGATCTGAAAGCTTCTGCGAAGATCACAAGTAGCAGTGAAGAGACCCCATGGCCACCACAGAAAAGAAAAGCAGGAGAGCTGTCTGGTTCAGAAGTGAAACATGTCTTTCACTGTCAACTCAGTGTCAAGGAAGCCTTGCGAGAGATGAGAAGCTGGAGATGGACGGGGTGCTGCTCTTATGTAAGCCGATGGTGGGGTTCTACGCCAAGCAGCTAATAAACAAACTAGTCCAGAAGTAGTTAGGGCATGATCCCGCTGACCGGAAATCTTGGCATTTGACAGGGAGGTGGACATCGGACGAATCTTGACTTGATGATGACTAAATCACCAACCACCTGACATCCATTCTCCACTGCAGTACTGAGTACATTTGACGAGATTTTTTTTAATAAGTGGGCTCATAGTACTCCGTACATTACTATCTAAAAGAAGCCTTCCTCCCCGAGTGAAAACTTGATCTTTTTGATATTGATGACTTGATGGTGGCAGGTGATTTGGACAAAAAAGTGGCTGATTTGGTGCTTTTGGCCGCAGCATCATAGATATGTGTGAACTGGAATGTGATATATTCGCACATGGCTCTACTGGTAAATGATTCGTGTAAAGAAAAATCACAGTTTGGGGAGTCAGAGTTGTACTGTGTATGTCTATGAGAAGGTAACTAGCTATTGTCCCTAGTATTATCATTTGAGTCAAGTCATTACATATGTATGTAACTACTACAAATTCCGATACGGGAGCAGAAATGGTCCCATGAATCTCATACATATCTCATCCCAAAGCCCAAAGCCATTAATGCCATCTTACTTGTCCCACTGAAAGTAATCCACGACCATCTCCTGCGACGGCAGAGCCTTTCCGCCCATTGTCGCAAGCTTCCCATTCACCCAGTTCATAGCCTTTTCCGTCACCAACTCCCAGGTTTCTCGGTAATCCTGCCATTTCTTATTCAAGTACGCCACGGCCGCAAGTGTTATCATCATAGCTCGCACATTTTGGTCTTGCTTGTCGATAGACTCCTGCCCGATTCCAAGCAGCCTAGGCCAATCCACATCCTTTTCTAAAGTGTCACTGCTGACCCCAAGAATTTTCAAGGTCTCTTCCTTCCATTCCCAAGACCCATCGAACGCCTGGCGCAAAATGAGTTCACGGTACGGGGGGTCCAGCGTCGACTCCACGCCCGATGTGGACTCTCCGGTAAAGCCAGAACGGCCTGGGGAATCCAAGTCGCACGTCATGTAAGGGGCCACCAAAGGTTGAGAAAAGCTAGCTGAGTTGTAGGCTGGTGCGGCTGACGTCGCAAACTCATTTCCAGATGCAGCGGGAGCAGCAATTCCAAACAGCGAAGCGCCTTCGCTTGAACTGCTTCGCCCGCGATCGGAGCATTCCCTAATTTGTAGGGATCCTCCTCCGTAAGACGGCAAGCATCTCTTCGCCATCCTTCCGCGTGGAGCGCTAGCCATAGGGGCACTTCGAAAGAGCGATCTACCAGAAGTAGAATGTGGCATATATCCCATCGGATGAAAAGAAGAGGCAGCATAGGACTCGACGATCTGTTCTTGTGGAGGTTGTGACAGAACCTTCTCCTTGCTTGTTAGGTCAACAGTATCATGTTGAGAGCCTTCAACAGCGACAAACGAACACCACTTTCCAGCAATTTGGTACTTGATGCCCAGACGGACAGCTTCGCGTTTAGCAATATCTTCCTTTTGGCTTTCGTGCTGGTCAACGAAAATTTTCCCTTCTGGGTCTTTCGCGTGAAAGACCCAGCCTCGACCCTCCTCCAAATCAAGAGTAATCTTCCGGGCTGCCAGTTGGTGGATCGTTGTGTTTTCGCCAACATCCTCGACGGGAATCTTTAAAGACAGCGGACCGTGTTTCGATGTCCCTTTAAGTACGACGGATTTGGGTCTATCAGCATTCTCTGAGGTAAATAGTAGATAAACATTCGTCCGGTTAAACGGGAATAAACCAGGAATCTTGTACGGTGCTTGCAGAATTTTCGGAATTGGAATCGTCGGAAGGGTCTTCGTCACTTCAATATCCGTCTCTTTAAAACTTTCATCAAACAAAGATATCGTGTGCTGTTGCTTTTGAGACGTGGGGTCGCTCTTTACGTTCATCGGCTCCTGCACCGGAGATAGAGGACTTGGGTCGGACGGATGATCATCTGACTTTTCAGCCATTTCAAAATCATCGTTCTCAGCATGTATATCACCCTCCTTTTCATATTCGACCTCAAGAGTATAATTCTTGATATGCGGGGTCAACGCGCCTTTCAACATCCGCACAACCTTCTTGTCCAATTCCTCGTTTGTGCCTACGGACTGTGCAAATCCCTCACCAGCACGAGCAATCCCCTGGATCAGTGAATGAGAAGCTGCGTCACCAATCCCCAAGCTGAAGAAGCGGACTGGATGCTTGGAAACCGCGTCATTTATATATGTGAATAGTTCTTCTTGATTCCATATCTCTCCGTCGGTGAGCAATAACACATCAAGGTCTAGGTCTTTGAAACGGTTTTCCACGGATGCCTGAACTGGCGCGAGCATTTCAGTTCCACCAAAGTCGGCGGCGACGGTATCAGCAAATTCCAACGCCTCTTTGAGGCTGGATCCGTCGTACGTCTTGCTCTTCTTCCACATGAGAGAGTAAGTAGAGCCAAACGAGCAAATATTGAATTTGACCCCAACAGGCAAGGACTTCAAGAAGACCTTCAGGGCTGATCTCAGGGTGGGTATCTTATCCTCCATACTTCCACTTCGGTCTATGATGAAGATCACCTCCGGATTGTTGCTTGGGATAGTAAATTTCGGGACCAGAGAGGCCATTATTGCACGCTGGTTAGCGATGTTCGGATGAGTCTCCAGAAACGCAAAGGGTGCCTCTTGATCCTTGGCTTTGACGATTAGCACAAAATCCTTGTCCAGAGAAATGGATCCGCGCTGGCTCCCCTGGGATGGAAGCTTCCAGATGGCTGACGCCTTGTTGGCCTGGTAAAAATCCTCTGGATCGGTAGAGATTCGACCCAACGACACTTCCAGTGTATGACTCGGTGAATGTAAACGTCGGATGGCTGAGTTATTCTCAACCTTGACGTCGACCGTCATTTCAATTTGTCCCGAAACATGACTCTGTAGTTTCGGAACTCCAGCCGTTTGGCCATAGCGAGGACAAATGGCCGTTGGAACCGTGAATCGTACCCCGTCGGCCTGTGCGTCATGCTGTAGCTCCCCAAGGTAGCTGATGTGAACAACCACTTTTGATTCTGCGGGGACGTTTCCGATACTGGTAGTAAATGTATCTGAAGCCGCCACTGACTGCTCCAACAGTGCCGCAGACTCTCCTTTACTCAGAGCCGCTACATACTCGGTACGAGCCTGTTCTCTCTCCTTCACGACACCATGGATCACTCGGTCTCCAATCTCGCACTTGAACGAGACGATACTGACGCCATCATACAACGGGAACGTGTATGAGGCATCTTTGATTCCTTTATCGGTTGGGTTGACAAAGGTCTGGGACAGAGTGGTCCTTGACGTAGTTGCTAGGATGGTGGAATGGATCTTAAGATCTACCTGGGGGAGATAGACCTTGGGGGCTTGCTGGCTGGGACTATGATACCAACAGCCACAGTGTTCCAACCCAAGAGAAGATGGGCGGTACATGATGCCAAGATACTTTCAGACGAAGAACACAAATGGACGATCTTTGAAGATGAGTGATCGCAGTTGGATGAAGTTGATCAAGGGTGGAGAGCGCCGTAGATTAGAGCTGAAAAAGGATTCAAAGGCCTTAGACTTTGAGATACTTGAGAAAAGAAAAAAGAGGAAGACAACCCTGCAATCAAGGTAGAGGGACACTGATGAGTCTTTATATGTTAGTAGTTATAGACTTCGACGTTGCGGGGTTCAACACCAGCTGGGTAGGTTCAGGCAGCAGTCACCGCAAGCCAAGGTCAACTGTGACAAGTAGCAGGTATTGCGATATTCCGACTGGAGAGATACACAAGCACCAGGTCCTCTCTTGATGACAGATGGTCCATGGAAGCGAGAGCCAGGGATGGTTTTCCAAGAAGATTGATTGCGAAGCTGTCTTGATGGATGAAGTTGGTTGGGCAGAGAGAGGGGAGAGAGGGGATGATGTGATGATGACTAATTCAATTAGTTAAATTAGGTAACAAATTGTTTGCTCTGTTTGCTTGAAACAATCCTCAAATATCAGATGGAATTGGTGACAGCAGTCTTCGTCTTCAGTTATGAAAATCCATTCATCATTACATACATGATCAGATACAGCATGTTCTAAACCCGCCATTCCAGTTCATTTTACCAGCTCGGACCGCATACACTACAATATAGCCAAAGAATCCAGAAATCAAAACAGCATATGCGCCCCTCCGTATGTAAATGTCTGCAAAGGAGCGAGGATGCTCCTTATATAGGAAAAATGATAGAAAGTGCAAAGGTTGGAAAAGGGAGGAATTGAAAGCAAAGAAGAAGAAGACGAAGAAGAAGAAAAAGAAGCTGAAAAAAGAGGGGGGTATCCAAGAATAAAAGGACTGGGAGCCAGAGCATGTCATAGTCAAGGTGAATCGCGTTAACTCCATTAATCAGCCCAATGCGAGCAAGAGCCAAAAGACGTAGCACAATCTAAATGCCTGGCACATATATCATAGCCGCCAAAGGTGTGAAAAGCAAAAAAAAGGGAGAATCCCTTTTCGGTTAGAGAGTACATGGCAGCCGATTTAATCCTTGAAAAAGAATAATGAGAAAATAGATCACGGGTGCGCCGGCAGCCGTGGGTCAATCCCATTCCGTGATCTCAAGTGAGCAGCGGCTTTGTGGCCGAGCTTCCGTGTCAGCTTGGCATAGTGTAAACCGCAAGCATTGCAGAGCGTCCGCGCACCATCCGGGCCTCTGCGCCACTCGGGCGTTTCAGATCGGCTGCAGCTGTGACATCGTCCGGGTGGAGCAGGCTTCTAAAATTAGGGGATTAGCCCCAAGCTCATGGGAAAAGACGTAGATCATGGGGAAACGAGTTTCCATACCCCTCGACGCTTCTTAGCATCGCCGCCAGCGAAACCACCACCCTTGAATTCTTCTCGGTACCCAGTGGCTCGATCATCGCCGTACGGGTGCTCGGTCTGGAGCATTCGCATACGCTCCCGTTGCTGAGCTATGGCGTGTTCCTGATCTAGCACAGCATGCCGAATCCTCCCAAGAACATCCAGATTTCGGCGCTGGATTTGAAGCAGGTCATCGATCTCACTCAGAGCTGGAAGCGTGGGGTCTGTCCTGTTCGATTGATAGATGCGAGCAGCATGGGTCCGTGAAAAATCAAGAGTCCGACCACTGCCCTCAGTGATCTGATCAGGGTTAGAAAGGCCTCAAACATCACAGAATGCACAAGAATACATAGTTACCTCATTCCAAGAAGCTTGTAACTCAAACATGTCGAGCTGACGCTTCATGGGTTCGCTGTATGGGATCGAGGGCCCTCTGGTGAGAGCACCAGGTTTCACAGGCTCTATCCGGACATTTTCGGTTGGATTGAGATTCCAGGGCGTATTGCCTTTGACGTCGTAAGAAGGCAGCGCGTGTGCTGCATTCTGTTGTGACCCATTTGGCAGGTATGCATGCCCAGGAGGATAAGCTCCATAAGCTGTTGGGGAAGACATTGAGCTTGTTGGCGCTGTCCCCTGAATGTCGTAGCTCGAGCCTTGCGAATGTGTCGTCCTGGCGCTCTGTGTCGGTGACCTTCCCGAGCTCAGCGACATGATGGATGGATTCCTAGATTCTTGTGAATGAATCGATGCCACACTCGACCTTTGGCCTTCGGACCTTATTGAAGCAGGCTTTGCGGAGTGTTGATTCGCCAAATGGTCCTGAGCCAAGGGAGTTGAGGATGATGTGTTCGAGAAGGGATCCGATAGGCCGCCTGCACCATTTGCGCCAGATGTGGGAGTATTATGCGAAGGTGAAAGTTGTGAAAGAGAATGACGTGCTGCGGTTGTGTGAGAGGAGCCAGGTTGAAAGGAGAGAGGATTGTTCCCTAGAGCTTCATGGATGGATGGTAACGACTGACGGTGACCGGCCTGCGTTTGCTGAGGCGGTAGATATTGGTCCCTTTCGCTCTCTCCCGGTCTGTGAGCAGCTGATGAAGAGACGTATCCAGATCCTGGAGGAAAGGAAGACGGAACAGATGAAGAATATATATGCTGAGAAGGTGCGGTCTGATACGTGCCCGTCATTGGACTCACAGGCGGCGTTGTCGATCCATGTGATCCGTTCACCACGGACGGATGAGTCTGCGGATGTGGGCTGCTTTTGCGGCTTTTGCCTAGATCCAGAAATCCTATGCACGGGAGCGATCCCCTGGGAGTGTGTCCAGCACTAGGTTTGGTTGGATCTCCCATGCCATCTGCTTCCCGCCTCGACAAGGGAAATGCGACATGGCCTGGCATGGAGGTTGCAAACGGCAGCCAGTGCCTCGTTCCCGCTTCTGCTGTGCCCATCCCAAGAATGCGATCTTCCCCGTTCGCCAGATCGCAGCCAAACCGGTATCAGGACCTCTCAATGCCCTCTCGTAGCGCTGGTCGATCTTGGGACCGTTAATTGGCCTCCTTGCTAATTTTCTTTTCGGGAACTGAGACGCTTGAAGCTCCTCTATTTGCTCCCTTGCCGCGATATGACCCTGCGACCAGCCGTGCTTGCGCAATTGTTCCTGAAACAGATTCTCTAGTCAAGTGCTTTCAACTATATCCAATCAATCTTAATATTTAGACCTCTACCTTCCACTCGATTTCCACAACGAGAAAGACAACGGAAAATCTCGCAGGCAGCAAATGCGGTAGAGCAATGATCGAGCACGGTTAGGAATAGACGTCAACAACACATCACTTCTTTCTTGTCGCCAGGCGGTAATGTATCACTCTGCAGAGCAGGCCAGCCCAAACTGGCTTTGCTCTGGAATTAGGCAAAAGCACAATGGTGATCACGGTCTGTGAAAGGGGTGTTCCCAGTGGAAGCTGACCGATAAGGGCCCAAATATAAAGTGCTTGTCGTACAGCCGTTCCCACACCAGTATGCGGCTCACGGGACTGGAACTGAGAAGGACGAAAAGGCGTTGGACAAGTAACCACTCGCTGGGAGGTGAACTAGAGGTAAAATAGGGTAGTAAAATTATGACCACTGAGAGATATATTCTGTAGAATATGAAGACGATTTGAGCGACGGATGGGGATTGGTGCAAAGAGTGGTTCCCCGTTGAGTAAAGGTGGGATCAGACCCTAGAGAATGAGAATAACACTGTTTTCAAGGGATTACGGATTGAAGCGAAGAGGATGAGAGCAAGAGTGAACAGACAGACACGGTTTTCGCATGGTATCTGAAGTGCTGGTAGAGCTTGTGTGTAGCAAACCAAGAGGTCACAACAACATGGACACAATCCGATGAAAGAGCTTCCTTGCAACCGATCGATCGATCGATCTCGAGCAGTGATTGTCAGGGAGAGAGAGAGTGACAGAGCGAGCCTAGTGAAAAGAAAGTCAAAGAGAGGGGGAGAGAGAGACGAGGATAGTCACAGCATGAAAGAGTTCATCTCGATGTCCCTTGTCTGTCTGTCTGTCTGTCTGGATGGATGGATGGTGGAGGATGGAAGTAGTTCAACCACACCGCTTGATACTCTCTTTCTCTCTTTCTCTGTCTGTCTCTCTCTCTCTCTCTCTCTCTCTCTCCACTACAATCAACTACTAACTATACCCACTACATCGTTACTAACTCTGGCTCTAAAAACAAACGTGGTATTCGCTGTCCATGAATCTTACGGGGGTGGATCTCGTGGATCTGGGTCTGTTTCTCCCGCCTTGTGGATTTTCAGCCATGGCCCATGGGTGATGATGCTTTATGAAATGCACACAACAACGGCCTGGCTGTGTATACTGTACAGATCGTGAGTTTAAAAAGAAAAGAAAGTAAAAAGAAAAATACGTTATATATTGATATCTACTAACGTCTCATACTACAACAGGGTCTTGTCGAGCAATCATATTTTAAGTCCAAACGAACTGCACAGAGGAGAAGGGACCAGAAACACAACACCCATAACTAACGAAGTAGTCGATGATGATAGGTGATTCTTTCACACGCACGCAGCTGGAGAAAAAGCAGGAATATGAGTTGATGAGCATCGCCGATCCTTCGCCGAAGACTTAGCTAGTTAAATGTGAGTCGCAACAATCCGATTTGACCTGGGACTGGCTGGAGGCGGTATGGATCCTTGTTCTTATTATACTGTGTATTCCACTTCACAGGTTGGTTCTAGAACTTGGATCTCTTTTCCTGGCCCTGTGTGGTCTCTTGCCACCAAGGATCCGGGGCTAATTTTTTCATCAGCGCGTCACCCACACACAGTTCTTGCAGCCGTTACGAGAGATCTGGAACAGACCAATCCTCGATGCCCTCCAAGAAACGCCAGCCCAAAGTCAATCACAACCATCCCAACTCGTTTCGTTATTATGATTGAATGATGAACGGGAAAATAACACAGAAGCTCTTCGTCGAGCAGCATATCACTGCATAATCCCTAGTCATAACTGTGGGATAAATTGCCTCAATCATCATCATTAAAGCTTCCTTGCCCACACGCCTGGGTCAAGCCATTGATGGCACCAAAACCCAGGAGATTGGATCGCAGAGTCATCACCTGCGTGAAGGAAAAGGGGTAACTACTGTATAAATCCAGAGGACCAGAGGGAGATATCAACAGCGATTGTACCAACCGGATTGCAAAGAGCCAGACAGCCAATCAGGAGGTGGCCTGGCCGAGCAGTTAATAAAAGAGTTGGATGATATCGACCTTGTTCTGAGCTCCCTTGCTGGCCATCCTTGTCCTGTTCGGCAGTGTTGTTGCTTTTCCACGCAGACTTGAGCTGAAACTTCCAAAGAACCTCATTGTTATGGTTGACTCCCTGCGGATGAACATGTGGAAATTAGCGCTATCAATCTCCACACCCATTCGGAGTGAATCTTGCATGTTACAGGAGTGTATATGTGTACTTCACACACATACATACACGTTCATAAGAGTAAAGTTCGGAGAAAAGCAACCATATCTCACTGACAGAGTTGCATGCGAACTTCGAAGACGGTACGTACGAATCTGCTTGCTAGCTTCAGTCTTACAGGGTGATCCGAGCGGAAACTGTTTGACTTTGTAACAGGCTAGTAACTTGATCCCGCAATGCAATCCATGGCGCGGTACATTTTGAGGCAGGAAGCTTAATTGTGCATGAGCAGATTAGGATTTAGGAGTGACAAGTGCGATACAAGGCCGATCGGACTGGATCGTGGGTCGGGTACCTGGACCACCGAGGCTATTATTCGTATCCTTCTGGCTTGAAGGGGGGGAAGAGGAACCTCTCAAGTCATGGAAAGTATGTGAGTGAGTGATGCTTCTCTGGCCAGGTAGTTAGGCTTGGGACTGTTAATTAACTAACATTCTCTAAGGGAAACCCGTCAGCTAATACGGAGTACTTCACCTAACTACGGAGTACTGTGTATGGAGTATAAGTTATAACTAGGTGTCTCTACCCAGTTAACTACGGCTTAGGTTAGTGAGAGGGAAACAAAATGCCCAGGATATAAAACTCCATGATTGAAAACAGATTCTCATCGGCCTCCACCTCAGGAATATGTATGTATGCTCTTGAACCTCTCAGAAAGATAAAAACAATATATGTACTAACTAACTGTAGTAACAACACGAAGCAGTACACGCTACACAGTACTCCGTAGAGTATGTTACTAATGAGGCCTATGGAGCACTGACCTGAGAAGAGTGGCCAGATGCAGCCTGAAGGATGCGAAAAAAAAAGCAAAGGAAAGACAAAAAGAAAACATGATCGTCATGATTTGAAGGCCAGGAAGTCCAGTTCGAAACTCCAGGTGATCGACAGTCCTCGGGGTTTGCTTCTTATCGTATCTCTCTCTTTTTTTATTGTTTTTTCCTTTTTTTTTTCTTTTTTACTTCTTGCATGAAGCAGATCGTGCATGATACTACTTAGTACTAGGAGACGAAAGTGATGGAGCACTTTGAGACTTCCTCTAATATTGCCTCTTCTGTCCCAATCCTCAATTTCCTTGCATGCGGAACGCCGGGGCTGATGCAGAGTGACAGTCCGAATTGCAATCATATGGGAATCTATGAGTACAACCACGCTATTGGGATGGCAGCAGCAGAAGAAGAGGAAGAAGAAGAAGAATTCCAGGCAGTCAAATGATTGATCTTTGGTATATGTGATGCTCGACATCCCCTTGCACGATTAAAACCAGATCTAACTAATAACTATTGTACTGCACTAGTAACAAGTATCTCGCGGATCTGCTGATATTCTGCAATCCCTGTCTAGCCTTGACTCGTAATAGTCTAAAGGGCACAACTATAACGTGGAATAAAATTGGATCAGCAGCATCCTGGCATCATACTAGCTCCTGAACACGTTTTGGCCATCATCGACGGACGAGTCACGACCGATCGGAGAGAGACCGTGCACCAGAGGACCATTATCCGAAAACTATGAATTGAAAACGAAAGCAGATCTAGTATCATCACATTATCCACATGAAGGGATTCCAGATTGTGTTCGCACAAATATCAGAAGCAAGATATAATGCGAGTTTGGATGAATGTGCTCATGAATGCCATCTCGCTGTCACCATCTCGAAAACCATGGTTGCTTTTTCCCTTTCACTCAGCCCATCAAGACCCCATCAGCTTGTTCAGTTCATTTCAGGGGACCAAGTCCGTGTTCCGGCAGAAATCAATCATTCCGTGTGGTGTTTCCGGGATCTGAGGATTGCCATCTGCTCCATGACACTTGCAAGGCAAATCCCGATCACATCATCATTATTATTACATCCATCTTCATAATCGATGTCTCTATACATTCTCCATAGGTGCAGTAAAATGCTACATACGGCCGAGTGAGTGAGTGGTTGGCTGACTTACGTGACAGAACCACAGCCTTGGAAGAAAGGAAAAAACCATCTGTTCAACATCCATGCAAGAAGCAATTGACTTGGCTGCTTAAGGCTTGGATTATGGACAAGGGTGAGCATGCTGCATGCTCCTGTTACAGTAGGACTGTCAAGCTAAATCGCGCATGGTCCCTGCTTCGATGATGATGCTGATGATAGATCAGATCTGGTCTTCAGGGAGAGAAAACTTGGATCTCCGGACCCATGCCGCATCATATTGTCAAGCTTTACCCAGCTTCGAACTATCTTAGGTAGCTCTAATATGAATTGAGGAGTCTAAAACTTCTCCGCGACAGGGTTGGACGGATGATTATCGGAGTTGTTCGTTGCGGAAAACGGTCCGCTGAACAGTGAAGGGGCGATCGTTGATCACAATGTTAACCCAAAACGGGACTTTGAGCAATCCTCCTTTTCCATCCATCCTCGTGCGTCTCTGCTAGGGTGCAACAGCCGCTGTAAGCGACCTGTGTGTGACTGGCTTCCAAGAGCAGGGGAATGCAGCAGTGAATCGTGCATCGACGGACGCATCCACACACTTGCATAAACGACAGCGTAGCACTTGAATATCCGCTAGCCATGGCTGCCAGATATACATAGCTCCCACGCCTTCCAGCATTCTCGTTCGCTACATATGTATGTATGTATGTATGAACAGTAAGGAGTGCATACATACATAGTTTCTGAGAACGATCAGAGTGCCCTGGCTGCTTCTTCAACTCAACTGCATTTATTACTAGGCGCATGGAATTGCGGTCAAACTGGCCAGTGGCCATCTCTTATCCAGCTGATAAAAGCGATGAGACAGCAAGTGTGCGGCCGGAATGGAGGTCTTCCAGTGATGTTTCTGGCTCCAGCTTGCCCGCCTCTTCTACTACATATGCAGTCAATAATCACCTATATGCCGACCACATTCCCATTTATCACTTCTCCTGTCTATGGAGCAGAGGGGCAAGATGCGTGATGAAGTGTGACAGAATGAACCTACAATGAGTTTCTCCCTCTGAGGGCTGGAGAGATGCTCTACTCACCCTGTCTGGTGTCACTGTCTTCCCAGCCCACCTAGCTATTTCCTACAAAGTTCAACGTATCTGAGATATCCATTCGTGTACAGTACGAACTTTTGCTTTGTCCAGGCCTTTGAACTGCTGGCTTGCTTCATTGCTGGCGTCAAGCAGCCATGAGAGTACAGCTGGCACTGATCCATCATCAGCAATGGTTGTGGCTTTATCCGGATTGCAGCAACCTGCTTTCCGGCAGTACGCCAACACTTGCAGTCTTGACTTTGTCAAAGCAGACGAGACACTTGCGCCGGAATTCTGGAAAACGTTGGGAAGAATCTGACCTCGAGCTCAAAGCGAGCAAACCCGACTGTCACAAAGGCCATCTTCAGAATGGACAATAGATTGCTATACGTGCCAATTCGATTTGGAAAACCCCATTTGAGAATCAGGCCGTTGTCAACTAGATCGCGGATGTGTTCTTCCTATTAGAAGACCTGAATTCGACTTGCTGAAATCAAAATCTCACGCCCGTGTGTGACCCAAGTATTCATACATAGTTACTACCTTTGTATGTACCGTACATACATACAGAGTGACACAGGAGGATTACAGTATCACAGATCTGTTTCCCGCGGATCGAAGCCAGCTTCGTCAAGCAAGATCAAGAGCGTTTCACTCAATTCTTATTTACTATGCTCACTCGGAAAATATCACTCCTAGTGCTTGAATTGATGTGAAACTCCTATAAAGTGTCATTCTTGTCTCCCTCTGTCTGCTCTTCGTCCATCTATATAACTACACTCTTACATACTACTACATAGTACATATGTATGTATGTAGTAAACTTCTTGCCCTCCCTCATCCCTTCAGGCCGTGGCACTCACTCCCAATCGATATCTCCGAGTCCACAGCTAACTGCATAAACATTGCTCCAGCGCCCGATTCTGATCCGATCGAGTCTTATTAGTCTTTCCGGCATTGTTCGTTTGAAGAAATCTACATAGGCTATGAGCCAGCCCATGGCCGGAAAACAGCCAGAGATGAAACAGCCTCAAAAAGCCCAGCTGCAAGACATATCACATAACTACATACATATGCTATACATCACATTATATACGCCTCGCCATCCGTTTTGAAGAAAATTTTCTTGTAGATTGTTATCGCAAAGCTTCCCTCATATCTACATGTCTACTATGTATATAGTACTGAATATCAGCAAAAGCAGGTCCTTTTCATTCTGGATGAACTGCGCTTAACATACATATGTATGTACATAAAAAAAGCTACTACTACATAGGGCCCACCGCATCTCATTGTTAGATTGAAGAGAGAGGGGACAATGCAGGGACACTGCAGAGATACATAAGTACATATGTATGTGTGTTGGCATCAGCATTGGGAACGTCATCTTTGAACTGCATTGTTGAGAAGAACTACTAGTCTTGTCAATCGCCATTAGCATGTCCCTGTGTCAGGAGGTAGAGGTTGAAGAACCCGTACCATATGCCCTCGAAAGAATTGGACTCTGTTCTGGTTAAGAATCTCAAAAGATTCAACTGCATTAGCTAGTTATATGTTTCGTATCGGCACCGCGAGTCACTCTATATAGTTAGCTTCCTAACTCAACTGCTAGATATAAAACGGGGAGAAATCCCATCCC
The DNA here is from genome assembly GCA_029449355.1 of Emydomyces testavorans. NCBI lineage: Eukaryota > Fungi > Ascomycota > Eurotiomycetes > Onygenales > Nannizziopsiaceae > Emydomyces > Emydomyces testavorans. The sequence continues at coordinate 9,297,282 of CP120628.1, forward strand.
GCTCTTTTATACATCTATGTAAATCCAAAACTTAGAAACCAGGCAATAGAAGCAGAACACAACAAGAAGCAACAGCCACAAGGCGATATCTGACCCAAAATCAGCCTTTGCGTACACGTTTCATCCTTGACTTTTCGCCAAACTGGTATACAACATCTCCCATCCCACACTCCCTCCCTTGCCCTCTTTCTCTGTAATCTCCTCCACCGCCTTGACGAGATCGTAACAGATCTTCTCCGAAACCACACTGTCATGCTTGTACTCTGGATGCTTTGCAACAAACTCTCGGATCCACTTTGCATTCGTCCACAGCGTCCCATCCGCCCGGTGCCGGATCAGGTTGAGGTAGTTAGCCAGTGCGCAGCGAGTCTCCACGTCGACGTTGACGCTGTTGAGATATGATTCGACAATGGGGATTAGCCCCGGGAAGCGTCCTGAATGCGAGCCGTTGATGATGTCCGAAATGGTCATGAGGTCGTATTCGGACTCAACTGGTCCCAGGGACGGGGACGGAGACGCGGATGACGAACGTGAACCTGAAGGGGAAGGGTTGGCGGACTGGCGGGAGAGGCGGTGGGGGAAAGGATCTTTTCGGAAATAGAACTTCTTTTCGAGAACAGCGTTGCGGGCATGAGCAGTCTCCATGTTCTCGGTCGTCCGAGCGATAGGAATATAAAAGTTGAGGTCGAAGCTGAGAATGGCGCGGGTGATGAGGACCATGAATATGCAGAACGCAGCATTTTCAAAATCGGTGATTTGGATCTCTATGGGCCGAAACTCCACGCGCCAGCCAATATCATTTTCAGCCGGTGGTGGCTTAAATCTGATGTGTTGCCAGTTGGTTGATTGGAGGTTCTCAAAATGATCGGTCTTATTCAGGTCAAGTTCTTTGAGGTCTTCTGCAAATATAACGATGGGGTCGCGAATAAAAAGGTGTGCGAAATGAGTTGCGAGAAGATCATCCATACCGCCTTCCACTAATCGTTTTTTAATGTCTTCATCTACAACCAGGTCGGGGTCCATGTAGTCTGGGCGTAATCTTGGATCTTGGGAGATGTAGGTCGAATTGGAGCCGTAACGGGACTTTGGGATCCTCCATCTGTCGTTCTTTAGAGGCTAGACGGTTATGAGTAAAAAATCCGTTGAATATGGTCCAACAGGAAGCTCACCTTCTCTCCCAACTCTTCAGCTGTCCTGCAATCGACAGCCTTACTAATTTGATTCCATCTAACATCGGTATCCACAAGAAATCCCTTGTATATTGGAGTTGCCGCTGTCAGCGCCAGCATGATTGGGCCCAGTGGACTCAATTGATCGTAGAGTGTTCTTCCTTCGTTTATGTTCATGCACTGGAAAGTGATCTGCAGACAACAGCTCCCCATTCCGAATGCCATAGCATCCATGTATACATGGCCTTCCTTCACGGCACCGTTCCGGACATCGCTGTCTTCAGGCCAAGTGTGGAGGTCGTAGTTCACTGTAGGATCGTTAAACGGCCAGGGGGTATTCGTGTCCCGAAATATCGGGACATTTAATTCCACCTTGCGACCTCTTCTTTGGCGAATATTGGCAGCCAATGTAGGGAACCGAATGTGTGGATTCGCTATTTCGTCGGGGACGAACTGCGACCGCAATGCATTTCCAGAAAGCGGGTAATGAGGCGTGAAGAAATCATCCTTTGTGCCCAGCCGTGGAAACGTCGTCAGCGTAATCGGGTATTCGTTCGGAGCCATGTGGTTTTTCGCAATTACACGTCTAGTAGAAGATCGGCATCAGTGATTGTAAGCGCACCAGGGCATCAGCCATACCTCCACTTCATGTTCGATTCCACGTTCAGCAAATCTTTGAATCCTATACCCCATGGCTTTCCAGGTGTAGCTTCAAGCATAAAACGCCCGAATTCTGGGTGGAATTTTGGAAGTGGCTCCGTTCTGATCCATAGCAAGGCCATTCATTAGCCTCTGTACATCCGTCTGACACATGGTGCGCTCACGAATCATTGTTCTTCGCAAGTTCCTCGTCTCTGGCGAGCGATTCGATGATCTCCGCCTGGCAGAGTGATAGGCGTACTTTCTGCTCATCATCATCCACGGCGACCACGAGATATTCAACCTGACAAGCGGTTCAGCAAAGTTCTCTCTCCGTGCATCAGCGGGTCTTGACTGTACCTCGTCTCCCCAAAGTAGTGCATCTCTCTCCTTTCCTTTCGCCTTATTCCAGATACTCAATAATTGCTATAGGCAGGGTCGTCAGGGTTTATAGTCCAACTGAACGTCGCAGATTTGAATCTTCAGGGTACCTCGATCCCCCACGATCTAACTTGATTTGCTTTTTTCTTTGCTTCCGGCCATGGCAGCGGCGTTCCAAGAGCACTGTTCGCCAAAACAAATTCCAGGTCAGTTTTCAGCGGTTTGGCGGGGAAGGGTGAGCATACAGTAAGCCCATGGCGCAATCTCGAAAGGTGAGGTTTTCTCAATGCGCTCGATTACGACGGCGCCGTAAGGGAGATTTCACGAACTGGATGCGAACGCGACATCTCCATGAAGACGACCAGAGATATCCATCACCGTCGGTTCTTGATGATGATCAGTAATAAATCTCGATTGTTCGGCGTCACTTTCAAGGCGGATTAATAAGCGAGGGGCAATTAAAAATTCAAATTGTCAACTAGTTAACATCTTTAACTGGCTGGCGGCATTGTGAGTGAGTGAGTGAGTGACAGGCGAGAAAACCCAAGTCCCTGTTCCTGTTTCCCTGCTAAAAACCCTTGTACGCCCTGTCCTGGGTAATCCTGTTATTCCATGTCTTTGCAGTGGACGGACAGGGCTGATCTGATCCTCAAGAGACAAGAAGGGATTTGGTGAGTTAGTAGTTATCTTTCTTAAGCTCTCTGTGCTGCATCCACCCAAACTGACAAACTGCAAGGTTATCTCTCGAGCCAACGCATGCGGTTCAAGGAGTTTCTCTCTCTGTCTTGCTCCTCGCCGACAAATTGCTATCTTGCCTGATTCACCTGGACTTTGCTACGCCTAATCTATGCAAGAAAGCTTACCAACGCCATCAAGGATACTCCGCACACGCGAAAGATATACGAAATCCTGGGCCAGAGAAGAAGAAGAACCCAGGGGTCACTTTCTCTTTATTTCCCATATTTATTCTGCTTATGGAGGGCAGAACTATAGAGCTGTGGCCGCCAAAGCAAGCTACATTTGTAGTTACAGGTTTCGGGCTTGGGTGACGGGTCTGAAAGCCTTCAGCGACAGACTTTCTACATAAAGAAGTCTTAGAACCCAACCCATCATCTGAGCATTGAGAAGTTCTCATGGACCCAGAGAACATTCTCCAGTATGTATACATGTATCTTCATCGCCCTTAGCTCGTGCGACGCAATTGAGTATGAATATCAGACTGAGCTACTGTTGGTATCAAGGTGAAATAAATGTATGCTGGCCGCAGAACACAGTGCGCGATATTTCGCCTGTTTGCAGACTGTGCAGACATTCTTGCTTCAGTTACGACATACGGCGGATATCCTGGACTGGTGACTGGCTCGAATTATGCTTGGCTAGGAGTCATCCGTATGCTGCGTCCTGCACTTCACTTATGAATTACATTCTCCGCTGCAGTGTCGACCTTCCCAGGTACCTGATCTGAGCTCAATATGCCAACTCGATGTGCATATGAATATATCCAGGCTAGACGTTCGCCAAATGTCTCGCTTCCTTACAAGCAACAAACGATTTTATCCCAAGGCATGCACACTGAACGAGTCCTATCAGTATGCTGAAATGCTGGCCTTCATTTTTTTCTCTGCTTCGAAGAAGAGAGGATTCTTATTTGGTGTAGTGAACTGAAATCTCGCTGTTCTGGGCGCCTTTCTGAATAAATCGGATGCTATGGATAAGTCGTATGTGGTCCAGATGAATGCCAGAGCCATGTTAGCATCTTTCAATGAGCGATTTGTTTTCTCTCAATATTAGTGTTGGTCCTTGCTCAATTCACGAAATTCATGGAGTATGATAGGACCAATATGGACATGCATTGGGCAAAGGAGACGCCTTGAAATCGCGCGATTTCTCTATTATTCGATGAAGTTTCAACTCATGAACATGAAAGCCCAGTGCAACATCTTTGTTGTCACATCAAAGCTTTCGATACAATACATCACACTCATGTGTCTGCCTCCCAAACTTTGTGTCTCTCCAAACAGCTGGCCTCGTTTAAGATCAGTTGCTTCTCGCTCCTCCCTTGGCCGCCCGTAATTCATCCATCTTCGCAACCCGTTTCTTGAACTCCTCGTATTGGCATTTTTCGTAGGAATGCCTCTCGTTCTGTCGGTGTGCCGTCAGCAATGCCAAACGAGTAGTCAAACCCATCGGCCTTTTCCACGCCGGTACTGTTCGGGGTATGTCGTACCTCGCATTTCCATGGCAAGTAGTATTCTTGGACTCGACAGCGATTTAATGGTATCAGCAAGTGTGCACAGCTATCTCTGTATGCAAGTGGGAGGCGAGCATTCGACATTTCTTCTCGGGTGGCAGCCGTAGGCTCTGTAGAAAGTGTTAATAGTTACAGGTCTCGTACTTGCGCTGGAAGGCAATTCGGTGGGTAACTCACCGCTGCCCTGGCCAGTGATTAGCTCCTTGAGCGTCATGTTGACCTGACCTGTTCCTAGTCCAATCCAACCTGTTCAAAGGCAAGATAATAAATACAAACGGATTGCAGTTTGACGTGATGCTGTGTGAATCTGATCAATGAGACCTCGGAACCTCGGAGCTCCAGATAATCCGACCACTTTTCCACTTAACGCGCGCCTGTTTGCTAGCAGGTCCAGGTCGCGTCTATCTCTCTTTGGTGTTTTGTATTCTGACTGACAGACGGAGTTGCTGAGCTGCTTTTTTATCGCAGCATCTTTTCTCAGCATAGATTTGCTCAGCAGCGCTCTGTTGAACAAGTCAGATTGTTCTACAGTTGGTAGTTATAGGTTGTGGGCAAGTTGACAGGGGCGGTTGTCTTCCTACGCTGCTGTTTTCGATTGGAAATCTCACCTCAACACCTCGGGCAATCGCAAATTGAGATTTACGTGGGCCGTCGCTATCATGACGACTTCTCACTCTGCGGTTGATACCCAGGTTTACTCCGCTACCTACAGCAATGTTAGCATCATCGTCCCTATGTTATTTTTGCTTGTTTTCCATTTCTCATCCCGTTACTGATGCAGCAATGCATAGGTCCCCGTATATGAATTCAAAGTCGGTTCGGACAGTGTAATGAGGCGGCGTTATGACGACTGGATCAATGCGACTCACATTCTCAAAGTTGCTGGGCTGGATAAACCGTCGAGGACTCGTATTCTTGAACGAGAAGTCCAGAAAAACACCCATGAGAAAATCCAAGGAGGGTATGGGAAGTATCAAGGTATCATCTCCAGCCTCCCTTTGGCTTCAAGCGGCTATGAAAATGATAAACTGACGTTGACTCACTTCATAGGAACCTGGGTGCCTCTTTCTGATGGACGTGACCTCGCCGAGCGAAATAACGTGCTGGACCAATTATACCCCATTTTCGACTTCGTTCCCGGCGACAGAACCCCTCCTCCAGCTCCGAAGCATACCACCGCAGCTTCTTCAAGACCGAAAGTCCAAAAGATGGCGGCTCCAAGCAAAAGGGGTCGCCGGGTGTCATCTTTTGCTTCCGTGAACCCGCGCGTTGCCCCTGCGACCAGTTTTGCCCATAGCCATGATGCAAATTCCATGATTCCTCAGTCATTCAACGATACCGAATCGATTGCGCAGGCGAGTCGTGAATCGTCGTCCGTACTTGCAGAAGAAGATATCGCTCAAATGTCTCAGCGATCGACCAATCAACGAAAGCGCAAACGTGAACGGGTTGTGAATGCGCTGTCGGCAAACGAACAGCAACACATCATGTACGGTGATGAGCTGTTGGACTATTTCATGACAGTTGGGGATGTACCTGCGGGAAAACGAATCGAACCACCAGTCCCTCCTTCCAATTTTCAGCCAGATCGGCCAATTGATGACCAGGGAAATACTGCTCTGCACTGGGCATGCGCCATGGGCGCTTTAGATATAGCACAGGATCTCATTAATCGCGGTGCGAATATTTGCGGGCTTACCTCGCACGATGAAACTCCTCTTGTTCGTGCTGTACTGTTTACGAATAATTATGAGAGACGAACGATGCCGGAGCTCGCTGAGATCCTGAAGGACACAATCAATTTTCGAGATTGGTTCGGTGCTACAGTTTTCAACCACCTGGCGGTGACCACAAAGAGTAAAGGCAAATGGAGGAGTGCACGATATTACTGCCAAGTACTGATCTCTAAGCTTTCTGAAATGTATCCGAATCACGAAGTAGGACTGTTACTTGCCTCGCAGGACTCTAACGGGGATACTGCGGCTCTTACCGCGGCTAAGAACGGGTGCTATCGATTGGCTGAGCTTTTACTCACACAGTGCCCTGAGGCAGGTAATCTTCCGAACAAACATGGCGAAACCGCAAACGAAGTGATGATGATGATCCAGCGGCAGCAGGGCTCAGGGGATCATCCTCACCGTCCTTCATCTGCAACTCAGCACAGCATTCACGAGGCTGGAAATTTCTCATTGGAGAATCATGATGGCGTGACCCAACCTACATCAGCTGCATCGAGTGAAGTCATAGCGGCGCTACTCAAAAGAATAGGGTCTATTGTGGGCGATGCTCATAGTGAATTGGCACGCGCATATGGAGAGGTAAAATCGTGCCCTCAGAGTTTTGACGGCAAAAGTCATCCGCGGGAAATCTATGAACAACTGGAAGCCGAACGTGAGGGTATTCGTAAAGATAAAGATGACACATTGTCCAAAGAGGCTGAATCTGAACCATTTGAAGTGCTGGTTACTCGTCATAACAGCGCAAGGCAAAAATATGAATCGTTTCTCGAGCATACCCAGGACCTCACCCTGGACAAACGACTTGAAACCCGTGGTGGCGGCATGGTTTCAGAAAAGGAAAACCGGCCAGTGACGGAGATCCCCCCTCTTAGCCCTAAGGAAGCATTCCAGAAACTTCAGTTGATCGGCAGAATCGCTCAGGAGGAGATATTGCGTCGGAAAGGGGCCAAGGACATAATCTCCCACCGGGCGGACGCTGGTCCTGATGCCAGATTAAACGTCCACCGCAGACTAGTCTCACTGGCGACCGGGCTTCCCGAGAAGGATCTGGACCCGATGGCTAAAGATCTTGCCAGCAATCTTGAATTTGCACGAGCCAACCAGAGTCGGCCAAGCAAGCCGTTGTCCACTCCTCTGGCGCAGCCAATGCCGAAGCCGTCACAGGACTCAATTTTCGGGATGGAAAACGGGTTTTCGCGAAGTTAGATTCGGCGCGACCCTTTCAGATAGGTCCTTATTCTTTTCTCTACGAGTGACATGTGTGATTTTCCTTTTGTCTTTTGAGTGGAATTTCTGACCTGTATGATTTCGATTTATCTCCCGAAGCTCATGATACCTGTTTTATACGCATTAAGGCGGAGTGGAATTTATACCTCTGCTGGTTGGGGCGTCCCGTGTTTCATGACATTTGTGTTTTATCGTTCTGATCCGGTTGTTGAGATGGATCGATGGGTTGCTGGTTTGTTTTATCATTTGTTTAACGCGCTGGTGCACTCGCGAGAGTTGAATTTGCTTCATTCTCAACGTAGGAATGGGAACCTTGACCTCGGCCAATCCCTTGAATTTGATGGGTGAAACATGGTTGTTTAGCATCTGTAGAGTAAACCCCCAAAACTGATGAAGTCAGACATGAGGTGGTGTCTCTAAGTTCCAAACCAACAGATATCAGTTTCGCATAGATGAACCCCATATTGACAACCAGTCGAATACTGCTGCTGTTGGATTGCAGTCGGGGGGGGATATTGTTACTATTATTAGCAGCACCGGGTATTTGGCCAAGACAGTCCTAGCGCGGCCAACTCTGCTTAGTCATACCGCAATGGGACCTATTGATTTTGATTGGTCCAGCAAAGAAATCTCGCCCTGTGTCAGTCTAGCCAGAAGAGGAATAGTTCTCAATAACCCGACTTGTTGAATCCACTTTCGCCAGTGCTTGAGACTTTACCAGCCAATCAAAATTCAGAAAATGCGTTTTTGCTCCTGTCGCTACACCGCGTTGGGCTTAGCGTGGCCCTTCACCCCCATGTGACCCTGGTTGTTTTTCCCCCAGTTAGTCCTTGTTGGCCCCCCCCCTCTCTCTCTCTCTGTCTCTCTCTCTCTCGCCCCCCCTGACTGTCACCGAACCTCGACTTCATCACTCCCCTCGCTTCTCTCTGTTCTCCTCTCTCTTCTCTCTTCTCTCCCATCACCATCTCTCTTTCATTTCTTCTCCATACATATTACCTCTGTCAAACATCACATCACCTTTTCTCCCTTATTCTTCCTGTCTTCCTTCTTCTTCCTCTTTTTCTCCGTCTTTGCCTTTCGCTACTGGGTTCGAGCACTCTCTAATTTTTCCGGTTCGCTTGGAGGAACCTTTGCAAGTTTGAAACGAGACTGGGTGCTGTGTTTTGTTACGCGCTGAGTTTCTTCACCCACTCTTGTCTCCCAGAACCAACTACTACGCCGTCTCTGAAGAACACGTCGCGCCGCTCGGAGAGTCTCGATTCGACGTGCAGATCAGGCTGGGATTTTCGATTTTCTCTCTCGATCCGCTTCCCCTTCGAGAGAACATACTACTGCTGTGCGGTCGCGTCGAAGACTACTTTTGACCTTGCGTCCCGATCTTCCTCCCCCCGCAGACGTTGCGTTTGACTCCTCTAAGCCTTGGTTGTCTCTCTTCCCTACATCTTCTTTCTTTGCTGCAAGGTCACCACGTCGTTCACTCTGGCGTGACAAAAAAATCTTGCTTGCTCTCATTATTGTGCCTCGGCTGCTGCCAACCCTGCTGTTCTCTCCCGTGAGATTGCGGTGCAAGCTCTTTCTCCGAAATTCATCTGGCCCGTCGAAGTCATCGGTTCTTATTGCAGATTCCCAGCAACCTGTCTTTTACTGCCAATTCGAAGCCTTTGGGGACTTAATTATTTATTCTTTTGCTTCGTCTGCTTCGACTGCCTGTTGGCTTGTCTTTGTTTTTATTATATTCGATTGTATTTCTTTTAATCTGTTCTTCCTTTGCCCATCTATCGAGTACTGCCCGACTTTTTACGTTTCGGTAAGTATCTGATCCTGTTGCTATTTTCATCATACACCCTGAGACCGAGTCCTTTTCCGTTGATATGGTTAACTTAGCTGACTGTGAGTAGACGGTAGGATTCACGTTCTCGCCGTCAACTTTCGATCCTCTTTACTTTCACATGCGAAAACTCCGCCGTTTACACGTTGTAGTATACGCTTTACAGTGCTTTGCACTTTCGGTAATCGCTTAATTCGTTCAAATACCTCGTGCATATACAGCGCCTTTTACGTCGGAACGCGACGACCTAATTGTTCTTCTATCTAATATACCCTGAATTCGAACTTAGCATTCACTACTCTTCCTGCAGATTACTGGATCCCTAGTGCAAAAACTATTTGCTCCACCATTCCTCCTGCATATAACGGAAAATTATACCAGAAACATTTCGTCTCTGAGCAATTATGAGTGTAGACACCGGTTGTCTAACTCCAATGTCTTTCAGCGCGTCTATCAACAGTGGTTCGCTCGGTGTTCCGGGTTCCGGTTTTGCCTCTCGTGGAAAAGGTTCTCATATAAAACGTCTCAGTGTTCCGCATCCCTCTAAATTCGGACCCGGCGATGAGTCCCAAGCTCTTCCCACTCCGCGTACCAGTCGTTCGCATCTTCTCGCTGGGCTGAGGACTGCACCAAAACAGGCCTCGACCCCGACAACTGCGCCATTATTGCAGCGACACTCAAATCATCTGGGATCGGGCACTCCAGGTTACGGTACTCCCCAGGCATCTCACTCCGGAGGAGTCCCACACTCTGCCAATGCCACTGCGTTCTCAACTCATACAAATGGGTCTGGTGTCGGTACGAGCGCTCAGATGTATTCGCTTCCTGAGCATGTTCTAGCCCCGCCTGCTCTTGATCAGATTCTGGAAAACGGAGAGCCTATCGATGAGGGCCTGTACAATGAACTTGTTCAGACAAACTTGTTCTTGGCGGCCCAGCAACAGCGTTTGCAACAGCAGCTTGCCACCGTCACGGCGGCAGCTCAACAGTTCCAGGCGCTGAATCTTGGTATGCCTCTAAATGCTCAGCAAATTCTGACACCCGGCCTTCCAGGGATGAGTTTCTACCAGCAACAGGCACAACATGGCATGCAACCTGTCGTTAACCCGGTTCCTGGTCAACGTGGAATGTTTTCTGTGTACAATCCCATGACTGGCCAGCACAGTTATCTGGTGGACAATACTGCGCAAGACGAACCGCAGCCGACTACGTACCAAGAACAATTCCAATCTCCTGCGGCTTCGACTCCAGGCTTCCGGAATGATGTTCCATCCTCTTGTGCGCAAACCTATTCTCAACCTCAAAGCCAGTCTTCAAATAGCCCGACTAGTGCCCCAACTCCACCTCGTCAGGCTTCTCCATTGCAGCAGCAAAACTCCAATACGAACAAGCGCACTCATAAGAAGATACCCTCAGTTTCTGTCAAGACCGGGCTTGAACTAGGTAGGCACGGAACGCCAAAGTTCGCGAACTTTCCACCCACTCCCGCTACAGGAACTTTTGGCCCCGGACAAGCACGTGCTGGAGAACATCCAAGTCGCCAACCTAGGGGACCGCCATCTCTTGAGGAGCTTGTTGCGAAACCTACCGCAAAGCACGAGGGTAGCAAGAACTTCGCTACTCGCCAACGCCGTCGTGCCGTCCACAACCTTGTTCGCGCGGGATTAGAACGCCGCAGCGGCCATAATAGTAGTGGTGGAAGCGTGACTCCATCCAGTGACGTCGACTTCAATTTCTCCCCTTACCCAGGCGACGATGGCAGCATGAATCCTTCAAGCCAGTCGAGCATTGAAAACTTGCGGGGAGCGATTGGCTCGGAAAGAAAAGATCGAGAAGGGTCTCCTCATAGCTCGGGAGAGAGACTGTCACCGACTGGCGGAAAATTTGGTGAAGTTCGCATGGCTTCCCCTACAGCCGCTGATATCGTGGCTAGCCCAGTCAATAATCAATTTCCTGAGCGTCGCAAGATGCCTATGTTTGTTCTATCAAGCGCGGAAAAGCGTAAGAGCTGTTTGATGTAAGCTCTAAGCTAACGAATGGTCCAAGCCTAAAGATGTGCTCCATGGACGGTTAAAGAATGTGGAGGCGTAAGATTTTCTTTTTTTTTGGGTTGACTGTTACTTTTATCCTGCGGTTGCGTGCCCTTTTGCTCCGTCTTTGCTGTAGCAGCTGAGTTTTCCGTATTCAGTGAAAATGTTGCTGAGCTTCCTTGAGCTGTTTCTCCTTTTTGCTCTTGTTTTAGCTTGGTAGATCTTACTCTCACAGGCTTGAGATTGAGTAACGGCCGCGGCTTACTGTCTGATTGATTGATTGCTACTTGAGTGGTGTCCAACGCGAATTATTGGAAATGAAAACGATGAAACCATTTTGCTTCTCTTGTCAAGACTTGCCTTTGGACTAGCTTGCTTATCTTTACTGTGTACTTTGGTTTAGTTGTTTCAAAGAAAAATGGCAGATGGATCTCTGTTCCACTCCAAAGGGTAGTGGACTGGGGCATGAAACGGCCATGGAGGCGGAAATCGGGCCGAGGATTTTAAGAGAGTGAAATCTCGAGGTTATTGTATCGCTCCTTGTTGAATTCGAAAGCCTGGGAGATGTTTGCTCTCTACTTTTCGCTGTGGTTCTGGCCTCGCTGGCGATCAGGACTCGAAACGTTCCTTGCTCTCGTTTGTTAAATTGGCCAGTTTTACATGTTATGTAGATAATTCCTTGCCGAAACAGTCTATTGTGTTTTGATCATCGATGGTGAGAGGAACGGTTAGATGCAGATACATATTCAACCATCAGCCACCTCCCAGAGACACGAAGAGCTAGCAAGGTTGGGGGGTCACAATTAGATCTAGATTGCATTACATGAAAGTCCGTTTGGATTGAAATCCACTGAGTTGTATGTATCAGGAACGAAGAAAAGGACAGACAAGACACAATCCCAGCCAACAAATGTATGTATGTCATCACTGAAGGGATGGTTTGCCTGATCGAGTTAGTGTGGCGAACCACACACTGTTCAAACATTCATTCCAATTGCAAATTTTCACCTCCTCTCTTCTCATATCAACCTCCAAAGGGTTTGACCTGGGTGGTGTACGCGTCTCACCGTTTGTTCCACTGGTTGGTATACTAATAATGTAAGGTCCCCTGAGTGAAAACCTGATATCATCCCAAAGTTTCTTCAGTGGACCTGATGTTGAAAATAGGATTAGCCACTCCCGAGGTAGAGAGGTGAAAAGTGCGAGAGAGAGGGAGAGAGAGAGAGAGCTTCCAGAAGGCTAGAAGATGACCCAGAATGCTTGAGTGGGCCAGAATCCCGGCACCGCGATGAATAGACCCATGGCTCGAATCCCGCCGAATTCTATCAGCTGTTATTCATTCCTCTTTTGATTCGACTGGTATGGCGGGTTCAAGAGCTCTGACTCGAGCGAGCTTGCTTATGCTCCGTGCCTGTTGGCTATTTAAGAGAGACCTCCTGGGAAAAACCTAGACTCGCTGAGGTGTGGGCCAGACTTGGTTTATGATGTATTCTCCCACAGTATATCCACCTCGCTGCGATTCTGGGTGTTGAATACTGCGCTTGCGTACCTGGGAGGATGGTGTGTGTTGGTTGGTTCCTGTTCGATTTTGAACTCTGGCGCTGGAGACGGTGCACTTGAGTCATGGATGGCTTCCAGGGGCAATTTACAAGTCAACGTCTGACGTCTACGTTGGAGAAAAAGAGTGGAACGCTTCTGTCATACAGCTACATACAGTTATGGTCATCCCTGGCAGAATTCTAGATTTTTCTTTTAAACGTTCGCCTTCGAGCTGTGAAATTGTCTGCACTGAAGATCTCTAATCCGTCAACTTGTGACTGATACGTTCGTTTCTTTTTTTTTTCTTGCGCTTTTCGTTTTGTCGTTTTCTGCTGCTGCAAATCTGTTATACGACGTGAGGTTTCATACGGGCTTGCATCTTTCAGCTCGATATAGTCGATAGTCGCCCATCCTTACGTTTTGGGTTGGACGGGAGAATATCGTTTCTTTGGCTCTAGTTCTCTTGTTTTGCTTTTCCGTTTAAATCGCTTCTTCGTTTGCTCTGAAGGAGCTTGGTCCTTCTGCTACTACTTCGGTGTGATTTGGGCGATCCTTAAGCTGGAAACAGCATCACTCCGGTGACCGTTTCAAAGGCTGCATGCCAGGGCTACCTGTTTGCTTACTCGGATTCGTCATTTTGTATTCGGAATTTGAACGCCGTGAGACTTGAAATTCTGGCTTGAGTGCAGCTGTCGAGCCGAAACCTTGTGGGATTCTCTAGCCGGACGACTCATGTTTTAAGGGAAAAAGCCTTTGATTTATTCTTTTTTCAGGTTTCCACCAGATCATCTTTTCGTTCCTTCTGCCTCTATAGCCGATTTGACGCGGATCTGTTCCTGTTCGAAATATTCTCGCGGACCCGTGTTCTCTGGTGAATATGGAGTCCTCTCCATCAACTCCTAGCTCTTCGCGCTCACCAAGTCCCGATGCCGTCTATATGGCTCCATCACAATCCGCTTTGCGGCGTGGCACCAGTCCCAGGAATGGTGGACAGCGGAGCAAAGCATTACGATGGACAAGTCCAGTCAACATCACCACCAGAGGCGACGCATTACCAGAAAATCTGCAGGATATTTCACAATATAAGGATAACTCTCAGCCGCAGCTCCAGATGCCTGCTGCGACCCGTCAGCTTCCTAAATGGCCGTCACATCATGGAGGGTTACTTGCTCAGTACGACACTGAAACAAGACCCGAGAATTCTCCCATGGCAGGACACTCCACTGGTGTGGTCTCCAAAGCTATTGAGGAGGGACTAAATGCCTCCAATTCCGCCCAACCAAAGGGGAGTTGTCTTCATGCCGCTTATGAAAGAGCGCAGAGCTTAGCTTCAAGAATAAAGTCGCCATCCTTTGTTTGGAGTAAAAAGTCTTCTGCAAGGAATCCTAGTTTACCGCCTCAAAGAGATTCTGCTGAAGGACGCGGTGATGCAATCATAACAATTAACCTAAATGAAAAGGATGAGGAGCCTTTTGAGAGTCCAGCGGCAGACCAGGAGCCATTTGACACTTCTGAAGCTCACGATATTGTCCGGAGACTGAGTAGGCGTGGTGTGGAGGCTACGACTGACAACAATGGCCTGCACTCAGGTCAAGTTACTCCATACAATGAAAGAGACCCGAACGATTACGTGGAGCCGCCGAGTCAGTATCGCAGTGGCATACTGTTCAATCTGCTTAAGCTGTACGACCAAAGCCAGCAAGAACAAAGGGAAGAACGTCCAGGCTCTTCTTCTGCCTCACCAGCATTACCGTTGACTCAGCCATCTTCTCAGCAATCTTCTGGCTTATGCACACCCCGCTCCAAGCCCAAATGGCACTCCAAGTCTAGAAATGTATCGTCGAGTTCACTGACCACGCTACTTCACGGCCAAAATCCACGTTCCTCAGGAGATGCTGATCAGCTCAAACGCTCCAAGGGAAGTGGTATGCTCGCCACAGCTGCGAAGAAGCTTCGTCCTCGACCTCGCCTAGAAGACGAAATCCGTGTTACTGTCCATATTGCAGAGACTCTTTCCCGTCAGCGCTATCTGATGAAACTCTGCCAGGCGCTTATGAGATATGGTGCCCCAACGCATCGGCTGGAGGAATATATGCGCATGACGGCGAGGGTTTTGGAGATTGACGCCCAATTTTTATATCTCCCGGGCTGCATGTTCGTCTCCTTTGGTGATGGCAACACGCACACCACCGACTTGAAACTGTTAAAATATCCGCAGGGTGTGGACTTGGGGCGCTTGGTGGACGTACATGAGATATATAAAGAGGTGGTCCATGACGTTATCGGCGTTGAGGAAGCTACGCAGAAACTGGATGAGATCATCCATCGGAAGGATGGATACAATAAATTATGGCTTATCCTATTGTACGGCTGCGCATCCGCCACCGTAGGCCCCTTTGCCTTTAATGCTGGAGCTGTGGATATGCCGGTGGCTTTCTTTCTGGGTTGTCTCCTTGGAGTACTACAGTACCTGGTCGTTCCTCGCTCTCCGTTGTACTCCAACGTCTTTGAACTTACAGCAGCACTGGTGATGTCTTTCCTCGCTCGTGCCTTGGGAAGCATCCGCCTCAACCCCGGCGATACCCGTCGACTCTTCTGCTTTCCGGCCCTCGCCCAATCCGCCATCGCCCTCATCCTCCCTGGGTATATCGTGCTCTGCAGCAGCCTGGAACTCCAGTCACGAAACATCCTCGCAGGCTCCGTCCGGCTGGTCTACTCGATTATTTACTCCCTCGTGCTTGGATTTGGGATGATGCTAGGCACATCTTTCTACGGCAGCATTGACCCTTCCGCAAGCGCGGCGTACGCGTGCAGTGAAGACGGAGCACGGTTCGGCAATTGGAACGAATATGCGCGAAAGTTCCCCTTTGTCATCCTCTTCACGTTCTGTCTGATCCGGATCAGTCGCGCCAAATGGGAACAGACACCGATGATGCTGGCCATCTCGTGTGCGGGCTACGTGGTGAATTTCTTCTCGGCCAAGCACTTTGCTGCGAATACGCAGATTGCGAGTGCGCTGGGGGCATTTGCAATTGGCGTCATGGGCAATTTGTATGGTCGGCTCCGTCACGGGCTCGCCGCGGCGGCGATCTTGCCCGCGATCTTCGTGCAGGTGCCGTCTGGTCTGGCGGCGAGTGGATCGCTGGTGGCCGGGCTGGCGTATGCAAACGAGCTGAACCGCAACTCCACGGCGTTATGGGAGGCGAATAAGGATTCAGCGGACGTTATCTTTCCACCGAACATCACGAATCTCACGGGCACTGCGGGTTCGGGCACGGGCGGAGGAGTGGGAGAGCTGTCGACGATGACGGGGGCGAACAAGTTGTACGGGAATGTGGTGTTTGACTTAGCATATGGGATGGTACAGGTTAGTATCGCGATTACGGTGGGGTTGTTTCTGGCGGCGTTGGTGGTGTATCCGTTTGGGAAGCGGAGGAGTGGGCTGTTCAGCTTTTAGAAGTATAGTATACATTTGCTTAGATTTGTGAGAAGTACATTATAGAGAATAGATATCAAGATTGACGACTTCGAAATACAGAGAGAGAGAGAGAGAGAGAGAGAGAGAGAGTTTCGTTGCTAACTACCATTCCACCTTCTGATGATGTCGACTGTGGACCAGATGCGAGTGATCTTCACGGTCTTTTCCAGCAAATCCTGACTGGCATTCGTCATCTCACCCGGAATTGTTGGTGCGACGACGACGACGACGACTACTTCTTTCTTCCTGCAGGAGCTGACCCGCCTGTTGATTGAAATCTCGTAGATTGTGTTGAATAGTATGTATGTATGCTATTATATCGAGATGACGAGGCCTCGTTTTCTTGGTCGTACAGAGGGTGTCCAGCTTCTGGGGACAGAGTTTGGAGGAGAGTCATCGATTGGCAGGTGAGTAGTTAGCGAATGAGAGTGGCATTCTCTGTTTCACCATCGATAAGTATAAGTATGATGTATCTATCTTGAGGCATTTCTAGAGAAGAGGTCAGTGTCACTGTCTGTCCACGATATGGATCTGGAGAGGAGTTGATGCTCAGCTGGAGAGTGCTTGATTCTAGATCTCTCCATCTTCATCATCCTGATCGTGCTGTGAATTCAATTGAATTGAATTGCAGTAAAGAAAAGAAGAGAGAAAAGGGGGGCCATCGATGAAGCTATTAATAGGGCGTCTTTCTAGCGTGTTGACAGCCTTGTTCCCAACAACTCAAACTTGATACGATCACTAGTAACCCCTTTGCATCGAGATCTAAATCAATCAAGCAATTCTTCTTCCTCTTCTTCTTCTTCTGCTTCTTCTTCTCCTCCTCAGCCTGATCTCTACTGAAGAAGCATCTCTGCTCTCTTTCTGTGCTCTGTCTTCATCTCCCCGGCTCATACAACAGCATCATCCTCAACAACAGAGGTCCCTCGCAGCATCCCACTTCCTCTGCTGGAATTCTTCTTCAACCTCACAGCACTCTTATTCTCTCTCTCTCTCTGAATTGATCCTCTCCATGACTTCCTCACTCTAGACCGCTTTCGCTCCGTTGACGAGTAAAGCCTCGCTCACTGCATAAATCGGACATCTGCAATCCTTTCTTCAGCAGGCCACGATGGTCCGCATCTCGCTTCCTCACCGCATCGGCAGCAAGGGAAGCAATAAATCTGCCACTGCTGCTTCCTCTCCAGAAGAAATCACCAATGCTCCCACCGGCATCCCCGCTGATCCCAAGCCCTTGATCCTCAAGACAACCGTCATTCGTGTAAGTTTGGGTACTAACGCTTCTCTTTGCATTGACTACTTTGTTCTGGCATTTCTCGAAGCGATGAATGTGACACTGACTCGATTCATGTCTGCAGGGCAGAAACTTGGCTGCCAAAGACAGAAATGGCACCAGTGATCCCGTATGTACATACCGTATTGCTCTACTCTCAGCCGTGGTGAATAAACAAACTGATGGCTCCAGTATTTGATTGTCACCCTGGGAGACTCCCGACAATCCACGCCCACCATCTCCAAGACCCTGAACCCCGAATGGAACGTGTCCTTCGAATTACCCATTGTTGGGGTGCCATTGCTCGAGTGCGTATGCTGGGATAAAGACCGGTTTGGAAAGGACTACATGGGTGAATTTGATATTCCACTCGAGGATCTTTTTGCCGATGGCGGGATTCACCAAGAAGTGCGTGCCTTTGTCTCCTCCGCACAACGCCATTGCTGATGCCTCTCTTGTTGTCTTTTCTTTACAGCCTCAATGGTATAATCTCCACGCCAGGCAGAAGACAGGCAAAGACAGCGACGTGTCCGGCCAAATCCAGCTTCAATTCTCCCTCTACGATTCGTCGAACTATTCGGCCTCTCCTGAGGAAATCTACGCCAAATTCAGAGCCTTGGTATCCTCCGCTGACGAGGAGGAAGAGGAAGTCGTCCCTGTTACATCCGTTGAAACTGATGAGAAGTCGGAAGAAACCTCCGATGAGACCACTGACGACCTCACGAAACCAGGAGCCGCCGAAAAACGACGACGGAAGCTTCGCCTTGCCAAATTGCGCAACAGATCAATTGCTGCCCGCGCATACGAATTCTCCGGTGCTAAGGATGGCGTCTCTGGAATCGTGTTCATGGAGGTCGGCAAGGTAGTGGATTTGCCGCCTGAGGCGAACGGTAAGGCTGAAAGGATCGTAGAGGACGGAGCATATCTATTGACTACAGATCTCTAGTCACCAGAACTTCATTTGACATGGATCCGTTTGTGGTGACATCCTTGGGCCGCAAGACACTGCGAACGCGCGTCATCCGTCACAACCTCAACCCGGTCTTTGACGAGAAGATGGTATTTCAGGTGATGAAGCATGAGCAGTTGTATTCGTTCAGTTTTACTGTGATTGATAGGGACAAGCTCTCCGGAAACGATTTTGTGGCATCTGCGAATTTCCCCTTGCAGACGCTGATCCAAGCCGGCCCCATCGCCGATCCCGAAACCGGTCTCTATCAGCTGCCGGGTTTATCACAACCGGCCACTACGCCGCCTCCTTCGTCTTCCAAGTCTCGTTTTAGACTTGCGCTGTCTCGCTCCACCTCGGCTTCAAGTCTCTCTAAACTGGCAAGGCCTGGTTTGAAATCACGCACATCCACAACATCCTTATCCAGTCAGTGCCAACCAGTGGAAAACCAGAGCCCTGCCCCTGCCAGTGCTCCATCTGATTCTGCACCCCAGCTGAGTGTACCAGGAAATAGTTCTAATTCTTCTGACGGAACCGTCACACCACCCGATTCTTCCGATCTTAAGTCGTATGTTATACCCTTGACCCTGAAGAATAAAGATCGATGGGAAGACAAACATTTTCCGGAACTCCATGTCCGCGCAAAGTTTATGCCTTATGCAGCCCTACGTCAACAATTCTGGCGAGTGATGCTGAAGCAGTACGATGCCGATGACAGTGGTCGGATTAGTAAGGTGGAGCTCACCAGCATGCTGGACACCCTTGGCTCGACATTGAAAGAGTCTACCATTGACAGTTTCTTCCACAAATTTGCTGAGGAGAATGAGCCCTGCGAAACGGTCGACTTGACATTCGATCAAGCTGTCATTTGCTTGGAAGAAACCCTCCAGGCATTGCAAAGGAAGAACGCGGGGACCCATTTGAAGGCACTGGTACAAGCTCCCCTGCAGGCAACTGGGATGTCAGAAAGTGAGACCCAATCTAGTGACGATTTGCTTCCACGTCTGAGCCCATCCGTGTCAGCCAGTGCGGGCGCGAGAGGAACCATGACAAAGGCTATATCACGCGATGAATCAAGCTCAGGCGAGGAAAGCAGCACCCTTCATCCAGACGACCTAGCAGATGAACGAGGAGAAGAGCATGTTATCGAGCTTCGGGAATGTCCTCTCTGCCACCAGCCAAGGCTCACAAAGCGATCGGATGCCGATATCATCACTCACATCGCGACCTGTGTGAGCCAGGATTGGCGACAAGTAGATAATCTGGTGATGGGCGGGTTTGTCACCTCTAGCCAGGCGCAAAGGAAATGGTACAGCAAGGTTATCACGAAGATCTCCTATGGCGGTTACAAGTTAGGTGCCAATTCAGCCAATATCCTGGTCCAGGACCGAATTACCGGGCAGATCAACGAAGAACGAATGAGCATGTACGTGAGACTGGGAATTCGGTTACTATACAAAGGCTTGAAGAGCAGAGAGATGGAAAAGAAAAGAAGTAAGTGTTTACTTTTATGAATACTTTGAAGCCAGAGATCTAATGGATTACAGTTCGAAAAATGCTCAAGTCTCTGAGTATCAAACAAGGAAAGAAGTATGACGATCCTGCATCTGCGAGCCAGATTGAAGATTTCATCAATTTCCATCAACTGGATATGTCGGAGGTTTTGCTTCCTCTAGAGGAGTTTAAAAATTTCAATGAGTTCTTCTATCGTGCTCTGAAACCAGGAGCGCGTCCTTGTTCTGCTCCAGATAATCCGGGCATCATTGTTTCACCAGCAGATTGCCGAAGCGTCGTTTTTGATCGAATAGACGACGCTATGAAGATCTGGGTAAAGGGTAGAGGCTTCTCGTTGGAGCGGCTTCTCGGCAAAGCCTATCCGGAAGATGTGGAGCGCTACAAGGGTGGCGCTTTGGGTGTGTTCCGACTGGCGCCTCAGGACTACCATCGCTTCCATATCCCTGTGGATGGTGTCTTGGGAACTCCTAAGACGATCGAGGGTGAATACTATACGGTGAATCCCATGGCTATCCGGTCTGCGCTTGATGTGTATGGTGAGAATGTTCGCGTCCTCGTTCCCATCGATTCTGTCGCTCACGGACGAGTCATGGTCGTTTGCGTTGGAGCCATGATGGTCGGCAGTACAGTTATTACGCGGGAGGCGGGCGAGAAGGTCACCCGCGCGGAAGAACTGGGTTACTTCAAGTTTGGTGGTAGCACCATTCTGCTCCTGTTTGAGCCCGGGCGAATGAACTTTGACAGTGACCTCTTGGACAATTCGAAGGGAGCTGTCGAGACACTGGTATGCCCTCCTCCAGCATTGCTTTTGTTTAAAGGTTTAGTTGTACTCATTGATCTCGCAGATCCGAGTCGGCATGTCCATTGGCCACAGCCCGCACGTCTCGCAACATACTCCCGACATGCGCAAGCCTGATGAACTTGTTTCGTCGCAGGAACGGGAAGAGGCGAATCGCAAGATTGGCGGACGTCCGATGCCGGCGATAAGGCTAGAGGTGTCATCGCATTAGAAGGGTTATATTATTTGCGGTACAGGAGTCGACGATAGAAATAAGCCAAACTTTACATTTTTCAACACTAGCAGTGAGTTCTGACACGACTGTTGTTTACGCCTTTCTGCTCTCGAATGACGTGCACTGAAAACAAGTTTATATCTGAGCCCCGATGAGGTGTCCCCTTCTTTCTCTTTTACTATGGAAATTTCTTGTTTATGTGTATCGCATATGTATGTACCTTACTATGTCCATTACAGCACCGAAGGGGCAGTCATATATCTCTGTGCATCAGCAGGAAAGATGCGTTTTGACCCTGTAAGTCTCTGCTGTCATATCTTTTTGCTTGTTTCTCTTGGGTTTTGCCACACGAAGAGTGAGTTGCACGTGTTGAGTCACGACCTATGTACTTTGTGTGCCTGAAATTGTTTTTTTTTGGTGTTTATATACAGCGAATATATGTACCTAATAGATTTAGAGGAGTGGATTACTTTTTCCTACCATGTACTGATTCCTTTGTTATTATTATTTTAAAATCAGTGTTAACATGACATGAATCGATTGTTTTAGCGGAGTCACTACTGATCAGAGTTACCCAAACGCAAAACATCCCATGGGCCTGGCTCACGGTTGAAGAAGATCATCCGCCGGCGGGTCGGGGCGGACCGCAGCCAGTCCCAGATACCAAGGAAAAACCCTCTCTGAGCACTGCCAAGGTGGTTCCCGCCCCCCGCTGTCCGCTCATCAAAGCACTTCCACTCCCTGACTATGTATGTACATATTCATGTTTTAAAAACTCTTTTTGAGAATTTGTATTCAAGGGGTTGAGAAATATACTGAATCTTCACTTCAATGCTGCAGAGTAACCCTCAAAAGGAACTTTTCAACACTCGTGGGAGGATAGTTAACTACAGCAGAAAAGGGCTCTGCGCAATATGATTTCCCCCACCCCGCTTTGCTTGGTGACTATGAGGAATATAATTAACCTGCTCAAATGCTGCATAGGAACGGCACAGTCAAGTGTTCTTTTTCAGGAATAGTTCTGCTATGATGGAATCAAGATGGTGCTTGCTATAAAGACTATGTACATACATACCACTGTGTACTAATGTATCGTTTTCCCGAGGCAGGCGTTAGACTGGAACCATGTACACACGCATCTCTACTGTCCTCTCTTGGAGTAAATTGGCATACTATGAGTGCTTTTCTCAATCTGTCCCCGTATATGATGCGGATGATTTTCAGACGCCTGAAGTTGTTTTGAAGATCGCGATGGCGATGTGAATGTGCAAATTAGCAGAGTGTTTTGGCAAGCATTGTATGTACCAAGGACAGTTGGGTCTGGCAATATAGCTACATAGCTACGGCTTCAGTACCCCAAGTGCAAACGCATGTTTTTCAAACACACAAGGCGAACGTGGCAGGGGAAACAAGGTAGGAGACAAACTACTAGATTGTGAAACATCCCCTAAGGTCATTTAAGTCACCATAAGTAGTTACATTAGTAGCTACATATGTACCTGGATGACATGCCGAAATGCTTGTCTAAGGGGCTGGTTAACCAAACACCGCATATGGTATGGCTGTTTTCTTCTTGATGGTAAAGGGCTCATAGACTAGAGCTCGCGAGACCCAACTCTTTCTGGCACGCGGCGCATCGAGAGTTACATTGGGCTCTATGTTCTCATATCTTGCCCTCTGGCTCGCAGACCGCCACATCCAATCGTCAGGGTACTGACAACTGCCCAGGCAGTGGAAAGTTGTCAACATGACCATCTTTGTATTCATGTTTTTGTCCAACCGGTAGTCTGTCAAACAATACTCGCAGCTCCCTTCGAATTTACCGCCGGACAACAGGAGGTATTGTTCCAAAGATCGTATCTCTGTTGTGCCGATTTTCATTACAAAGCCGACCCTGAGATGCTGGCATATGCCGTAATGTTGCCAGTCAAAGCCAGGGTTGTACTCGGCGCCGTCAGCCATCAGCGTCCATCGACTGGACGCTAGAAACAGAAGGCCATCGATGATCCTCGCCTCCCAGGTCTCGGTGACACTGCTGTAAAAGGACCCGAACCTAGAAGGCACTATGCGCCTCGCAAGAAGGTGAAGTGGTATTCCGCGAGAGTCCCCATGAAGGTGCCTGTCGACAGCGAGGCGGGCGAGATCAAAGTGAAGCACATACTTGGAGCTGACGAAAACTTCCTTCTGATCACAGGCACAGCATAGGGAATCATCCTGACACCATGTTCGCTATGGGCCAGGCGTTAGCGGTAGATCCATACGTAGTTATGCAAGATGGCGTCTCATTTGCTCACCTTTGGCCTTTTCGGATGGCATCCACGACGACGGCATAGGTGCCAGAGGTTGTTCGGAGGTAGGATGCTCGAGATTTTGTACAGTCGATGGAGAACCTCGCAGCTGTGACAGTAATAAAGCTTCGGGTTGTCTTGCTCGATCAAACGCAGCAATTCTGCTCTGCTTGCACCCGCCCACGTTGACTGCAGTCGTGGCTCGTGGTAGTAAAGCTGGCGGCACGTCGTCCGGAATGCTGCGGTCTCCACGTCGCTCAAGAAATCTTCGACGATGAGAATGATATCGAGTGGTAGATCCAGCAGCGCAGAAGTCTGCTTAATCTTGCTTCGTTTCCATTTGTGATATGGGAAGAGCAGTGGACGGATACATGTTGCGATCATTGCACTTTCTCACTAAACCGAAGCCTAGATAAGAATAATAAATTCTACACAGATTGTTGGAGTAACTTTGATGCAGATTTCCATCAGATCTAGTTATAGAAGAGAATTCATAGGACCTTCATGGATCGGTGGGATTTGCTTGTTGAAAAGTGACCGATATATGAGCTCATCAGCCTGAGCCAGTTTGAGTCAGCAAGCAACGTTGAACCAAGGTATTATCGTATCTAAATATTGAGCCTCCAACGATCTTTCTTCTGATGACGCTCAACAGTCGTTCTTGCTTTCGTTTAGGGGTGCGACTGCCGCCCTTTGGAAGAGCTCTTCCCATCATTCTCAGGAGCAGCTTCCCATCAGTCGAGCCGGTCTTGTCGATTTCCTCGCGAATAGAAGGCAGCAACGTCCATGGATCAACCCCTTTAAAAACGAGGCTTTGCCCACCCGTCCTCCAGAATCTTTTTCTTTTCTTCTTCTTCAGGTCCTCATAACACACACATCATGGCTAACGGTTGGTCGATTGCCTCTTGCTTCCGCACCTGTTTAGGTGTCTTCTTTACCCTTTGCGCTTGGTTCATTTCTTTTCTGCCCGCCTCCCTTAATGCCCCCCTAACCGAAATCCTAATGCTGCTGCAGGAGATTTTGGACTCCCTTTGCCGGGTGGTAGATCTCCTGAGGCAGCTGCTGGACCAGGAACGGGAGAGGCCTCCCGCGCGAGAGGACCCGCGCGAATGGGAGATCACTATGACAGTTCGGGCTCAACCCCGACCTTGTGATGAAGGAGCCAGTGCCTTTGGCCAGAGCTAGACGTTGCCCATTCCCAGACCCGGCTGGGTTGGGCTACCCAAACCGTTTTCAACAAACAACCTGGGAGTGTCACAATCTTTGGAACTGGGCCTTAGGGCCTGCTCATAGCGAGCAAACCTTTTTTTTTTTTTTTTTCATCCATGGTTTCACCTGGTGTGGGACATGGGAGAAGAGAAACTAAGGTGCATCGCGCATGGTGGACGAGGGAGCTCCATCGGTACATAGCTATGGGTTGTGTGACAGATTTTTGAGCTACGTAATACATTTCCAAAGCCATTGTCTGGTTTGTTCTCAGAGTTCGAGGGCTGGAAAGATGTTGTGCTAACTCTCTGGTATCTCTCTTAAAGGACCGAGAACGAATAATGTTGGTGAAGACAGAGGAGAATTTGAACTTTTGTGTCTGGCCCGGTTGATGTGGACGAAGTACCTTTGAGAGATGCAGCAAGGCAATAGTTATGCTATCACTGAGATTGGGAAGAAAGAGGCGAGTAGCAACTGCCAACCATGCGCACAATGCGAAGCTTGATCCCTGTTAGCCATATTACAAGTATTATGTAGTTATGTGAAACAAGGATATCAGCAATGAAAGAGAATACATTGCCAAAATTTTATCAATACGGCATCACCGTAAGAACCGACAGGAGCAGCCATCAAGAACAGCAGGGAAAGATATAGCACGATCGTGGAGAGGAAGCGGCATATCACTTGTTGCCACACATCAAATGATCGATTGCTGCGTTCGATGCCGTACTCTGATCTGCTGGAAGAAAGAAGGTTGGCCATTCCATCCACGATGCTCGTTCGATTTGCTCCAAATGCAACCCAGAGCAGGATATTAACCCCAGATATTCCATCAACCATTGGCTCCCGTGCTGCAGAATCGACTGGGGATCATACTCGTATTGGCTGATCCGGTGAACTTTCGGGTTCGCGTTTTCTGCATTTGTTCTTCTGCCGGCTGCAGGGCTGAGACAAGCGACGGTTTCGATTTGCGTGCTAGATACAGCAAGGAGATACCGTGCCGGGAGGTTCAACCCGATATGTGGGAAATCATCACGTCTTGGGTGGAAGAGATTGAGGTTTGGACTGGAGGAAATCGCTCATGGTTAGCATCCACGCCACGGCCGAAAAAGCAAATACCTTCCACTCACAAGACGCGTTGAGCCGAAAGACCTGTCTGGATGGTTAGAGAGAGGCATACTGTGTAAGCCTGCAATTATCTCAAGCTGAGGCAGGCTGTTTGCAGGTAACTGTTGGAAGAGAGTCTCGAGATGAGGACAGCATTTGTTGGAAGCATGCCACTAGAACCATTGCAGTTCCGACGGATGAGCAGCTAACCTAGTTAACTATCATCAACTCTTGCTGAGGTTCAAACGATAATGCACGACATACGTTCCCCGCGTGTGACTTGTCTCCGATGTGCAGAGCATCCATGTCGTATGATATCACCCCCGATATGGATGTGCTGGGTGGACGAAGCTCGGAGGCGAAGAGAGCGTGGATTCAGCCTTACTAAGTTACTACTACCCGTCATTGAAGTTATCGCTGCAAAGGATAATTGAATACGAGGATGTCTGATGGAATTTGCCATTTGACGACTATCAGCTTCACAATTGGCCACCTCTGGCCATCTCAAGACGGTCCAACAGAACCTGGAGTCCACCCTGGCACCAACTACACAGGAATGGAGAGCAAGAAGAGGCAAATTTCACACGGCATGGGTGGAGTCAATCGCGTCATATGTATCGATGAGATTGTCGCCGAGACCCGCCCGCATTTTGTTTGAGGCCTGCAGTTGAGATTTGATGTTGATTTTTACTTTCCGAATGGATGCAGTCTGCTACTCATATACTCCCTGGACTCGGTATACACAACGACAAGGGAGTGCAAGTGGCTGGCCTGAGAAAGTTACTCCAAGCGATGAACACACACTTTGTTGATCGCATTGCTTGAGCGAAGGAGATTGGCTCTGGATACGATGAAATGGCAAAGAATCTTGCTTCGGATGCCACCATGAACTCTGCCTGAGTGCAGTCAACTTTCTGAATTCGGGCCAGCATTGGACGCAAATCGAGTGTAGTCCCCAAGTTGGGTTCCAATGCAGAGACAAGGTATGTACAGGACAGAATGCACAGTTTGCTGGTTCGAACAGGTATGGAGAGCTTCCTCCTACAGGGTTGAGGAGAAGAAGAAGAAGAAGAAGCTGATAAACTTTCGCCAGCAGCTTCAGTAGTGGAGGTTCGGATCGCCCCGCTACAAACCAGGATAACGGCGGTAAATCGCACCCATCTATGATGAGCTATGAGCTAAACTATGCCATTACTCCGGAAAGGCTCGAAGAGACATGGCATGGAGATATACTTCTCGGCTAGCCATCAAAGAGACGTACCCTGCACAGCGGGGGAATACGCTGAACGGAATATCCTAGCCTGAGACGCTGAGCAGAGGTTTGACCAGCCAGATTGAATTTGCCCCAGGAGCTACCAATATGAATTGCATCAACACTGAGACTAGCACTGCATCCGATTGGGAGGAAAAAAGGCGAGCTCACTTTTCCTCAAGAAGGACGAAAAATACCCGTGTTGAAGGACCAGCATTCCTCGATCCGGCATGTCTAGTCCAATCTGAGAGAACCGCCAGATAGGTAACTACAGCTACTGTAGATCGGAGGGGATAGACTGCTTGGAGCTACTGCTTTGGAAAAAGCTACGTGATATCAGGCTTCGTTCTTCCGACGATGGCGATGGGGTTTGGAGTGCATCAAATCAGCGGATATCTGAATGCTGCTCTGAACCAAGGAAGCCATATCGCAGAATCAACATATAAAGCCCCATGAAGACCCTCGAATTTTTCCTTAAAAGATCTTTCAATAACGAAAAACACACCAGATCCTTTTCCAAAGAGTGAATTCTTTACCCAGCTTTTATTTAATTCATAATTTCTATACTCTAATAACAAGTTTTCTTAAACCTCAACATCCGTCATCATGAACGACAACATGACCGCCGTGTACTGGAAGGCCTACATGATGGCCATCAAATCCAAGGCCGGAGGAGATTTCAAGGGTCCTGGAAATTACTTCTTCGTCGCCAGCGATGCCAATCGCAGTGTTCCGGCATCCAGATACATCACCTTGGCGACTACTAATGACTTTCTCTACAACGAAGCTGATGTGCTCTTGAGCCCTCACGAGCCGGTCTACACTCCTGGCGCGGGCAATACCAGCTATGTGGATGCTCTCCTCACGTATGTCATTACAGGCTTAAACAAAAAGAACCCCCCTCTCCGTTAATGGTTGTGTCCAGAGACTGATCCGCTGTTACAGGTACTTGAGAGCTGTCAGGCCAGTCAGTGATCCCGCCAAAAATTTCGTGTTTGTCCTTAGCAAAGGCAGAACTAATGAATAAACGTTGCAGGCAAGTCGCAAGCCTACTGCAGAGGAAGAAAAGAAGGCGGAGGCGTTGGAGGAAGAACTAGCGGAAGCAGAAGAGAAGTACAATGATCGGAAAGACGCGGCTGAAGAGCATTGGAATAAGCACGTAAAGGAGAACCCGTCTACGCCGGACTTTTATTCGTGGTGCCGCTCAAACGCCAAGACTTTCCTGTCTGCTCAGGAAAAATATAGTATTGCGAGTGGCAAATACATCAACTTTCTCCTGGAGATGAACGGCGGTGACTACGCCAGCTGGGATTCTGACAATGCTAAGCTGATGCAGGCAAAGGAGGGCAGAGACCTTGCCCCAGGGTGAGTCGTATCTCTGGATCAAGTGTTATATATAGATGGGGTCTTGACTGATAATAAATAGCATCACGATGGCATGCAAGCCGGAGCAGACCTTGGATGTGATTGAGAAAATCGAAAAGGCCAAAAAGGCTGGCAAGCCAATCGGTGCAGCCGTGGCTGAACCCACCACTGGTCTTAACTATCGACCTCAATATAACCTTGACCCAACCTACAGAGAGTCCATGGACAAGTGGGCGATCAACTTCGACAAGGGAGGGATTGAGGGTTCAATTGAGTTGGATTTTGAACACGCCAAGAAGACGTCCTGGGCCGAGTTCGGGTTCAAGAACATCCAAGGCGGAGGAGGCGTCAGCTTCCTCGGCCTCTTCCGAGTCGGTGCTCGAGGCGGTTCCCATTCGGACTACAGGCACGTCAAGGTCGACGAGAAGAAGAGTTCGGTCAAATGCAAGCTCAGCTGGAAAAAGATGCAGTTTTTTAATGTCACGCCTGGTATTTGGTAAAGAGCGCCCATCTCTATATCCTGACGCCTGAAGGGAAAAATCCATGCTGATTAGGTCTTTTTTTTTTTTGCAGGAACATTCCGCAGATTAGGAAGAAGTACAAGGCGACCAAGGGACTGGAAGAGAAGTACGAGACCCTGATTCGACCGGTGCAATTCCTGTGTGCTTCCGGTCTTACTGTGACATGCACCATTGGCGGAGAAGCTCGTCACGAACTGGAAGATGCTATCAATAAGCAGGTCTCCGCAGGAGGTGCGGCTAGTCTCCGCATTGGAATGTTTGGATTTGAGGCTGGTGCCAGCTACAGTAAGGGTGACGGCGTGCAGACGTCCACTTGTACTTGGGATAAGAACACTGGAACACTCACGTTCAACCCTACACCCACTTTTGGAAACTCTGTGCTCCTTGGAGTCAGGGGACAGGCTGTGAGCGTGTAATCGAGTACTCTTGACTCCTTCTCTCTAGCAAGGTATGCAGGTTTTGGTAATTTGCTTGTGGCGGAATTAATCAAATCGGGGGAAAGGAACAGACTGATTTTCCGGTTCTAAATATTTGCCTTTTGTTTTTCTTTTCAAAATGGATATGCTCTTTCTGTGTACCTACTTCGACGTGGATGCGTATCGGACTGGAAAAAATCTCACCACTCTTTTGATCTACACTGCATGTTTGCAAGTTCAGCTCGTCCTCCGAGCATAACCCGGACGTGAGCCGGAGTCAGATGATCTTTAGATAACGACATTAGCGTTCAGCAAAGGGTATAAAACCGTAGTCTGCTCCCGGATGTAAGCTTAGAACAAACCTGTATCTCTAAAAATTCCTCAACTCTACCCATTCAGCATGGATGACTCAATTGTATCAAGTCTCGCTGCCGCGGGCATCTTGAACTTGAACCTCACTCCCGCCGAAAATAAACCTCAAGCTAAAGTGGAACCTGCTCCTGCTCCTGCACCGGGTCCTCCTACCGCTGCCCTTCAGAGACGTATAGGTACGATTACGGCTTCTAAGCCCCTTGGAGGAATCATTCGCACCACGCTTCCTCCTGCAAAGGGCCCTGTGCATCTGCCTCCCCCCGTGAATGTCGGCCCCATCCCGATCGACAGTGGCCTACTGAAACATATCCCCCCACGTGTGGGATACAGCTCTGTCCTAAAGGCGTTCGCATTCGCGCTCCGCCCATTCATCACGCTGGACGAAGACCTTTCTGCAAGTGGGAAGGTGTTTTTGGTCGGGGGGCCGATGCAATATGCCATTCCGACATCGCTGGATGATGAGAGATATCTCAATGAGGCGTTGTTTAGTACGTGTGACCCGATTCAGTCGGCGGACACGCCGGTGTATAGTGCGGTGGGGATGGGGTATTTTGAGTGGCTGAGAGCGTGAGTTTGTGTTCGTCCTTCGGCGGTTTGGGGGCATTGATGTATGAAGGGTGCTAATGGGATGTAGTTATGTTCGGAATGTTGAAGATGTAAGTTGAGTCTTGTGGCAGTTGATGTTATGCAAGGCTCTCCTGATATTTTGTCTTGTAGCTTTCGCAGGCCGATCAGCAAGCGGTCAGCAAAGCAACTGCGGAGTATCAAGCTGCGGTCAAGAATTCGGAAACAGAATTTCGAAATGCTCTGGAGAACTTTAAAGCGGCTGTCGCCGTGGATCCGAAGCTGACCTTTATTGAATGGATGAATGCTCCTTTCGGAAAAGCGTATCGTGATGCTTGTGATGATCGTGATCGAAAGCAGAAGAAGCTGAAGGACCTGCAAGGTAGTGAGTTGTCCGATGTGAATCGGGTGCTGGCGACTCTTGATTCGGCCAGAAGTCGCCTTGAGCCCAAGCGTGGGTATGTTCGCTCCGACTTTCTCATATCGGCGTCGAAATCTGTAGATTAACTCGCGTGAAACAGGAGTAACATGCCGTGTGCATTGCGCGATATCCCAAGCCACGACGGAACTGATACTACGTATCTGCCATTATATTACTTGTCAGGATATGCTTTGGCTTCAAAACACTGGATTATGGACGGCGACACGGGCAGTCAAAGTATTGCATTCAACCCCGTGTCCGGAAATAAGCAGCTATGGCATCGCCTTGGGTTACCGACCTTGGTGAACAGCACGTCCACGGATTCGCCCGCTTGGATGAAGGATGTGACGGTCATCGTTAAGTTCAGAGGGATAGGGGCTTTTGACGTTCGTCGAGGACTTTGGTTAGTTGAATCGTATGAAATATCCTGCGTGGACTCGCTCTAACCTGTTGTCGCCGTGTAGGGACATTACGGGACTTAAAGCAGTTCTGCCGCCACTCAAGAAAACAGCTGTACCGACCTTGAAGAGTCCAATTTTGAAAACAACAAAGGTGCTGATCGCATATGGAGTCGAGGTCGTCATTCAACTGCCAGCGGAGATCTCGAAGAAAATTCGAGGCTTAATGTCAAAGCAAACCATTACAGTGCTTCCCGAGCTTCTGGGGAATCTTGCTGCGACTTGGAACCCGGATGGCAACCTGGAGGCGAGTTTGGCCAAGGGTAATGCCTATCCCGTCCTTTTAGGGGTGTTAGCACAATGGGTAAACAACGGCGACGAATAGGTCCTCGCTTCAAAGGAGAATATTAATGGAATGGACGTAGTGAAGTATCAATCAACTGCCTGCATGAGTTGACCAAGCTTTCTCTGCTTTTTGCTGTAGTTCAAGTTGTTATTGCTCAGTAGCTTAGGAATGCATTCATTTTCGGGAGTCTTTCTAGCAGCCAGGGTAAATCTCGTGTATCGAATGAGAAAAGCTCAAGGACAGTGGCGATGTTCCCCTTGGATGGGGATTTTGAAGCCTGGAGTAAGGGCCTGTCAGCATGGACTCGTTATGTATGTATGTAGGTGAAGAGGTTTACCACTCAGACCTGGAGAGTTGATGGCAGAAGAAGCCCAGTCAGGACTCAGCAGCCATCGCCACTGTCCTTTGCGCCCCTTTGTATCGGGTTCTCTCAGCAAGACACCCGTCTCGACGTTGGATTGGAAAGCGTCAAGAACCGCTCCCTGCCACTGTTGAAACAAACCCGAAACACCACATCGAAACGACCTGTCAAGAACAGACTGACAAGGGTTCGACACACACAGCATGGCATCGTTTTGACCCTCAAGTAAGCATGTATGTATGCAAAAAGCGCTGAATTCCGCTTAACTTGGGCCTCCTCGTCGTTTCGTGTCTGGCGACAGGAGAAATGACAAGCCTTTTGGGAGTCAACAGCTGCCAGCTGGTAGACCTCTCAGGCATGGGCAACAGGGAGGTCTCTTGAGGGGCCGCAGCGTGTTTGTCGCTGAGATCTGGTGGTTAGTTCAACGATTGGCCGACGAAGCTCCATGAGAACGGTTCCTGGACTTGACTGATCTCCCTCAATTTTGAGCGCCGTTCGACTTGGCCTGTCTTCGGCATGTTGTTGGCTTTGCGATTTGACGCCGACTGGTGTGAGCTCGTATATGGAGATGATTTTTTTTGTTGTCATGTAGATAGATGATTGTGTTGTAAAAGTGAAAATATATAAGAGGATGTGAAAGGGGCATCAAGTGAAGAGAAGATATCAAAGATTCTACTCAAAGAGTCTACTTAAATCCTTCTATCAACAATCCAAATTCTCTTCTTCTACACAAAATTACACACACCAACACGTTCACCATGTGGCTACTCCAAACACTTCTGTTTTCCCTCCTTCTTACTGTCGTCGCCGCGCAGGCGCCTCCCAAAAACTATGGAGTGGTCCTCTTCCCTGCCTTTCAAGCTCTCGACGTCTTTGGACCCCTCGATGCTCTCAACGTTCTCTCGTTCACCCGTCCACTCAAGTTGTCCATCATCGCGGCAACTATGGATCCTGTGTCTACACAGGCGCGCTCCAAGGGAATGCAACGTTTCAACTCCACATTCGGCCAATCCGTCGTGCCGACGCATACGTTTGCCAACAGCCCAGCGGACCTCGAAGTCCTGCTCGTCCCTGGCGGGGTGGGGACCTCAGCGCCAGACATTGGACCCGTCGTTCAATACATCAACCAAACGTATCCCAAGTTGAAGTACATCATGAGCGTATGCACCGGCGCAAAACTGCTCGCGAAGTCTGGGATTCTCGACGGCCGTAGTGCAACGACAAACAAGAAATCGTGGCAGAGTGTGGTCAAGGAGGGACCGAAAGTCAAGTGGGTGCCACAGGCACGCTGGGTGACCGACGGCAACATCTGGACGTCCGCCGGAGTGTCGGCTGGGATTGATCTGATGCTGGCTTTTCTTGATGCAGTGTATGGCACGGAAACAGGGAAGATGATTGCAGATGGCATGGAATACGAACGGACACTGGACTGGAGAGACGATCCGTTTGCGAAAAAGAATAACGCAACTCGATCGTTAACGCAACGAGGGTCCTGGTGACCGGTGGGCCAGGAGTCTGCGCAACCTGTTGATCAGGAACTTTGAATTCATGGCCTGTTGATCAGGATGTATTGACATGTAGATTAGCACTTTTATGACCGCAGAAACATCAGGAATGTCAAGATAGCCTGGAGCTAGTTTTCATGTATCTATCTTTTGTGCAAAAATGCCACTGAGGAATGGTAGATATCATTGATATTGCACTGGAGGGCGAACAAGCCGTCCACTATCGAGTCAAAAAAGAATAAATGGTCTCCAACTGAGGTTTATCTGCTCAAAGCATAAAAGAAGTCTCACGACTGATCTTCATCATCATCATCATCATCTTCCTCTTCTTCTTTTCTTCTTCTTGTTCTTCTTGCAGAATTCGTCTGAACTCGAAAAAGGGAAACGATGTACCACGTGATATTCACTCGGCCGAATATTGTTCCATTCCGGATCTCAGAAGCTAATTACATAATTAGACTAGTCCCAAAACGGGTTAAGGTGCTTTCCCCAAAAAACGCGCCAAGACCAAAACACAGATGGGACGGATTCATCCCATCCACGAGCGTCCGACAGCACGACGCCGACGAGGTGAACACACCCCCATAGCTCAAGTTTGTTCGCGAGATTGAGGCAGTGCAGTGGATGACGGATCCATTGACTCGAGAAGACTTGGCTGGTGGTTGCGACGTTCTGGGTATAACGAAAGCTTGAGCACGAAAGTCACAAAAGCAAAGACACCTCACGCGAAGAATGCGACTTCTCGTTCCTACGACGACGAATTGAATGAATGGCCTCTCGACTCATGCTAAGCGGCGTTATCCTACGTTGAAACAAGGAGCAGATTCCATGCCAGTCTACTCGCGCCGAGCACCCCAATCGCATTCTGCCTTACATCGGACTCGCAGCATCTTCGAGTCCTGTTCAGCGGCTGTACGCCCCAAGTGGCCTATTCCCATTCGTATCCCTTCTCTCTCCTGGACATGATCGCCGTTTTGAGTCCTGCCCGCGCCAGTACGACGAACAAACTGACATTATATTCACACTTGGACGGCGCATTGAACGAATCGCTGACTGCTGATTGGGTTCACTCTCCAGCAACGAGGTATCAATTACACAATCGGAAACTGAGTGAGGACACATTTACAACCTTGTGCGCATTGCCGGCGCGATTGGAACAATCGATCCCGGAAGGGTTGTTGGCGATGTCGCAGATGCAGATCCGCGTTCAAGAGAAGGATCCGAGTACTCATGGACGGACAAGGAACAGTACAAAGGTGGCAAGAAAGGAAAATACTGCGGTGAATGGTTGGAGTGAAATGGCAATGAAAAGGAAGGCTGGTGAGTGTCGATGCTCGTTTGCTGGAATTGTTGAGAAGGGGTCTCTAACGTTTTTCATATACTGGCGGTGTAGTGGACTATGAAGAGGACATTGAAGGGTTCCAATTTTCACGTACCTCTCGTTCCAAAAAGCCACGGTCGTCTCCTGAATCTGCTTTTGAGGATCCGGCTCCACAGAAACGGCGCGTTAGAAAACAGCACGGAAAAGGAATCCCAACGAGATCGCGTGATTCGACGGGATCTAGTTCAGAGACTCCGAACGGCCATATTACTGCAGAGCCCTCAAGTCGGAGGTCAAAAAGGTTGGCCAATGATGTATCACAAGAGTTAGAGAATCCCTCAAGGTCGAAAAAGAAGGATACAGGTTCGGTGGTAGTCCATTCGACAACAAAGAAAAGACGACCTGGTAGAACGAAACGCCCAGATATACTAGCTGAGGTGGCAGAGAAGGATGATACTCGTGAGACGTCTACCCCCCAACCGCAAGCCGCGGGAGCCAAGATTGCGCTTCCCTTTGCAGATACACCCGTAATTGAGCGGAATAAAGAAATGAGACAGGACCGAGGCAGAGGACAGAGGCGGAGTAGCTTTGGGATGAGAGGAAGAAGGGCAAGCTCGCTGATTGATTCCGGGGCCTCAAACGGTAAGAACCTCGTCATCCTTACGATTATGGCTGATCTGTACTGACCGTTTAGCAGCCTTGCCACATGACAAGGTCGATACGGCGGACTTCTACAAACACATAGAGAGCGAAGACCTGTCCGAGCCCCGACGGATGCGGCAACTATTGACTTGGTGCGCTACTAGAGCTATGGGTGAAAAACCGTCCGGTTCAAGGTCGGACGATGAAAGTGCGAAATTAGCAGGTATATGCCGCTCTACATATTTCGAGATGTCCTGCTGACTTGCATTGCTCTAGCACGCGTGATACAAGAGGAGATGCTTAAAGAGTTTTCTAATCGGTCTGAGCTGTCAGATTGGTTCAGTCGCGAAGAGACCACACCACCCGCAGTGATCGTGAAGAAGCCTAATCCGAAGAACGTGCAGAATTTGGAAAAGATTAAAGAGTTAGAGGACCATATTCACCGGTATGTCTGTCTCTTTCATATATTATCTACTTTCTCTTTTGAAGTTCAGCATTCTCACCATTTGGAAGACTCCAAGCCGAACGACAATCTCTCGCCGCTCTTTTGCGCCCACCGTCTGTCCCAAATGTATACACTCCGCCTTCCGAAGATGCCGAACAACAGTCCCAACTCTATCAAAAGCCTCCCGCAAATACCAATTCTATCGACTCCTCTCTCCTCGATCCCTCGCAACAATCTCTCCTAGATATCCTCCGAGAACCAGTTTTCCCTTCCCAACCGCAGCCACCGCCACAACCGTCCTTGTCCACAGTTCGACCCACGGATACATCCGATCCCATATCGTCTCTGGCCTCCCGTCTCTCATCGCTCTCATCCTCACTCGCACCCACCTTGGACTCCTTCGCTGCAGGAATCCATGGTCTCGAATTATATCGCTCTGCTGCGGACAACGTTGCTAGCGGCATCCTCAAAATGTGTGCGCGAAGGCTGGAAGAACGAGATTTGCGAGCCATGGCAAGATTGCGGGGTGCTGGAGGAGCGGAGAGTGAAGCGGAAGGAGATGACGACGGTGGAGGCGGAGTGCTGGTGAAGAGGGAGGAGGTGGAGAGGGAGGATTTAAGGCCGGTGCTGGGAGCGTTGAGTCGGTTGGAAAGGAGATGAAGGTTGGCAGTATTCTGGTTTTTTTGAAATGAGCGTAGCTTTGCTATTTCATGTAATTTTTGTTTTTTGTAGGATTTTTTTTTTGTTTGCTGGGGCTGCTTGATGATAGGGGATGGATGGGATCCCATGGGAATGTATGTATGGACTGTGTGAAGTTTGGATTCCTCGACGGGACACATACAAAATGACAAAAGGGGGTGTTTCCCAGTTGAAGTACCTCAGCCACATTGTAATTAGTAAATTCTAATAATGCCAATGACGAAGGGGTGCAGACGAAATCAAATAAAGACGGGGATCGAAAGTGGTAAGGAGATATCAATCAACTCTCCTCTGCGCTCTGCCCCAGACTTCCTCCATGCTGCTTTTGCCCTTCGTCTCCGGAACCCACCACGTAATAAATGCTCCCAAAAGTACCGCCATGCCCGCAAAAACCCAATACACTCTCCCCTTCTCACCCAGCGCAACATTCAGCGCCGGGAAAAACTGCGCCACGACAAACGTCGCGGTCCAATTCGTCGCTAGCGCCCAGCTCTGTGTTGCGCCGACTGCTTCGGGACCGACTAGTTCGGAGGCAAGGATAAAAGGAACGGGACCTAGGCCGACGGCGAAACTGGCGACGAAGAGTAGGGTAGAGATTGCGGAGAGGATTTTGAGGTCTGAGGCAATGCTGGTGGCGAGGAGGGCGGAGGAGATGCCCATGCCGGTTATGCTGAGGAGAAGGCATTTCTTACGGCCGAGTTTGTCGGCTAGAGGTGCACAGATGAGGGTGGTGAAGAGGTTGATGGAGGAGACGATGACGGTGAGGAGGGCAGCGGTGGTGGGGAGGATGGTCGAGAGGAGAGAAACGCTGTACATGATGATACTGTTGATGCCGGTGAATTGCTGGGTGGCCATTACGGCGATCACGGCGATGATTGCTGGGCGATAGAGAGGATCGCGAATCACGCCGAGGATGGAGACGGCGGGTTTCTTGGGTGGAAGGTTTCCTGGCGGCGGGGTTAAGAGAGACTCTTCTTCAGTCTCATCGTGGCTGGATCCGCTGGTTTGCCAGCTTTTGATTTCGGCATGGATGTCTGCATTCTGGCCGCGGATTCGTTGCAGAATGCGTCTGGCGTGGGCGAGTCGTTGATGCTCTGCTAGCCAGATGGGACTTTCGGGGACGAACAAAAGCCCGAGGAGCTCCACCAGCCCGACGAGACCAGCCACAGCGAGGATTATGCGCCAGAGGTTTCCTTTGCTCAAAAAATAGCCCAAAGACTGAGTTCCCAGTATGCCCACATTGGTCATTACCTGTGTAAAGGCCCCAAAGAATCCCTTATCTTTGGAAGGCGCGATTTCAGCAATATAGATGGGTCCAACCACGATGGCTGCGCCAGCTCCGACTCCTGAGAGTAGCCTCCCGGTCACGAAGACTGGAATGCTGGTCGCAAGACTTTCCGCAATAGGGCCTAGTATAAAGAAGGCAGTGGTCGCTCGTAAGGCCAATAGTCGTCCATATTTTGTAGAAAATGGGCCGGCAAGCAAAGCCCCGAGCAAGCCACCCAAGGTATAGCTAGAGGAGACGAGGCCGAATTGCGATGGGTTCATGGGGATACATTGTGGATATTGGGACGATGACGAGGAGGAAAAATGCCAAAGCGACTTGATTCCTTTCTTTTCGCAGGTGATTACTGCCTGGGGTGCATTCAACTCAGCCTATAGTTATCGGTCAAGCTGTCAGCGCGGAGTCTGGACATGACTAGGAAAGGGATTCCAGCCCATTCGTATGATTGAGGGACTGGACGATAATTACCAGATGATATCCGAACTGGAGAGGACCCAACGTCGTGATCAGGATGAGGAAGACGAGATATGGTGTTGATCTTGAAGCTGTTGAATCCATGGCGAATTACCACCCACTGACGGGCGCTGAATTGGAACAAACCGTGCTGCGTCGATGGCTTGAAGCTGTTGAGATGGATCGAACGCAGGAGTAGTTACATCGTCGCTCCTTTCAAGTCTCGAGATCCAAAAGAGACAGAAACCTCTAGATAGAGATCAGGATCATATAACTCCGCTGGCTCAACAGATAGAAATACAATAAATGGCAATACAGTAGAATGTCTGTCAGTTGAGGTCGTATATCGAGTCTCACGTGACCATATCGCCATCCATCCATCCAGCTCTGATCGAACAGCTCGAGATGCTCACCGTCAGTCAGTCAGTCAGGTCAAGATGTCTCTCCAACAACAGTCATTACTATGAGTTTTAACAATCTGCCTCCCTTTAGCGGGAGAGGCACATTGGCTGATGCTGCCTCTGGAAGATCAATGCCGCCCCTCCCGCGGTCCTCGTCTTTTACTGCAGGTCTTCAACCTAGCAAGGGGATACACCCGAGTTTGACGCTCAAAAGGAGTGTCCAGCAATCCTTTGATGGTAATCAATGCCTTTCTTTTCATTGTTTCTAGTTCAGTAGCTTAAATCTGTACTGTTATGGTTCTCGTTTACATTCCACCACTGGAAGTTGATGGCACTTCCAGATCACCCAATACTCCTGATGCCAGGACCGTCTGTCAGGCTGTGTGGCAGACTTGGATTCTTAAAATGCTGCCTGCTGGCACTTTTGATCTCGTCACTTCAAGGGAGGCGAGAATGGGCACTTCTTTCCCATGCCCACTGTGATGGGTTGCTGCTTCCTGTCCCTCGTCTGGCCCAGATACAGACTCTGTTGTAATTCATTGTGACGCGTTGTCATCTGTCATATCATCTTTTTATATCTTTTGAATTGCATGCCTCTAGGCTGTGGAACTTGTCCTTCTTGCTACAATTTCATTATCCCAATACGCTGGTAAAATGCAGCCTTCTGGTCGACCTCAGCCATATTCTCCCTGGCACGATTTCATATGCTGGGAAGAACTTGGCTATACCCCAGAAAATGTCGAACTCGCTGATTCTGTGGAAAGCAAATTCTATGTCTCTCCATACCAGTCTCCCTTTTATACGCCCTTTAGTAGCCGCCCTCCTCCTAGACCTACTGTTCCTGTCGTCCTTGCTTTGTCTCGAGTCAATCCGCAACCTCGCCTCGTCAGAGCCGTAGCTAATCATGGTCCTCGTTCAGAATCATTGGAAAGCAAGAAGCCGTCTCCGTTCTCGTATACTAGCAAAGTTAAGATTCGGGAAAAGTATCTTATCGTTGGGTTCATCAGCAGTGGCACATATGGCCGAGTCTACAAGGCTAAGGGCAAACATGGCCAGGGAGGAGATTTTGCTATTAAAAAGTGGGTACGTTGTCTAGTCAACCACCACAGGCCAGATTGGTTGATGCCCGCGCAGGTTTAAACCGGACAAAGAAGGCGAAAAGATTGAATACACGGGCCTATCCCAGTCAGCTATTCGAGAAATATCGCTCTGCACCGAGTTGAAACACCCAAACGTGGTGCATCTCGTGGAAACCATTCTGGAAGATAAGTGTGTGTACATGGTTTTCGAATATACGGAGCATGACCTTCTGCAAATCATCCATCATCACACACAGCCTCAGCGCCACGCGATTCCAGCTCCCATGGTAAAATCCATTCTGTTTCAGCTGCTGAATGGATTACTTTACCTTCACACGAATTGGGTGATGCACCGCGATTTAAAACCCGCAAATATACTTGTTACTTCCCAAGGCGCTGTTAGAATCGGCGATCTGGGACTTGCCCGCGTGTTCCAGAAACCACTGAACTCTCTGTTCTCCGGAGACAAGGTGGTGGTGACGATCTGGTACCGTGCCCCTGAATTACTCCTTGGGACCAGACACTATACGACCGCCGTTGATCTCTGGGCTGTGGGTTGTATATTCGCGGAACTACTCTCTCTCCGGCCGATTTTTAAAGGCGAGGAAGCGAAGATGGACAGCAAGAAAACTGTTCCTTTCCAGCGAAACCAGATGCTGAAGATTATCGAGATCTTGGGCCTTCCAAAGAAAGAGACCTGGCCAGGATTGACCTCGATGCCGGAGTTCCCTCAGCTCCAAGCACTGGCCATGGCGCCTGGATCCGGGCATTTGCACAAACCGTCGAGTTTGGAGCAGTGGTATCATGTCTGTCTCAAGAGTGGCGGCTATTCAGGCAGCTCTCCCGCAGGTACTCCAGGAAAAGAAGGCTTTGATTTGCTCTCGCGGTTGCTGGAATATGACCCAGCCAAGCGAATCACAGCACAAGACGCACTAACGCATCCGTATTTCACCAGTGGTACTCCGGTTACCAAGAATTGCTTCGACGGCTTTGAGGGCAAGTATCCCAATCGCCGAGTGAGCCAGGATGATAATGATATCCGCACCAGCAGTCTTCCGGGAACCAAGAGGAGCGGCTTACCGGATGATACATTAGTTAGCAGAGCCGCAAAGCGAGTTAGGGAGATGTAGTAATGGTTCGTACTGATTATGGAAGACGTTTGGGCTTTGGGCTGGCGACTGTCTAGGGGAGCATTGGTGGCGTTGGTCCTTGGAAAGCTTTCTGATATTCATATAGCTCTTGACGCATTCTTGTGATATCTTGGAAAGAAGATATGGCTGTTTTTGCATTCACAGCCATGAAGCACGTTATGACCCTGTCTCCATTCCGTCATTGCACCAAAACACGAAGCTCCTGGGCCTTTCTATGCTGTTGGCATGTGGCTCCCGAATCGTAACCGCGGACTCTATTCTACCCAATCTCTCTATTTTTCCTAATGGGCACCCACAGTTCTGGTGTACCATAGATGTTGTTGGTTGTATTGTAACTTCTATGCACAGTAGAATAGGGGTCCTGGTCCAAACCAATAGGATCCTATTCCCGTCCTAACAGATGGGTCAGCCCAGGTCAAGATCTCCCGGGTCTCTGCAGTCAGTCTAGACTCCCACTCACCGTACTGCCCAGTCTTTCTAGCACTTTGATCTTGGAAAGCATTTGAATTGCAACTACATATCAACGTGCACAAAAGCAGACTTCGCCAAAATGATATCATTTGAACAGAAACAACCATCACTTCCCCGCACTTCAGCCGCTGCTTGCCTTGTCACCGTCTCTTCCTGTCTGGCAACCTTCAATGCCACGTAGCAACTGCTTCTCTGACATGGCACTGGCTTCCCGGGATATAGGCATGTATAGCTGAGGTCAATGGCTCAGCTACACTTTTCAAGGTAAATAAATAGTCCTCCTCAGCATGCGAAACATATAAGGGCCAGCTCTTGATATACAAAAGACACTGCTTTCGTCAATCAATCCGCCAAAACACAAATCGACACCTCTTTAAAACTGCCAAAACATGAAGCACCTCGGCACCCACCTCGCTCTCATCCTGGCTGCCCTGGCACCGCAGACCCTCGCCGCGCCTGCTCAAGTCACCATAGTGACCATCGACACAGAAGCCGCTCCCAACTATTGCCGACTCGGCTTGGACTACTGCGGCTGGAATCTTATCAACCGAGGTAACTCTAACTCTCTCTCTCCCGCCCCGCGCTTTAATACATGGTTTTTTCGAAAGCTTGACCCTTACACAAAACTCAACCCGTCAAAACTATGTATGTAGACAGCAGCTATAAGGAACGTATCCATCGCGCCCTGTGCAAGCGCGGTATCTGCGACCCAAACGATCCTGCGATTTGGAACTCGCTCTGGCGTTGTGGCGAGGACATCGAGTTCAAGGCGATTTGTGGGGGGGCGTATAGTTGCCAGGATGGGGGGAGGGGGCGCTCGGATTATTGCAAGTAGGAGACGGGGGGGGAAGGTCATGTCCGTGATGGAATGGGATGAAGATGGATTTGAAGATTGGTGCTAGGAAGCAAATGTGTATCCATCGGCTAAAAGGTATCAAAGAAAGAAACTGGGGACTATCTTGGAAATCTTTGGCTTCTTCAAGTGAGTAATACTGAACTGTCCATATGTACTACTGTTGGAAAATAGAGGCCCAAAACCGTGGCTCCTGATTGGTTGGAAACATAGTCATGTGTAAGGGGGTGCCAAGGAAAAATTTCTGCATGTAAATAAGCAAGCTATGGCCAGGATCTGTAGATCAGGCAAATACACACAAGATCAAGAGTCAATTTACTGTAGAGATTCTAACAGTTAAGAGCCACAAGACTCAAAAATCTATTGCTAGTTCTGCATTATTTGAAATTTTTATTACTTATTTGTTTTATCTGTTGATTTAAAAACTCAAAATTAATTTTATTATAATTATTTAAAATTCATTTTTGAACCAGAAAGCTGAAATAATTTTGAATGACTTAAATAATTAAAAATTTTGAAAAAGCAATTTTAAACACAAAATAAAAACTTTAAAATTAAAAAATCAAATTTTTAATAATGCTTTGTTATTGCAAAAGTTTCAGAAAATAATTACAAAATTTTTTTTGCTTTAAATTGTGATTATGAAACAAAATAAATTGTTGAATATAATTCATCAGCAAAAAATATTTGAAAAGTTTTTATAATTAATATTTTTATTATTAACTTGCAAACATTTGCAGAAAATATTCAAGAATATTTAATAAATAAAATATTTAATAAAAAATGCAAAATTTAAAATTTAAAACATCAAATTCATTTATTGCAAGCTCATGAATATGAGTGTGATTTAATAAGTTATAAAAAGCAACTGAATGTGTTTAACAAGCTGAACACATGTGTAACAGTGAATTTAGTAATCAATCATCTCAGCTGTTTTAGACAATTATTCACATAGCAATAAACAAACAAGCAAGTTCAGAGCTTCAGATAAATGATAACAAGCAGTTATATAATAATTATATGATAAAAAAAAATTTCAGTTTATAGTTCAAGTTGTATTGAACTGATCACTTGCTCTTTTCAAAAAGCAAAATAATGTATTCTTCATAATATACATGCAGATGAAAGTCAATATGAAATACATCATAAGCAAAGCATAAATTAGCTGCTAACTAGCAGCTCATATATTAAGAAGCTTCAGATCAGTATGACAACATGAATGAAAACAACAATTTGCAAAAATTATAAATTTAAATGCTGTAAATTTGAAGATTCATTTGCAATTCAATATTTCAAGATGAAAATTAAAATACAAAATGAAATTAAAAAAACTAACAATAAACTAAAAAATTACTTTAAATATATTTGCAATTTGAAAATAACTGTCAAAAATTGAGCAAAATGAGTAAATGTATTTGAATCAACAATAAACTATTTGAAAGTCAAAAAATTATAATTTATGTTTGACAGCAAAAATTGATTTAAAATACTGAAAAATTAACTGCAACAAAACTTTGTGCATGCAAGTTGAATAAATTTTTACAAAATACATTTTAAAAATTAAATTAATGCTGAAAATCTCAATTTTTGCAAGCTAACTGCTTATTTTTATCAACATCTGAAATCAATTTTAGTTAAATTTCAAAAATGTAAAATTATTATAAAAAATATTTTCACTGCTTAATTTATAAATAATTCAGAAGTTTTTAAACTTTTAAATGAAAATATTTTTTTAAAAAAAATCATCTAAAATAAAAAAAATAAAAAAATAAAAATAAAAATAAAATATTTATTTGCAAAAAAAAAAAACAAAAAAAAATTTAATTTTTAATAATTTGCAGCAGTTAGCAGTTAAATTATAAATTGCAAATTTAAATGATTGGGAAGTATGTGAATCAGTCAGATATAAACTGAAAGCATACTAAGTTGCTTTTTTAAAACTTGTATTTGAATAATTCAAGTTGCTAAAAATGCAAAAAAAATTAAAAAATTATAATTAATTAAAAAAAAGGCAAAAATAAATTACAATGTATGCAACTAAACAAAAAACTTTAAAATGATTAAATTTATTTCAGTTAAAAAATATGAAATGAGAAATATTGAAAACATGAATTTAAAAAATTTCAAATTTTTTATCAAAATTTTTAATAAATTGAATAAAAAGCTGATAAAAAATGTAAAAATTCAGAGTTTAATTTTTTTACTAAATCATCAAGCATTATTTATGTGATATGAAATAAGATAGTTGATTGTCTATTTAAGACTAGCAGCTACTGCCAACTATATATCACATCATATCAGATACAAACAGACCTAAACATCCCAAGTGGTGTTCCAATATATGCAACTAGAAAATAAAAGATACAATAAGAGCGTAGGCTAAACCTAAAGAACCACATCTAAAATTGAAAATTATTCACTGAAGAACTTGTCAATACTAAATTCAGATTTTACATTTTACATTTTTAATAAAATATCTTAATTTATATATTTCTGAACTGCTTTAACTGAACATAATTTAATTGCAAACAAAATAATTATTTTTGTAAAAAATTATAACAATGTTAATATGAGCATCTGCTATCAAAAAAAATAAAAATAAATGAAAAATTTTAAAATTTTATGATGTTATATATTGCAAGAGTTTTGCAACAAATCTGATGTTTTTACAAAAGCTTTAAAAATTAAATTACTGATGAAATACATGTTGAAAGTTCAACTGCATTTGAAAAAAATTAATCAATAAAAAAATAATAATTTTAATAAAAATGCATGATTAATATATTTTAAAAAACATATTTACAAATCATTCATATTTCAAGCAAATGTTTTTCATCTGCAGAAATTTTTACAACATTTGAATAAATCAGAAATTTTTAAGTAAAAATGTATTATATTAATATCTACAAACTGAACATATCAACTTAAAACAGTTGAAACAA
Organism: Emydomyces testavorans; assembly: GCA_029449355.1. Classification (NCBI taxonomy): domain Eukaryota; kingdom Fungi; phylum Ascomycota; class Eurotiomycetes; order Onygenales; family Nannizziopsiaceae; genus Emydomyces; species Emydomyces testavorans. The sequence continues at coordinate 9,342,174 of CP120628.1, forward strand.
CTTGTTAAATGTGTTACAAATGTCTGAATTTCAAGATTTTAAAATTGTAAAATGTGACAATTGCAGTTGCTCAAAAACCAAACAATAAATTTAAAGAAAATTCAGAAAGTTTTTATTAATTTTAAAAGTAAAAATAATAATAAATTTTTATAATTATGAATTAAAAATTTAAAATATGAAACAAATGATGATTATAATGAATTATAAATCAAATTTTGCTTGAAATTATTACTTATTCTTGCATAAGCATACAAAAATTCTAACAACTTTAAAACATTGACTGATGCTCATAAAAGCTCATAATTTCAGAATATGAGTTATTGACTGTGATAATGAAATATTTAACAATCAAATTATCAACAATTTTCTCAATAAAAAAAATATAATAAAGAAATTATCTTCATCTTAGATGCAAGATTTTAATGAAGCTGCAGAACAACTAAAAGTAATAAAAAAAAATTACATGCAATGAGAAAGACAATCAGATTGCTGAACAAATTGTGATTTGAAATAAATTGAATGATTGTAATTTGTATATTTGTACAATTGAATTTCAAAACAAATGTATGATTAAAATTTTTTTTACAATTGTTTTTACATGTGAATTTCACACAAAAATAATGCTGAAATTAAAAAAAAACTTCAATATGTACATTTATGTATATATAATTGCAAGATGTTTATCTTAACAAGTAAAGTATTAAAAAAATTTAATGATTGAAAGATTGAAATCAAAAATCTGAATAAATTTTTTTATAAAATATGATTTAACAAATATTTATCAAATTTGAAATTTTATAATCAATGCAATAATTTACATCTGAAATATTATATTTAATGAAGATGAGTTTTTCAATAAAAATATTAAGCAATTTAAAAAAAACAGTCAAAAATCAACTTAAATATTTAAATGTAGACAAGCTGCAAAAGTTTTTGCAGAAAATTTTAAAATTTAATAAATTAAAAAATTCATTTCAATAAAAAAAATTCAGAAATTCATCACAAGAAAAATAATATGAATTTTTTTTGTCAGAATGAAAAAATTTAAAAAAAAAATGAAAATTAAAAATAATAAAATATTTGATTTTTTTTTAAATATTATGAATTTTACAAACAGCTTAACTAACATACAAAATTTCTCTTCAATAATTAAGCAAAATTTTATTAAAATAAATTTTTGTAACTTGTATTCTACAGCTTCAAAAACATTTGAAGCAAGTTTTTTAATTATCATGTAACTGAAGCAACAACACAAAAAAAATTTTATTACTTAAATCAATTTTTTGAATTTTGAAAAACTGCATTCATGACTGAAAGAAAAATACAATAAATAAAATGCATAAAAAATAAAACAATTACAAGAGCAGATGTAAAGTGTTTAATAAAATGCAATTTTAAAAATTTATATATTTTACATCACAAGAATTTTGCAAATATCTCAACTTATTGAAACAGAAAAACTATATGACTCAGTTGATATGAGTGAATTGAAATGAGTCTAGTGTAAGAAGAAGAAAACATCACAATCAACACATTGATAATTGATATTGACAATAACAATCAATCAAGAGTTTGTCAACAATCTCATATCAAGTTCTCAAGTATCAACTCTAGAAATCATGATAATGTAATGAACAAAAATCATATTGAAAAAACAATACATTAATTTATATGTATCAACAATTATCAACAACAGAACAATCAAGTGATCAATAATATATGTATAAGTAATGTCAATATATCAAGAAGTATATGTGAACATGTGTTCTTCTCAATAATAAATAAATGTTTCTCATATATATCTTCAGCAACTGATAGAAAAAATATAACAGAAAGAAATGTGATGTAAATGATTAATAAAAATAAAATCAATAAGAAAAATGACTAAAAGAATATTTGTCAACTAAAGTGTATCAACATAAAGTGTTAACTTAGCTGTATGTGTCATGTTGATAAAAAGTACTGCATTTTTCATTACAATCTGATCAGATTCAGTTGATGTTTTTTTCTGACATCAACTCAAAAAAAAAATTTCAGCAAGAATAAAAGCAAAATAAAAAACAAAACAAATAATTTTAGTCAACAGCAATATTGTGAAAAACTCAAAAAGTAGCAAAACAAGTTTCAATCTAGTAACATAAAAAAAAATAAAAATTCAAAAATTAACACATTTTATTTCTTCTGATCTTCAATGTGATATCAACTGTAGAAGATTGATATTGATATCATTGTATAGCTGTTCATTTGCATTGTATATCTGTGATTTATCAAGAAGCAGATTGTAAAAATTGACACAAAATCAAGTGTAAAAACTGATAAAATTTTTGTATCAATTCAAGTAGATTTTTGTTACTCTGAGTGATGAGAAAATTTTTTTACACATGTGAGAAGTTGATGATGATATTGATAATTTATTCTGTTGATTTGATGTTCAGTTAAGTGATGAGTAAACAAACAGTAAAGCATAAATTTCTCACAATTTCATCAAGTTTTCTTTTTTTGACTTTTCTCTCTGTTCTTATTTTTGCTTTTCAGAATTGAGTTCAAAACTTAACAATCACTTGCTTTCATCTTGTTAATCTATTGTTTATTTGATTTGATTGATTTTTTTTTGTCATAATCAAACAACATTTCTGCATGTCTGATCAAAACTGTGTTGAAAACTTCTAGTGAGTAGTTAATTGATATTACTGTTTGACAAATAGCATTGATCACATTTTCAGTCAAGTGAGTTGCTGAAAAAAATGTATTGTCTTCTTCTTTGACTCAATATTCTTGTTGTGAGTTTATTATTATATTCTTTCTGACAAACATTCAATTGACATGTTTTTGTAGGTCAAGCAGCATGTAAAACAAAGTTGATTGAGAAAATTCAAACTTTCATTGTTGTGAAAACAAGCAATGTTGTCAAAAAAATGTTGAAAAAAAATATCTCTACTTCTGTTGCTATCAAGAAAACACTTCAGAAAAATGCATTAACTTCAACTGTGATCAAAAAAACAGACAATTCTTTGCTGTTAATTTCAACATCTGCACTCAAAAATTCAGCACTTGAGCAAGCAAAAATTTTATCAATCATGATGACTTGAGCTTGCAATTTTTTTTTTAAAAAAAATTGATTGATTTTTAATCTTCTGAAATACATCAATCAGCACTCTGAGATAAACACTTTAAAATTTGTTTTTGACAGTATTCTGCAGCATATGTCTGATACTGCTGATTTGTCATTGATTGATTTTGAATGTAAGATTTTTTCTTCATTGATTTCTCTCTCTTTCAGTTATCAACTGACTTTTGGTTCAGGGGAAAATTTTGAAGGTGATGTATTTGTTACTGAAAAAATTTATCATGATGATGAAAATTTTATCATTATACATTTTAATGAATATCTTGTCAATTCTTCATTGAAAAAATTAAAGTTGCTTGATGCTTTCTTCATTGTGTGATTAATTAACTGACATATTGTGTTGAGTGCTATTGTTTATAAAATGTACAAGTTTGTGCATCATCAAAATGCTGTTCTTGTTCAAACTTATGAAACTGTTTTATTGACTTCATGTGAATGCTGTGAGAAGAAAAAGAAGAATTCTTTTATTGATTGTGTAATCTTTCAAAAAAATTTCATTGATTCAAACAATGAAGTCTGTGACAATTGTCTGTGAAATGAGTGTGAAAGTTCTTACATCATTTGTGAGTAGAATCTTGATCACTTTGCTTGTTTTTTTAATAACTTTGTTGATAAAGCTTGAGCAATTTATTCATTTGAAGAAAACAAAAACAAAAACATCAACTCAGATTACAAAAAATTCTGTCAATTCTTTCTGTGATGTAATCAATCTTGAAAAAGAATCTGTTGCTACTGTGAAAGCAACTCAAATAAATCAAAAAGTCATCAATGTTTCTGATGAAAATCAGACTGTTAGAAGCTCAAGAACTGCTGAAAGTTCTATTGAAGATTTCAATGAGAATCATGTTGATGAATCAATTGATGAGAAAAGCTCATCAAGTAGTGACAGCAAGAAGAAAGATTTATCAATGTTTGAGTCAATCAATAAAAATCTTGAGGCTTTTGTATTTGTGAAAAAGCAATTTGATATCATTTTTGTCAATGATTTTTTTATTGATGATCTGTTCAAAGTCTGTTGTTTGTTTAAGTTGACTTGTGGCATTTATCTGACTTCAAGAATTGTTGACAATTGATTTATTTTTGTTGACAGTTTTTGAATCTATGACAATCTTGCAGATGTCAAACATGCTTTGTGAAAATGTAAAAAAATTTTGTTTATGCTGAGAGCATGTATTAATATTTTTCAACACACTGAATTGTGAGTTTTTTTTTTTTTCATGATCATAAAATGCTTGTTAATTTTTTTTTTCTTATCAAAAATTTTGTTACTTTCTAGATAGTTTGTTAGAGTAATTTTTTGCAAGCAATTGAATTCAGTTTTTATTTTCAATTTTCATCAGTTTTTAACAAGTGTTTTTAATTGATATATCAGTGCTTCAGATAGTCAACTATGATATAACAACACTGAAATTTCATTCTGATGAAAGTTATTAACTTTCTTTCTCAGTTGTGTCATTGTTTATTTTTTTAACTTTCTTGTCACTTTTTTTCTTACTCAAATTCTCAACTTTTTTCATATTATGCATCATTTTTTTATTTTCATTAATATTGATCATTTCAACATTTATATTTTTTTCATTCTCAGAAACATTCTTTTTTTGTTCTGCATTATTAATTTTTTGAAAATAAAAAATTTTTTAATTAATTTTCTGAAACTGTTTCAGCAATTTTTGTTTCATTGAGTTTCTCAATGTAATAAGAGTCATGTTCTTCATTGACTGAGATGATTTGATAAAATCTCAATCATTGAAAGTGAAGTTTTTGCACTCTTGACATATTTTTATCATTCTTGATGTGATGAAAAGTCATCAATTTTCTGATTTTCAAAGATTCATTGTGTATCTGATGTGCAACATCAAATTGATTTTTGTTTTAATGTTGCATTTTTTTTATTTGACTAGCAGCTTTTTCAACATCTTGATCTTGATGTTTAATTTGATGTGCTTGCATTGCTATTAAATCTGAAGTTGATCCCACAGTTTGTCAGAAAAGAATTGCTTATGTCATTATTTCACACTTGATAGAAAAAATCACTTCTTGATTCATTAACACATGATAAAAAAACATGTCTGTTGTTTGTTTGACAGTTACTTAATTGATGAGAAGAGCAGCTAATAAATGTTTTATTCAATTTTTTTTTGTTTCACTCATCATTTTTGACAATTCATTTTTAATTGATTGTTGATTTTTTTCAATCATGCTGTTTGCATGAAAATTATAAACTGATATTTGAACATGTTTGATTTTATATTTTTTTAACAATTTTTTGATGATTTTTTTGTTTTTGAGATCTCTGTCAACAACAATTTTGTTTGAGAATTCTCATTGACAAAAAATATTCTCATATATAAACTGAGCAACTGTACTGACTGTGATTTTTTCAAGAAATTTGACTTCAGATTAATCAGAAAAATTACATTAAGCAATGACAAAAAAAAATTTTTCTTCATCTGATGACATATAAACAATGTTGATGACAATTTTGATTTAAACCATTAATACTCAAGTTGAATGCAAAGCTTCTTCAGTATGTGTGGAATCTCTCAGTTGACATTCTCTGCAAATCTGAACATATTGCTTGATATTAAGATATATTTTTTTTCATCAGTATTGATTTAACAACAGTTTATAAATTTTTTTTCTTTCTTGATGCTTAAATTCATCATGCAAGACTTTGATCACTTTTGTTTGCCTTTCAGAATTATTGATAACATGTTGAAGAGATATATTCTTGTTAACATGTTGAAACAAATAATTTTCTTTAACTGCAAACTTCAAAATTTTCTTCTGAAGTGTGACAAAATCTTTTATTAAATTTTTTGAATGATGAAGTGATGTTAAATATTGAGTAATTATTTCAAATTCATCAGAATAAAATTCATCAAGAATTTGCAAATTAACTGATTTATTTTCAATTCTTGTGACATCAATCTGAGCATAGAGATGTTTCAATTTTGCATTGATAAAGTTTTCAACATCTTGAGCATTTTTATCACTTTCATTGTCTTCAGCTTTTGAATGTTTTGACAAGATGTCAGCAGCAGTGTGCTTTGAACTGAATATATGCTTGACATTAAAACTAAAAAAATGTATTCAAGCTAATCAACTGATGACAAGAGCTTCAGAAAAATCTGTAGCTGTTTGATTTAGTTAAGCAACAAGAGTTTTGATGTTGACTTTCAGAGTGAAATGAATTTCATAAATTTAATATTAAAACTTTTTCAAAACTTTCAACACAGTATGATATTTTTGCTTTTCTGCATTATAATTTTTTTTGAATTCTGATCAGACTTCTGAGTCAAACTGAGCTGAATGACACACATTTTGTTGAAATTGCATGAAAATAACATCTCATTCATGCTTGCTTGCATTGACAGCAATAATGATTTTTAGTGAATTGATGATATAATTAAAAGAAAAAATTGTTGAAAAAATGCTCAACTTTTTCTTAAGAGTGTTGAAAGCATTGTTTTGTGTCTCTTCTCAATTTCATTAAATATTCATGTGAAGCAGTTGATACAATGATTCAGCAATTCAGTCATAGTGTTTAATACATGCTTGATAATATCTGATAAAATCAAAAAATTCTCTCATCTCTGAAGTGTTCATTGATGTTGATCAGTTGATCATTTTTGCAATTTTTTTTGTCAGATTTTTAATCATTATAGTCACATACTTAACTGATGATTTGAATTCTGAGCATTACAAATTGAGATTTTTCAGCTGAAACAACTTCTTCAGCCATTTCTCAATATCAGATTGTTGTGTTGAGATTTTGAAAATGTTTCATGATATATTGATGAACTTCAGAAACAATTTTTTCATCATTGTATTGAGTTTTTGATTGTGAAACATCAATATCATTCATAAATACATGAGCAACTTTTGATATTAAATTGCTGAGAATTTTTGTCATCATGCAAACAAATTGAGTGATGAAGTTGATTGCTTTTTGAAACACAGTTGTTTGTTGAAAAAAATCAAGTAATGTCATTATGACAGTCATATCTTGATCTTCTAAGTGTAATTTCAAGTGATCATAATTTAAAAAAAAATTGATAAGACTAGCAACAATCATACTGGCAAAGTTTTCAGCAAATTCATTAATATTAAAAAACAAATTGATGTCTTGAATTGTTTGTTGATTCATAAAAATTGCAGAATTTATAAATTAATAATCTGATGATTTTTTTTTGACAACAAATCATAAGTTGTTATAAAATTTGTAGCAAGACTCAAGAATTCTGACAGCAATTTGATTTTTCAACATATTGATAATTTCTTCTTCTAGTGCATGAGAAATTTGATAATCAGAAGCTTGTCAAGCTGTATGCTTAACTGTGTGAATTTATTGTGAAAATGTAATTTCTGAATATATTTCTTTCATATTGACAAAGCTTCAAGCTATATCTTCTTCTTGATGAAGCAAAACTGTCAACAAGACTTTTTTTTCTTGTGATGTCAAATTTAATCTGCAAACAATCTTATTGATTTTCTCAGATGTTAATTTGATTCAGAATGCAAAGTTTGCAAGATGAGATTGAAAAAATCTGAAATATTCAATGAACTTTTGTTGATTAAAATTCTTTTCATCATATTCATTTTTATAATATTTGAAAAAACAAGTTTTAATTCAATTGATAAGATCTTCAAGTTTGAATTCATCAGATTCACTCAAGTTGACAGATTTCATCTTGTTTGCTTTGTGTTTTCTCATTATTTTAATTTTGAATTCATGATAGAATTTATCAGCTTGACTAACTCATTTGTCTGATTTAAGATTTTTTAATTGTTTTGATGTTTTGTATTTAATATCATCATTTTTTAATCTTTCTGCAAACTTTAACATTTTTTTCATTCTTTGTCTAGCTTCATATGTGAGAAATATCTGAGTTCATATGTCATAAAGCCTATCAAAAACTTTTTTTGATTTTTTGAAGTTGTCATAAATGCTTCTTCTATTGCCATCTGACTCAATTTCAGAATTTTTTGATTTTTTCTTGTTGACAGCAAATGTATGCTTTAAATATATACATTTGTTTTCTAGTTTAAAGATTCAGATTGCCAGACTTCATCTTGATGCTGTTGAATAGAATTTGTTGCAACAAAAATTTTAAATTAAATTATTTGTTTTTTATCAGACAAGTAAATATGATTTATCACTTTTTTTTTTCTGTTAATTTTGCAGCTTCAATTTGCTGATGTTTATCATAATTGTTTCAGAATAAAGTTCTGATTCTCTTCATTAAAAATCAGTAATGAGTAATGAATAATTACATCATCAATCTTCACTGAGATATTGTCACAAATATCAACACATGACATTGAGTTTTTGATTTGATCAGTGATAGTAATTTCTTCTTCAGCAAAAACAAATAATTCTAGTTGCTTCACAAGATTGAAGTTGATGCAATTGATTTTAAAATTATTATTAATAATGATCTCAACAACTTTTTCATTGACACTGATAAGAGTTTTCAAAACTGTGACAGCATATATTGAATTTGAGTTGCTGACTGAAACTGATTTAAGTGTATTGATTTTCTAATGACTGATTTTGACATTAAAATTTTTGTTGTCATTCTTTTCATTTTTTGCAGCTGGTATTGACTTAAAAAAAACACAGTGAACATGATTTGAGCTTTCAAGAACTTCTCACATGATAATATTTGTGATTAAAGTATCAAGCATTTTGTTGATCAGACTCTGAACATTTGTTGATTCTCTCAATTTATTGAACAATTTCTGCATTGATTGATGAGATGCTTGAGTTTTAACATTTTTTATATCAATATTCTCATTAATAGTTTTTTTTTAACTGATTCTTCAAATTGAACATGCTTTATCTCTAATTCATCAATGTGATTGGCAGAAACATGAACTTGCACTTCAGAGTTGACAACTTGCTTCAAAATCTCATAATTGTCTTGTTGATGTGTTTTGACAGCAGAAATGTGTGATTTCTCAACTCTAAATTTCTTGATGTCAGAAACTGCATATGTGACATCAACAAAAACATCATTTTCATCATTAACATCACTTTCAAATCACTCTTCATCAATGTTATTAGAGTTGACCATCAAACTCTACAAATCTGAGTCTGACTCAGCCTGATCCATTCATTGATCTGATTTGAATGAATGAGCTCTCAAAGGCTATCTGGTGAGTAGAGCAGAGTCTAGAGCTTCTAGATCTGAAAATCTGTTAGGCAGACTCAACCTGAATTATCTAAGACTTATAGAGTTTATATAAAGTTTATAAGATCTAAATTATCACTCAAACCTCTATATTTAGGGGCTTATAAGGCCTAATCCTCTATAATTATCACTTATTATCACATAAATCCCTATAGTTATTGCTTACTATCATGTAAGCAGCTTGGTGAAGCCTCTACAGGCTGCTATGAGCTGCTACAGGCTGCTGGTGGGCAGCAGCAGACCCAGTTGAGACTTTATGCTAAGCATTTTTAAGTATAGTTTCAGAAGCCTTGACACTTGATGAGTGCCTGAATCAGATTCTGCTCAGACTTCAAACTCTAGATGTCTGTGAGCAGGCAGAAGTCAGTCTTTCAAGACTCTAGATCTTATTTAAATAAATCAATCTTCTCTAGAGTCTTATTCAATCTGAAAGTTGATCAACTCTAAATGTTATTAACTTCAGTGTTTGTGTTGGCATTAGATTTTAATTGAATGACTTGCATCTGAGCTTGAAAGCTTGATGATTTTTCTTCATTTTGTTAATTTATTTCAGAAGTTTTTTTTTGCTTTTTCATTCTGAAAATATAATTGATGAATGACATAAATTTGTGATTTATTTTTTTTAATTAAAAAACTAAAAAATATTTCACTTTTAGAGTTCTGCAGTCATCTGATGACAGTAAGATTTGTACACAACTTGTTCTAATGCTTGCCAGATTCAGCTCACACAAACAAACAAATCAAACAAATAAATGTCATTCTTTCTTACAGTTGATCTGTTTACAGTCCACCAGCTGCATCTGTATTCTATATTTTACCTCTTACTTCTTACATCTTACATTTATATCATCATGAAGAATACACACTTACTGTTACAATTCATCTCTGAATTCACATTGAACATTAGAGCTAACATGAGAGCTAACATGAATGCTACTACAGGCACAAGGTCCTGTGCTCAGTGTTGCTGTATGTATTCATCAACTGACTTCATGAAAGGCAATAATTTGCTCTGAACATGTCTCTTCTGCCAGCAGCAGCAATGTCAAAACTATCAGAAGCATCATCAGTCTCAGACTGTCTGTGCTTTACAATCTGTTTCAGATTCTCAATTGAACACACACAAGAAACAGTGCAGCTGCTGTGATTTGACACATCTGTTGACTACATTTATGAAGAAAATCAGTGAGCTTGCAATCTGCAGTCACTGCTGTGAGAAATATCATGAAAATAATTTGACTGTAATCATTGCTGCATCAAAAAGACATGTTACATCTGCTGCTTCATCTTCTGATTTGAATTTCTGCACATGTTGTGATGACATGCTTTCAGATAATAAATTCATAACTGAAAATTTGCAGTTTAATGTCTGTAACAGCTGCTGTGAGAATGCTCATCATGCATATAATGTTGCATTTGTTATATTGTCAATGACACTTGAAGAAACTGTCATGCATCTGACTTTAAATACAAAGCTCTGCTTACACTGTGATCAGATTATTTCAGCTCTCAGTTTCATGCTTGCAGATGATACAACAGTTGATGAATGTAAGAAATGTCATCAGAAATTTGAGATTCTGTCAGATAAGACTGCTGAAACTCAAGAGCAAGCAAGAAATGTGAATTGCTGCTGTAAACATCTGCTGTTGAGTTTCTTAAATATGTGAGACTGTAGAAAGTTTTTCAATCTTGAGAAAATAAATATTGAATGCTGCAAGTGTCATGTGTTGCATTGAATTGATGAACATTTCAAAAACAGTAAGCAGAACTTTATTTTTAACAGCTGCTGCAAGAATGAAGATGTTGAGCTTTCACATTTTTAAAAATTGTCAGATGTGCTGAAGCAATTACTGATAAAACATAATTTAACTGTAAATACTTTCAGAGTACAAATTCATTAATACAATTATGTTTTAACATTTATATTTTTTTTTTGCAACTCAACAAACACATTAATAATGACTTTAAAATGTTTCAGATACTGAATGAGCTTTATCATCTGCATGATTCACTTTTAAATGCTGAAAGTGAAGATTTAATTTTTGCACAGATTTGATTTTATAATCTGAATTTTGCTAATGACTTTTGCTGTTGTTGTAACAATAAATTGAACTGTGATGTGCTGTGTTATCTGATGAACATGCTTTATGAATGTAAAAATTTGTACATTTGATTTTATATGACTGCAAAGAAATGACTGAAAAATGCAATCACTAATCTTAATATTGAATTTTTTTTAAATGCTAATGCTTAATTAATTGTTCTGCAATGTGCTGATCAGCACAGAAAAAATCTGCTTACTGTCACTGAAATTATAACTGTCATTTCAGATGTTACTGACTTGAGTAAATATACATTCTGTGATGTTCACATGACTTTGCAGTCTGATCAAAACAACTTTTCTGAGCTTACATATATTGATTTCAGCAACTGCAATTACTCATTATTGCACTACATGTTGCTTTTTTCACATGATGATATCAGTTAACATTGACAAATGAAATTGTGAAACACTAAAAATATGTGTTAACAGCTGCAGCTCACACAGTTGACATGATACAAATTTCATTTTTTTCAGTAATCAAACATGTTTGATCAAATTTTTTACTTCAGTAAATTGTTTCAGCAATATTTGATTGATGTGTAAATGTGTATTAAGCAGAAGCATTTATATTACATTAAATTTTATCAGCAGAAAATTTATGTGAATTTGTATTCAGATATATTGCTCAGATGATGTTGATGAATGTGTTGCTAACAGCTTAAATCTTACAAATATATTGATGATGAATGTATCATCTTTCAATGCTGATAACAATGCTTCATCAGATGCTGAACTGCAGATTTGTGATGATCAAAATGTTGATAAATTTGTCATTCTATCATTCTCTTTCATCAGTAGCAATCATCACATGTTTCAGCTGTATTAAAATTTCATAACAATTTATGAGATGTTTGACCAGCTGTACTTCTTTATCACATTTACAAACAACTCAAGATGATCAGAAATTCTGACTGAACTTAAATCTGATCAACAATTAAACAACTGTCTGAATCTCATTTTATATGTGTTTAAGTTTAAAATGAAGAATTTCATAAAGCAAATCAGAAAGAGCTGCATTTTTAATCTGATAAAAACTTACATTTATATAATTAAATATCAGAAGCAAGACATGCTGCACATGCATTTTATATTGTAATCAGCAGATAAAATGCAATTTTTTCAGTCAGATGTAATTGATCAGTTGATTGCAGCTGAGCTGTCTTCATCACATTCAAAATATGACAAGTTACAGAAAATTGTGCAGTTCTGCATGATTCATGACTCATGTTTGAATCATAATGATAACACTTCATATCTTGTGATTAATGAGATGTTGAGCTGTCACTACTGCACAAAAATTTTTTTCAAGCAGTTCTGTGACTCTACATCAATTGACAGTGACAAATATTCAACATACAAGCAGCATCAGCAAAAAAATATTATGTTCATCATACATGATGATGACTGCAATGTTCAGATTGACAACAGCTGAGTTCTTTTGTATAATTCATATCTCAGCTGAAAATATCAAGCTCACATAAATATTGAAATCTACTTGAGTGTGATCATTATTAAATACATTCACAAATATATCTACAAAAATGAAAACTGAGTGAACACAACAGTTCATTTTGAATCTCAGAGAGTTGATGAGATGTTCAATTATTTAAACAATTATTATATTGATCTGTCAGAAACTGTGTGATGAATGCTTGAGTTTTCACTTCATCAAAAATTTTCATTTGTTGAGCAATTTTTTTTTCATCTTGAAAATCAGCATCTGATCAGCTTTCACAAGAAGATGATTCTTCAGCAACTGACAGAAACAGCCAGCAAGACAACAAGCAAGTTGCTAAAGTTTTTTAAGTGAAATCATGAGCATTCAGATGAATTAAAATATTTATATCATCAATTTTTGCAACATTTTGTCTGAAAAATGAAGCAGGATAAGTGTTGACAGCTCTGTCAGCAAGATTTTGTGATTGAAAAAATGTTCATTGCTTCATCTGCTCAAAGTGAACATTATTATCTGTGAATGCTGCTTACAAACATTAAGAATTTTATCAGCTTTAATGACATCTGAATCATCAATGAAATTCAACATGAGTCATATTAAACTGCTTGTCTGACTTTTGAGCTTCTGAATGATGACAAGAAATGAAAGTATGCATTTAAAAAGTCAAGAAACTTTCAGACTGATCATTTATTACACAATTTCTTTATTGTAACTTTGATGTTTAATGACTTTGCAGATTTTCTGATGTTTTGAGAGAAATTTAAGAACTTCATATGTGATAATTTGTCATGATGTGTGCAGCATATTCTTGAGTGTGTCAGAAACAAAATGATAAAAAATAAAAATGCATGATTATCTGATTTTGCAAATCTGCATTATGACTACAAATTGTATTTTCTTGATTGAAACTTTCATGAGTACAACAAGAAACTTGATAATTTTGAAATGTCAGACTATGTGTATAACTGACTTGAGATGAAAAAACAGTTAAATTCACATGTTGAAGCTCTGCTGATCAAAAAAATAAATTCTGACACATTGAATTTAGATTAGTATGTGTGTTTTAATTGTGTGATGATTATCATGAAATCTGAAAATTATGATGTGCATTTTTATCTGCAAGATTTCAGTGACATAAATAAAATATATGTCCACTGTATGATTTGCAGCTGACTTAATTAACAAAGTTATAATGTAATTTGTGTAATTTTTTTCAGCATCACAGCTTTTCTGTTGTCAGAGAGCACAACAGCTCATTTATGATTTTAAATTTCATTGAACACAGATGAAGATTTGTTGATTTTGATTTCAAAGACTTCAGTGATTGACAAGTTTCTGAAGAGAGTGAATTTAATCATATAAAACAAAATTTTCATGCAATTTTGTTACAATCTGAAAACTGTTCATTGTTTGTTCTGCAATTTAAAAAATATATCTGATGCTCTGTTTGATGATGTTCTGATTTTGATAAGTGAAAATTTCACACAAACATTTTTGATTGTGAAGTGAAAAAATAAAAATCAGATCATCAATCACTGTCTGCAGAATTTTTTTTTCTGATGAAAGCTTCAGATGCTACAGCTGCAGCAGAACATGTAGCTTGTGCATGACTTTGTTAACATTAAATATGCTAATTGACTGAGTAAGCTTTCATACAAGAAAAAGTTTGTGAAATTCAGTGTAGTGAATCTGTCATCATATATACAAATAAGTGAAAGTCTTGAAAATTTCTGTGAGCAAGTTTTTTCATGTGTGATTTTATGTAATGCAGATTGATCACATGATTTTTTTATAATTTGTATTATTTTCTCAGCTGTCAATGTCACTTTATCAAAAATCAACAATCATTTTATGAAGCAGCTTAACAATCAGAAGAAAACTTATCATTTCATAAATGTTGTCAATACTGATGAGTCAGACAACACAAATCATAATTACACATCTGAGTTTCTAGAGTTTTTGATTCTGAACAGTTTGCTGTCTGCACATTTTTATTTAAAAATTGAGACATTTATCATATTGACTTGAAATCTACAGCTCAATGAAGATCTTTGCAATGAAACATGTTTGATTGTTACACAGCTGAAACATTATGTTATACTTGTATGAATTCTGATGAGTGATCATGTGAAAACATCACATTTCATTTTTCAGAGTACTTTTTTCATCATTGAAAATGAGTTGTCATTTATTCTGAACTGCAAGCAGCTTTTCATTCATTTCTGCTTTGTCATGACAATTAATAAATCTCAAAAATAATCATTACAAATTGTTGAGATTAATTTGTGTGTGCTGATCTTTGCACACAGACAGCTTTACATTGCATTGTCATGTGTCACAAATGTTAGAAATTTTATGATTTTAAATGAAAATGATTGAGATTGAATGATTGCTAATGTGATGTATTCAGAGATGCTATGAGTTTTTTAAAATGTAAATAATGAGTGATAAAAGTGTAAGTAGTTAAATCAAACTGTTTTTTTGCATTTATGACCTGAAGATTCAGTCTTTATGTGTTATTTATTACACAAAAAAAAAATTATTCATTTGTGAGATTTTCTAATACAAGTTGCATGACATCTGTCATTGCAGTCTGCATCTGCAAAACTGTCTGCATAATCTCAATCAATTTATTCTGACATCTCATCAGATGATTTTTTTTTTCAAATGCTTGAGCTGCAGTGCAGTGACTTAACATGATGACAGAAAGAAGAAAGATAAGAACATAAGCTGTTGATGACTGAATTAAAACTAAATTAATTTTAACAGAGACAGAAAAAACTGCTGTGATCACTGATGAGAGATTGATAATCTGAAAGCAACAAGAAATGATGATTTGACAGTGTGAAGTTTATGATGCTGAAGTTGATGCTTAAGCTACAGCTGATGCAGCAGATGAAACAGCAGAATCAGAAGAAGCAGTGAAAGCAGAAAAAACAGCAAAAGCAGCAAAAACAGCAGAAGCAGCAGAAGCAATGAAAGCAAAAAAAGCAAAAATAACAAAAATTGCTTGCTGATGCTGATGCTGACAGATGTTGCTCTGATTGACTGTGATTTTTTCAAATAAGTTATAAGTTTGTTGTTTACATTGAGTCTTTGATTGCACTTATGAGACTGCAGAGTGCAACACATCTCACTACTGTTGTAGTGACAGTTAATGCATGAATCATCAAGTGCTCTCTTCATCACAACACACTCAATAAACAGACTGAGATTCTTCTCACAATGTTTGCATGACACTTCAGCTGTGCTGTCAACAGTCTGAGCCAGCAGAGACTTCATGTTGACAGCATGACTGAAAATCAGCTTTCTATTATCTTGAGACATAACTGTGTGAGCAACCATCTTTCTGATGAGCTCTGTCATTGTAGTTGATGAATGATGACTGTATTTGTTCAACAGCCTTTCAATTTCATCTGCATTATAGATGCTGGAGGCAGAGATGTCTTCTGCAACTGTGAAGCTGGGTGGTTCACTCTTGAAGAGAAAATTGATTGATGTAAAAAAAGTCATGTTAAGTTTAATGCAGTCTGCTGAGACTGTTAGCTTGCAGTTCTTTTCTTTCTGACCACTGAGCTTGAATGTATGTTTGGTTATGATATGAGATTATGATTTGTTCAAAATCTACAAGATTGAAAAATCTACAAGCTTTCTACAGTTATATAAGCTCTACAGATCTACTTTGTGTTCTTACAGGTGTTCAATATGTTTGTGTTCAACAGATTGTGTTATAGCTGTAAAATCAACAGGAAGAATTCATAAATAGAGGCAGAAAGAGATTTTATGTAATTTACTATGATTAAGCAGTTTGTAGCAAACTATGACTAAGCAGCAAGTTAAACAGTTTGTCAGAGACAAGTCATCAAATGCTTGTTTCAATGACAAAATTATCTTCTTTTCATTGATCTGCATGCAAATGTTTTATTTCTTCATCAAAATGAATTTTGTTTTCATTTTGATTTTTTTGAAAGTGAGAACAAGTGTTTTGATGACATTCTTCATTTTCACAATAAAAGCATATCATGTTGAATTTTGCTTGTTGAGATAGAGCAAGTGTCTGATGTTATGTTGATTCTTGAGACATTGAAGTGATTGATTGAGATGAAATGTAATTATTAATTTCATGAATTCTTTGATTTATCTGATTAGCAAGAGTCTGAATTGATAATGTCAACACTTTTATTTGCTTTGTGATTTTTTGCAAGTCATTAATGAGATTTTTCATTCATTTGAGAGTTAACTTGTTTTTCTGTTTTTCATTTTGTAAAATTGTTTTTGATGAATTTGATGAATTATTATTTAAAGTTGATGATGTAAACTGATTTTTTAATCTGACTTTATTTTGAATAAAGTTCATGATGTCTTTATAATTTCTGATAACTTTTATCATCTTCTTGAGATCAACTTCTTCAGCATGCATGTGATTTTTATGTTTTTTGATCATCACAATTTTTTTAACAGTTTTGACAACACTTTTTCAGATGACACTGAATGAATTTTTTCAATTGATGTTAATATTCTCAAACATTTTGTTATCAAGTTTTGATGAGAGTTCTTCAGCAAAATATTAACAATGTGTATACTCATCAATGTGATGATTTTTGAAAACTTTGTTGAAAATGGCAGTGTATTCTTGCATATATTCATAAATGATTTTCAAATCAAATAACTGTTTTTGATTTTTCAGGATTTCAAGATAAGTATAATTGTGCACTTTTTGTTTGATGTTCTGATTTTGATATTTTTTTTTCAGCAAGATTTTCAACATGAGTCAGCTCTTGCTCTTGTATGCATTGATTTCATGTATTCACATTGCAATGTGCATTGAACAATATTTGAATGCTCATTTCATCATTTGATAATCATTGTTGGCAATATCATGATTCTCACACAATTAAATGAAATTTTAAATAAAGTGTGTCACATTTTCTTCTTCAAAATATGAAACTTCATTAATTTCAGACAAGAGAAGTGACATTATCATCTTGAGCATTTAATCTTGTTAATACTGATAGTTGATGATCATTAAAGTTGAAGTTCTTTCTATGTCTGAAGTTAATATAAAATCAATTGATGTATTTGATGAACTGAGATTTGCATTTGTTGTTGTGTCTGAAACAACATTATGCTCTGAGAACACATTTAAGCTTTCTTGTTCAATCATTTTTTTTGATTTTTGAGAAGTTGATGCAGCATGTTTGTGACTAGAAATTCTTGACACAGATTTTGACATCAAATTCAACAATGTTTTTTGAAATAAACAAGTTTCTTGATTCTTGAATAACAAAAATGATTCAGAAATGGTCATTTCTTGTGACAACAATAACAGCAAATAATAATTTTAAAATAACAAAAATAATAATGAAAGCAAAGTTTTTTTTGATGGATCAACTGATGAGCAGTTGCATGAGTTCCTTTCTCAAATAAATTTTTTTTTGTTGACACTTGAATTTTTTGCAAATACATTTGTGACAAGATTTGTGTCACTTGAAGCACAATCTTCACAAGTTAAAAACATTCATTGAATACATTGTTGTCTTGATTATAAATTTTCAATAGTTTTATCACTTTTCAGTAGCAGAAAGATGATAAGCTTTAACAATCACAAATTGAATCAAACAATGAAGTTTCAGAGTTTGTTGAAGCAATAAGACATTGAAAGCAATAAAAATATCAGAAATAATAAATTTTTTTTTTCATTTTTTAACTCAGTTGATCATTCATCAATTGAGTTTTTTCAGAAATGTCAGAATGAAACAGAGAAATTATATAACTCAATTGATATGAGTGAGTTGAAATAAATCTAGTGTAAGAAGAAGAAAACATCACAATCAATACATTGATAATTGATATTGACAATAACAATTAATCAAGAGTCTGTCAACAATCTCATATCAAGTTTTCAAGTATTGACTCTAGAAATCATGATAATGTAGTGAACAGAAATCATATCAGAAAGACAATATATTGATTTATATGTATCAACAATTATCAACAACAAAACAATCAAGTGATCAACAATATATGTATAAGTAATGTCAATATATCAAGAAGTATATGTGAACATGTGTTCTTTTCAATGATAAATAAATGTCTCTCATATATATCTTCAGCAACTGATAGAAAAGATATAGCAAAAGGAAATGTGATGTAAGTGATCAATAAAAGTAAAGTCAATAAGAAAAATGACTAAAAAAATGTCTGTCAACTAGAGTGTATCAATATCAAGTGTTGACTTAACTGTATGTGTCATGTTGATAGAAAGCACTGAACTTTTCATTACATTATCAAAATAAAATACAAAATTATTTGTTAACTGAGTAATTTAAACAGATCAAAAAAAAACATTTGCAAAGTTATAAATTAATCAACTCATGATTATTTATCAAAAAAAAAATATATGATTATCAAATTCTCAATTGCATGTAAGTACATGTATATAAGTTTAACAAGCACAGAAAATATATTGAATACAAAACAAAATTTGTGATAAAAAAAAATCAACAAGCAAAAATCAAAATGAAAGATATATATATGACAACTTTAGCAGCAAAATTTTTTTGAATTATAATGATTATAACAGCTCATTTCAATTTAGAATTGAAGCAATACAATGTTGTTAATGTTTTCGTACACATTTTATTAAATGAAAAAGTTTATATGCAAATGCTGCTGAACAAACAAAAAAAAATAATTTTATGATTAAATAAAATTTTTTAACAAAAATTTTTTATGCAGAAACTACTGAAGCTAAAATTTAACTAAATATTACATGAATTGTGCTGCTTTTTTTAAAAAAAATATAATTTTATTTTTTTATGTTAATGATATAGTACTAGAATTTTGCAAGAAAAACAAACTGAAAGCAAAAAATATAATGAAAATATTACAAATTAAATAAAATCTCAATATTTTAAAAAATTTTTTTAATAATTTTTGAATATAAAAATTATAAAAAATTGTGCTGCAGACAAAATCTGACTGAGTCAAACATGATATATTGAAAAAATATTTAAACTTGCAGATGATTTATTCACATTAAATAATATTTTAATAAACAAAAAAAAACTGTTTTTGAATAACATTCAAGCTTTTCAACTGTTTATTACAAAATATTAATAAAAAATTGAATTTTTTTATATATCATTATTACAACACATTTGAATATAATTTTTGCAATTTTCAAACTCTTATGATTTATGATAAATTTGTCAAACAAACATTATGTGACTGCAAATTAAATATTGAATTATTTTAATTAATTCAAATATTTTTTTCTAATATATAAAAGTGAAAACAAGTTAATTATAATCAATAATGTGTTTTTTTCAAACAACATTTTTGACTGCAAAATTTTTTAAACTTATATTATAAAATTGTTTAAAAATCTGATTAACTGATAAACTAACAAGCAAAATATTGTCATTACATTTACAACTGAAGCAAAACTGTTAGCACTGTCTCAAGCAGTTAAGAAAAATATTTATATTAATTTACTGCTAAAAAAACTGATTGTAAATTTAAAGCAACATGAAATAATAATTCAATAAAATAATCAACAAATAATTTAATCTATTAACAAAAATATAATCAGATTGCAAATCAAATCATAACACATTAATATTCATAATCACTGATTGTGACAGAAAATTATAAATAAATGAATTTAAGTTATATATACATCAACAAACAACATGATTATCAACAAACTGATCAAAATGCTTCTCAAAACTGAGTTTCAAAGTTTTTAGAAGCAGTTAAAATTACAAAATTTGCAAAATGTTATATTAAAACATTGAAAAAAAAGTTTAAAAATTTAAAAAATTTAAATAACATATTTATGAAAAATTTGAATGAAATTCAAGCTGTAAATTAAATTACAATTGATAAAATTTTAACTTAAATCAGATTGTTATAATAATAACAATAAATTAATAAAATATGTATTTAATGAAAAAAAAGCAAATTAAAATAAAATTCAATTTATTTTACAAACTTATAATTGTTCAATTCTAACTTGAAAGCTGAAAATTTAATTTGTAAACAAGTTATTAATTAAAAAAATAATGTAAAGTTGTTTGTAAAAATATGTTGAAAAATAAAAACTCAAAATTGTGATTTCTGATTGATTGAAAATATAGTCATGTGTAAAAAAATGTCAAAAAAATTTCTGCATGTAAATAAGTGAGCTACAGTCAGAATTTGTAAATCAGATGCATACACACAAAATCAAAAATTAATTTACTGTAAAAATTCTAACAATTTCTGTGATAAGTTACAATTGTGATTTTTTAGATTTAGTCTACACTCTTATTGTATTTTTTATTTTCTAGTTGCATATATTGAAACATCACTTAAGATATTTAAATTTGTTTGTATTCAATATGATATGTTATATAGTTGACAATAGCTGCTAGCCTTAGATAAACAATCAATTATTTTATTTCATATCACATCTGATAGCATGTCAAGTTAAGTTCTTCAACAGAGCACAAAGTTTTTAATAAAATGTTTTGTTGAAATAACTCAATTCAGTCACTGATATCAGAAATTTGATTGAATTCAGATAAATTTTGTTGAAATTGATAATGAAAAAATTTTCATACTAGCTTTTCATCAGATGAAAAAAAAGATTATCACTTTTAAATTTATTGATATTTTTTTTAATTGAAATTTTAAAAAATTCTTTTCAGAAACAAACATTATTGTTTATTTTACACTTCATATTATTTTTATTATTATTCATGCAAAAAATTATTCATGTTAATAATCATTACTTGTCATTATTATGTTTATTTCAAATTTGCATGACATTCTGATGACAGACACTTCAAAATCATTATGAAATTTATTTTTTTAATTTGTATTCAATATGACAATTTTAATCAAACAACTTTGAAACTGAGCAGATTGTGATGCAACAACTGTAAAGCTTATCACACAAATTGAGAAATAAATTCAACAAGAAATTGTGAAGTTTTGTCACATCAGACATCAACTTGTCAAAGTGAAATTTGATAATTTATAAACAATGATGAAAAAACAAATTCAGAATTTTAATAAGTAAATTCAAAATCAAAGTCAACAGTTCACAGCTCTACAACAAACACTACAGAATCATGAAGCTGAAAATTTACATATTAAAAATATGTGATTGCTACTACAACAACAACAAGCAGCTGTCAACATCAGATGCACTTTTTTGTAAAAAGTTTTAAAATTTAATAAATGAAAAAATTATGACAAAACAGTTAAAAACAAAGCAGCTTTCAAATGACTGATTCAATGTCAATTTTATTAAAAAAAAAATTTTATCTTCATGAAAAAACTGCAACAAAATATCAGAAGATTGCTCTTGTGTTGTTTTAATATATAAAAAATGTTTCAAAGTACTGAATGACAGAAGAGAAACTGATAAAAAAAATTTAATAAATCATAATATACTGAAAATTAAAAAGTAATTTGAAAAGTAAATCATACAACACTACAGCAAGCTCAATGTTGAATAAAAATATTAATCATGCTACATCAAAATTTAACAGAAAACTGACATACAATTTTATTTTATCAAACTGAATGTAAGATCTCAGCTGTAAACTTCACAAAAGCTAACACTGCTTCTTTTCTCAAATGTAACTAGTTCTAATTTGATTAGCTTTAGCAAGCATAACACACATATAAATAACACACAGATTTTTCTCTTTATTAAGAGAATCAGTGACAATCCTTTTTACCTAACAATTGTATTCTTTGTTTATTGATTTCTTATTGATTAAGTGAATAGTAGTCATCTCACATCTACTTTATACATCAATTGAATAAATTTTTTATTTTATTTTTATATTTTGTCACTCTAATTAAAAATACACTCAGAATGACTTTCAAAAACAAAAAAAAACATTTGTTTCTTTCATCTCTCAGGAAAATTTTTGCAAAGAATTTTCATCATTTATCAATTCTCAAATGAAAGTGATTTCAGAAACACCTCATGAAGCAGCAAAATTCTTTCATGAAAAAACATTTTTTACACTTTGTGAACATTTCACTATTGAAATCATGTTTTTTAAAAAACTTTGTGAATAAAATTAGCTTCTAGAAAACATGATCTCACTTTCAGAACAACTGAAAATTAATTTAGAAAAATACACTTAATCAGAGTTTCTAGATGTGTTTACTCAACAAGAGAATTCAGTCAAGAAAGTCAGATGATATAAATTGTCAAAACTGAAGTCTGATTACAAAACAATCATTTTTGTTAAGCTTCACAAATTTTTTTTCAAAATTGAATTTTCAACTGAACTCACAAAAATTGAAAATTCTCAGAAAGTGAATTACACAAAAACTGAACTTCATTATAGACTTTAAGAAAAATAAAAAAACTTTGTGAAGAAAAACTCAACAAGAAACATCTGAAAAAAAATGAAGATTTTTTTATTTTCTGATCTAAATAATTTACAAAATATCATCAGAAACTTATGACAATTTCTTTTTTATTTGCAAAAAAATGACAACAAAACTGACAATAAATTTCATGCTCAATTCAAACAAAAGCTTCACAAAATAAATGATGAAATTAAAAATCATGCTGAATGAATGAAACATTTATTTCTGTGAGTTATGAATAAATCAATGTGTTTCAAACTCAATGAACAAGAAAAACTTTTAAATATTTTTCATGAAGTAGCTGTCATTGCTACACAATTGTGTTTTACTTTCATTCTCAAGAAAGAGAATGAAAACTCTGCAAAGACTTTCACAAATGAATCTTAACAAAATTAATTCAAAAAAAAGTTTAAGAAAAAAACAAAAAATTCTGCAAAAAATAAAAAAAACAAATCTGATAGCAAGACTGATTTTACAAACATCACTTGCTACAGTTGTGATAAAAAAAAACATAAATCTTCTGATTGTTTCAAGAAAAAGAAATAAAAATTTGAAAATTTGAAAAAAAAAATAATTTTAAAGTAATGCAATTGTCTGATGTCAATCTTTTATTCATGTTTTTTATTTAATTAAATACATTTTTTGTAAAATCATTTCCTGAATATAAATGATCAGTTCATGTGAATTTTTATTGCATTTTTCTCATCATGAGTTTTGATTTCACAGAGTCACTAGAATTGAAGATACATTCAATAAAAATTTTTTTCAAAACTGCTGAAAGAAATCAAGCATTTTTTGATGCTGAAGATGTCATAAACATTGTTCTCAAATGTTGAAATTTTCAGAATCAAACACAAATCTTTCACAAGTAAGTCATTGTTGTCAATATAAATGATGATATGATTCTAAACATGACTTGACTTTCACAACATGATTTCATCATCTTATGAAAAAATCACTCAATTTATTTTCAGAAAACTCTGTGTGATTCACTCATAATAATTCAATCAGTTGATGTGAAGAATCTAGTGCAAGAGAAAAAGTTTATTTATGTGATGACATGCTGTGAAATTGAAGATATAATCACTATAAATTATGATTTTCAAATATTTGAAACATATAAAAATCTTGCAAAAACTTTCAATGAACAAAAAGCTTAAAAGCTGGCTTCTCATCAGAAGAAGAACTTGATTATTAAACTTAAGTTTGAAAAAAAACTCATTTTTGATCTCACTTATCACCTTTCAGAGAATGAAACTGAAATGCTTTGTGAATATCTCAACAATACAATTGCTCATGATTTCATTCAGTCTTTCAAATTTCTCACAGAAGCATCAAGTATGTTTGTTTTCAAAAAAAATGATGATTTACAAATATGTGTGAATTATATCAACTTGAACTTCAAGATTGTGAAAAATCATTACTCATTATTATTAATTGAGAAGCTTTTGAAATGCCTTGCAGATGCTAAAATCTTTTAATGTCAAGAATGCTTATCATTGCTTTCACATTCAGAAGAGAAATGAATAAAAAACTGTTTTTTGCACATTTTTAAAATTTTTTGAATATTGTGTGATTTTTTTTAATTTGTTGAATACTTCAGCTGCTTTTCAGTCTTATATCAAGAAGATTTTTCATAATTGTGATGCTTTTATGATAATCTATCTGAATAATGTTGTGATATACTTCACAAATGAAAAAAATTGTGTTTAATATATTCATCAAGTTCTGAAAACACTTATGATGACAAATCTTTACTGCAAAATCTTCAAGTGTTATTTTAGTGTTTACAAAATAAATTTTCTCAGATATATTGTATCAGCTGATAAAATATTTATGAAGAAATCATATGTGAAAATTATTTTGATCTGACTGAAACTCAACTTGTGAAAAAATATTCAAGTATTTTTAAAATTCATGAACTTTTATCATCATTTTATTCTAAAATTCTCAAAAACTGTCTTACATTTTACTAATATGCTGAAAAATAAAAAACAAAATAAGAAAATCAGACATCACAAGAAACAAAAATTGAATAAAAAAAATAAAAAAAAATTTTTCACAAAAAAAACTTGCAAAGTTTTTTATATTTTGAAGAACATTTTTGCAAATGCTGTTATGCTTCATCACTTTAACTTTGATTATCAAATACATTTTGAAATTGATGTTTCTGATTTTATCATTTCAGAAATCATTACTCAATTGAATAATTTTCAAAATTGAGTATTTGTGATTGTGTATTCACAAAAAATGAAATCTGCAGAACACAATTATGATATTTATAATTAAAAATTTTTAATCATTGTTGAATTTTTTAAACACTGACATTATTAACTAGAAAAACTCAAAAAAGTCTGTTCTGGTAATGACAAATTATGATAATTTTCATTACTTCACAACAGCAAAGAACTTATCTAAACAACAAGTTCATTGTGTTCAAAAATCAACAATTTTTTGATTTACTGTGAAACATCAGAAGAGAAAAAAAAACTCAGCTGATGAGTTTTCATAACAGCTGAACTATACAGAAAAAGCAGATTATAAAAACACTTAAAAACATGAGACTGCAAATCAGCTTCATATCATGCTTTTTCTTGAAAAAACAAATTGTGCTGACAAAAAACTTTAGCTGACAGATGCTTCACTCAAGTTTCTTGAAGAAAAAAAAATGATGTGCAATTTCTTTCTGCAAAGCTTATGATACAAATCAAGAAATTACTCACAAAAATTCTCTTAGATAAAACATATCAAAATAAAAAATTTGAACTAAAAATCACAAGTGCTCACAAATTAGTTCATGATGAAAATTTTTATAATACTGAAAATTTTCACAAAATAAATGAAATATTCTGCAATTTTATTTCAGCATTATCTAAACTGCTAAGTGCTGATGAGCACACAGTAAAAATTAAAGAGAAAATGAAATCTCATTTTTAATTTATGAAGAAATGAACTCTTAATAAGAACATATTGTTTTACAATGATCATGTATACATTTCAATCAATGAAATTCTACAACTAGAATTAATCAGACAACATTGGGATATATTTTTAACAAATCATTCTGCTACAAAGCAAATTTACAAGTTATTTTCACAGAAATATTATTAATCATGAATGAAAAATATAATTCAGAAATACTGTAAAATTTGTAAAGTATGCATAAATTCACAAGTTATCAGAATTAAATCACATAAAAAGTTTAATTTATTGTCAATTTTCACAAATTCTTGAAATTAAATCAGCATGAATGTCATTATCAATTTTTGATAAAATAAAAACATTGAAGAAGCTGAGTTTGACTGCATTCTAGTGATTGTTAATTATTTTAGCAAAATGACTCACTTCATTTTTATGATCAAAAAACTCACTGTGAAGCAATTGACACATTTTATTATTTGCAAAGTTATAACACTTCATGAAATATTTTTGAATATAATTTTTGATCATGAATTTTTATTCATCAGTGAGTTCTGAAGTGATTTTCTGCATATACTGAAAATTTCACAAAATTTAAATACTGCTTTTCACTTTCAGACAGACAGTTAAATTAAGTGATTAAACAATATTCTGAAATAGTATCTGCAAAGCTTTGTTAATTATAATTAAAATGACTGAATACTCTAATTGTTTTTTGCTGAGTTTATTTACAACAATTTTCAGTATTTTTTAACAAAGAAATTTTTTTTTAAGTCATGTATGAATTGAATTTGTGAATGATTCTCACAAAATCAAGTGAGTACATTTTTGAGATAAAAAACTTTTGAAATTGAGTGAATATCATTCACAAATGTCAAGATTAAGTCAAAAAATTTCTCATGAAAATACAAGTTTATCAAAAAAAGTATTATAACAAGAAGCACACATTAAAGTTTTGCACTGTTGAGAATAAAATTTAACTTAGCTTAAAAAATATCAAGACAGTTTGTGCAAGTAAGAAGCTTGATTTCTTACACACTGATTCTTGTAAAATTGTGAAAAAAATAAACAAGCAAGTTTATCATCTGAAACTTTCATCAGATTTTGCAAGCATTCACAATGTTTTTCATGTATTCTTGTTTCACAATCACAAGAAAATGAATGATGTTAATAACACAGCTCATCACTCAGTCTGCAAAGCACTTAAAGAAAAACAAAAGTTTCAAGTCAGAGTTATAATTAATTTTCATAAAAAAAATCAACAATTTCAGTATTTTGTTCAATGAGAAAAATATGAGAGTAAAAGAAATAAGTTCATTTAAAAATTTGCTGCAAATTTCAGACACTTACAAAAACTTCTTGTCAAATATCATAATGTCAATTCTGGCAAATCTGACTTGTGAGTTTTTTATCATCTCATAAAAAACTAGAAGTTTTATTCTGAGAAAGCTTAATATGTATATAATATTCACAAATGATTTTAGATTACTTATTTTAAAATTTTATGTGAAAAATTCATTGAATTTTAATGATAATTATATTTTTAATAATGAATTTATATTACATGATTTACTGCATACTACAACATTTCATTTTTATTTTCATCATAATTGCATACTGAAATGCTCTTACTTCTGAAAGAAACAAAAAATATTTCAATAAAAATAATTATTGCATTTCTTACAAAACTCATCAGATACACACAAGACAAACTGACAAATCTTATGAGTCATGTTCAGTTCTTGACACTGATCACATTTCTGTTCACATGAGAGTAATTGTTCAGCTCAGATTATCAACATCACTTCACAAAACTGAACTCAAATCACAAAACTTTTTCAATCAGCTACATTAATCAGATCAATTGATCTGAGAATTGATGCTCTGATTCAGCAAAGCTTTTTCATGAAAAATCTGAAATCAGTATCAACTAACAGCAGAAACAGTTCTGAAAGTGTCATCAGTATGACTGGAAAATACTTCTTAAAGTAATTTTCAGAAAACAAATTATAAAAGCAGCTTGTCACTCAAACATTTCACAAAATCATCAGTAAGATTTAATAATTTCATTAACAGCATCACAAAACATTGATCAGCATATCATAATTAATTTTTTGTTTTTCACAATCATTTTGCAAAAACATTTTTGCAGAGAAATGAGACATATTTTTCTTACAATCATTCAGCAGCAGAACAAACACATTCAGAAAAATTTGTTGCAAAGCAGAAAAAGCAGCAGCACAATCAACAAAAATTATCAAAATCATCTGCATTACTGATGCAGAATTGATGACTTACAAAATTAATTGCATTTTGTTGACATAATGAAATGAATGCTCAGACTCAACAAAGTAAACAGCAGAAATGATTCACAAAGTTTGCACTTGAATATCAAGCTTTAGCATTTCACAACAAATTGAACTTGTTAGAATTTGATTCAGCTCACAAAAAGCAGCAATGTTGATCAAAATTTGTTCACAAAAAAAACTCATCAGAGTCTGATCACAAGAACTTACTGAATTTATTGAAATTAATTAACAACTTTGTGTTAAAAAAAATTCACTCATAAAAAAATGCATCAGAGTCAGTTTTCTGTATGAATTAAAAATTTTTAAAATATAAATTCAGATTCTGAGAACTTGTTACAGAAAAAAAGATTATGAAATTGTTAGCATGAAAACTCACAAAAAACATTTGTGAAGCAAGCTCTGCTGAAATTTCATAGTCTTATCTCACAAAATCTTAAATTTATTCAGAAAACATAAAAATTGTTCACAAAAGCAAATACTCATCAATATCTCAGCATTAGAATTTTTTGTATTCAACAACACAATAAATCAGAGTTTAGTTTTTTCTGAAGCATTTTGGCAAGACATGATTGCATATTGATTTGAGAATTGATTTTAATCATGATTGTGCACTATACTCTCAATTAGTTTAATTCACAAAAACTTAACTCAGCTCACGTTGATTTGTGAAGTCAGAATAGCTCACAAAGCTGATAGCTCACAATGTTAATTACTCACAAAGTCAATATAAACTTGCAAAGTCTCATTTCAGCTGTAGAGCAATAGAAATCTCTTGTGAAGTTTTTTTATTTGATGAAACTGATGAATCTGATGATAGAAAAATTATACTCACTGAAGATGAATTTTGATTTAATCAAAAAAAAAAAAAAAACTGAGTTGCTAAAAACTGTTGTTATTACTTTCACAAAATCAAGTTATATTTAATTAAAAAAAATTTATTTTTGCAAATGAAATGTGAATTTTTACAAATCAAAACAAAAAATTACAGCAATACTTGCCTGACTGATGCAGCTGTATTATATACAACTGCAACAGTGAAAATCATGAGTTTAAAGCTCATCATGATCATCAGAATTGTCATGCATTTTTCAATTAAAATGCATAACATTTTTTTAAAATCATGCACAGTCAGATGATCTCAACAGATTTTTTTTTGCTTTACAAATCAGCAACTGCTTTCATGAAAATATTTTATGAAGCTGAAGTGATGAAAGTCAGTGTTTACATCATTAAATTTAGTTCACAAAAGTTTAGTAAATGATAAAGCTGTCACAACAAAATTTGATATAACTGATATTATTTGTATTGCAAAGTCTTTTTGCTAGCTAAAAAAACATTTTTTTTCTTTGTGAAGAAACAATTTTTTTCTCACAAAGTTTTTTAGTTCTCACAAAAATTTTTTATTGAAACTTCAATAGCTATTGAGTTTATATGCTCTGAAGAGATCAGAGTCTTTGCAAAGAAAGAAAAACTGTAAGATTTCAGCTGTAAACTTCATGAAAGCTAATACTGTCTCTTTTTTCAAATGTAACTAGTTCTAATTTAATTAGCTTTAGCAAGCATAACACACATATAAATAACACACTGATTTTCCTCTTCATTGAGAGAATCAGTGGCAATTTCTTTTGCCTAACAATTATATTTTTTGCTTATTAATTTCTTATTGATTAAGTGAATAGTAGTCATCTCATGTCTACTTTATACATCAATTGAATAGATCTTTTACTCTATTTTTATACTGAATCAAGTGTATATTAAATTGAAATTTCAGTTATCTAAAATAACTTAAATTCAAATCATTCTTGCTGATGTGAAGAATGATATTTTGACTGAGTGAAAATGTGAACACAAAAAATTAACAACAATAAAAAAAATTATGCAAGTGCTGAAAAACATTGAACAGTTTCTGAAATTAATGAAAACACATTATAATAACAATCATACATCTTCAGTGAATTCAGATGTGATGAATTTCAATGTGTTAAAATTCAACAACAATAATTTTTCTTCTGATCTGATAAAAAAAAATTTGAAAAAAATTAATGTAATGATGTGAGCAAAAAATTTTTAAAAAAAAAAAACATAAGCATAAAAAAATGATGTTATTGCAACAAAACTTGTTTCAATTGCAGTATGAAAAATTATAAATCTCAAAAATATTTACAAAAAAAAAATGAAAATAAAAAAAAATAACAGTTCTGAAGCTCAGAAAAATCAAAAAAACAAATTAAATTAATAAGCATGAAAATTTTCACTAATTTACTACATATAATTTTCACAATCAACAACTTGTCTGAATTACTCAATTCTCTGAACTTATTGAAATTTTTTAAGAAAAACAAAACTTTTAACACATCATCAAATGTCAAGCATTTGAATGCTGCAGAAGATGAACAAATATTATATAACAAAATACTTGAAAATATTGAATGTTCTGACACACACAATATAAAAATTTTAGCTGACTCAAATGCTTTCATTATTTATGCAAGCAAAAGAATTGTGAATGTCATCAAAGCAGAAAAAATTTCAAAAAACAAGACTGTAAAACTTTCAAATGATCAATACATGACATCATTCACTAAAATTCAATTAAATTTCTGAATTAACACTTTTAAATGCAAGATTGAAGCAAGAATTCTCAACAATCTTGATTACAATATTATTTTCAGTCAATCTTGACTTAAGCAATGAAATTTACAAATCTGCTGAAAAATATCTTGCATGATAATAATGAATTAGAAACAACAAATACACATCATATTGTTCATCAATATGTGATGATGAATTTTGAAAATTGAGATAAAATTTAATCTCATGACAAAATATCAGCTTTTGTGAGTTTTGTGTTGACAAAAAATAAAATGCTTTCTTTATGTGCTACAAACAGCATTGAAAAAAAAAATCTCAATGAGAATTCAAAGCTGAAGAAATTTTTCAATAAATATAAAAATATTTTTCACATCAAACTGTTTTCAGAATTATTTTTTAATAAATTGTTCAAACATGACATTGATATGAGTGATGCAAAACTCGTTAACATATGTTTGTACTTTTTGTCACAAACAAATTTTAAAAAACAAAAATATCAGATTACAGAATTGTTGAAACAAAATCTGATTAAGTTATTTTTAAATGTATGAAAATTTTCAGTTCTTTTTATCAAAAAGTCTGATGATGCTTAATGAATGTATGTTGATTATTGAACACTTAACAAAATTATGATGAAAAATAAATATTTATTATTAAAAATACAAAATTTAATAAACATCATTGAAACAGCATAAATTTTTCTAAAAATTAATTTTGCTGCTGAATTTTAATAAATTTAAATTAAAAAATTTTTAATGAAAAAAATAATCTTCAATACTCAATGAAGCAAGTTCAAATTTCTTATTATGTTTTTTGAATTCTGCAATGCTTCATCAATATTTCAAACAATAATGAATGTTGTGTTAGTGAAACACATTAACATTTTTTGCTTCATGTATTTAAACAATATTCTTGTGTTCTTTCAATCAGAAAATGAACATTTTGAGTATTTAGACAAAATTTTTTAAAAGCTTCATGAGCACACATTGTATGTTAAAATTTCAAAATGTGTGTTCACAAAAAAAAAACTTGAATATTGCAGTTACATCATTAATCAGAATGTGATTAAATTCATTTCAGCAAAAATTAATGTGATTGAAAGCTGATCACAATCAAAAAATGTACACAAAATTTGATAATTTTTAGATTTAATTATGTTTTACAAATGATTTATAAAAAATTTTGCAAGAATTGCTGCTCTGTTGTCAGATTTGTTAAAAAAAATTTATCTGATTATTTGAAATATTTTTTATCAACTAGCATTTTTAAAATTATGTGAATAAATTATGAAGAATTCTGTCATAATTCAACTGAACAAAAATAAATTTTATATCATTAAAATGAATATTTTTGAGTGAGTCATCAGTTGTGCATTTTATCAGATGAGAAAAAAAAATAACAAATTTTATTCAATGGCATTTGATGAATGAAAACTCTCAGAAGTAAAATTAAATTATTTAATTTACAAAAAAAACTTTTATTAATCAAGTATGTTTTTAAAATATTTAATCAATATATTAATAATGAAACTCAGACAACAATTATAACAAATTATGAAAATTTTTAATATTTTCAAATAATTCAAAAACTGTTCAAATAACTTATCAGATGAGTTGCTAACTTTCAAAAATATAATTTGATGATTAAATATTATCTGAAAAAAAAAACAATAGTTTCAGATGTGATTAATTAATGTTCAAATTTTATGAAAATTAATTTTCAGAACTTGATGAAAGTTACTGAAATTTTTTGTGTTTTAAAAAATTGTGACAAAAATGAATGATATGACATCATGATTTGATATTTTTAACACAAAAAATTACTATCTGATGAAACACTACAGCAAGTTATTCAAAAAATGAAATACATATTTAGATGAGACAAGTTAACTTTAAAGAATGAATAAAAAAAATGCTCATTAAAATTGTTAATAAAAATACAAAAGCATTTTATATCAAGAAAATTTTTTGAAATAATTTAATCAAATAAATACACTTAAAGTTTAATCATTTTAATTCACTGAAATTTTGAAAAATTTCACAATTTTGTAAATACTGATTAAACATGAAGAAAAATATTCAAGCTGTAATTTATTTGTGTTCAAACTGTCAAATTGCAAAAAATTCAAAACTGAATTTGAAATGTAAAAAAACTCAATACATGATGAATGAATGAATCAAATTTTTTAAATAATGAAAAATTAATTTTTATTAAACTGTTACTGACAACTTCAAACAAAAACTGTTAAATCATTACAGTGATTGATTATGCAATGAAATGATTTTTAGTCAAATTGTTGAAGAAGACAATGAATGTTGAAATTGCAAAATTCATTTATAAAAAAATTTATATCAATTATGAAGCATCATAAAAACTGATATTAAACAACAGTCAGAATTTTTTGTCAGCTGCTGTGAGACATTATGTTATGCAAATGCAGACATGATATCATACAACAACATCATATCATTCATAAATTAATGAAAAAATTGAAAATTTCAACAGTGTAGTGAAATGAATGTTAATGAAATATCTTTTTAAAAAATCAACACAATTATGAAATGAATACTTATTGCAAGTTTTATTTGTCATACAGATATGAGTACACATTATTAGTAAATGAAATTTTTTTTATTTACTTTATGATATACATTCTTGCATTTTATTAAATGAAAATATATTAATACAAAATGATGCAGAAGTTGAAAATTGTAACAAAAAATTAAAAAAAATTAATTATGTAAGATCATTGATCAATGAATTGTTTTAAATCAAATTATTAAATTCAAATGCATTAGCAATGAAATGATTTGAGAAACAGATTTTGAAGTTGAAAATTAAATTTTTGTAAAAAATGAAAAATCTGAAAATTTTCAACTGAAGTAATTTAATTTATACAAAATGATTAAATTACATTTATTAAAAACATATGTATTGAAAAAATTTAGTGATAAAATTTTCAGAAATCTGATTAATAAATTATGATTAATTAAAATTAATGTGAAAAATCTGAAAAAACTTTGATTTTTATTTGCAGTGAATCAAATCTTGAAATAAAAAAAATTGTTTATTGAAAAATTTGTTGAAATTTGATATATAATTAATATTTATAAAAATAATATTGCTTTTTATTCAGAAATCTCAGTCATCACAAAGAAAAAATGAAAAAAACTTGAAAAAAATGCAGAAAAGTCAGCTTTAGAAAGAAAAAAAATAATAATTATTAAAAATATTATGAAATAACTTGAATTAAAATGAATAACATAAAATGATGATCAAATTTCTTGTTACAAGAGTAAAAAATGCAAAATCTGAAATCATAAAAAAAATAAGTTAAAAGTTTCATCAGAATGCAACAATAATAAATAATTAGATAAACAAAAAAATAATTTTTAATTTAAATTTTCTGATGAAAAAAATATTCAGTATTGAATCAGAGTTTTATTTGATATTTTTATTGCTGTTGTAATTTAGTTTTAATTATAATTTAGTTTAGAATTGTTTTGATTGAATGTTACAAAAATAGAATTAGCATAAATAAAACTTTCAGTTCAATTCAAAAAAAACTAATCAGATTTTATAATACAAAATTTAATGATTTAAAATTCAAAAACAATGTTTTATCATACAAAACAGAAACAAAAAAACATCACTGAATTTACTTAAACTTATATTGTTTTCACTTATTGTTGCTAAACTTGTTTTCATTTTTCTCATTTTCATAAGTGAAGAACTCTGCAATTTACTTGTTCAAGATGATGAGAAGCTTGATCACAGCATCATGAATTATGTAAACAGTTTTTTTATTGTTTATGAAAAAGTAAAAAATTTTTAAAAAAAAACTTCAATGCAGAAAACTCAGAAAATTTTTTAACAACTGAT
Organism: Emydomyces testavorans; assembly: GCA_029449355.1. NCBI lineage: Eukaryota > Fungi > Ascomycota > Eurotiomycetes > Onygenales > Nannizziopsiaceae > Emydomyces > Emydomyces testavorans. The sequence continues at coordinate 9,377,143 of CP120628.1, forward strand.
TTCTTGCTCTTTCTGATTTTTTTAAAAATAAAGAATTTTTTAATATTTTTCTTCAATAAACAAATGTAAATAATTTTAAAAAATGATGAGACAATCTGCTCTAACTTTACATAATTAAAGCAAAGCATGCAATATTTTAATTTTTTTTTTTAAAAACAATTAATGCATACTTTTTTTTGATGAATTTACTGCTTGAAATCATGACAATTATGTATTCAGTAAATAAATCATACATCTCTGCAAAAAATTTGCAGAGTTTTGCTTGAACTTTATCATGACATTAAGCAATAATTATATTGTAAAAAAGTTTTTTTGTAAGCAAACAAAAATTAATAATATTCAAAAAAAAATATCAGCACAAAAAATAAATGAAAAACAACATATTGATTTTTTTGATAACTTGCATAAAAAACTTGACAAAGAAATGACAAACAATGAATTTATTTATTGTCATCTTCTCAAACATCATAACATGATTAATGTTGTCAAAGTCATTCTTTATAGCAAAAGTAACACATTAGCAAATTGCTGTGTTAAAAAAAAAAAAACTGCAAAAAAAGTTTATATTCAGAAAAAATCTGAATACAGAATTTAAATATAACAACAAAAGTTTTCATGTTTCATTCAAAAAAATTTGAGATTAACTTATTATCAGAAGCATTCAAAATTGAAGTAATAATAATGCTTGATTGTTGAACAAATGATGATGTGATCATGTGTGAAACTTTTAATATTTCAAAAATTTATATGAAGACAGAAGAAACTTGAGCAAAATAAAAAATAAATGAAAAAACAAAAACAAAATTAATTTTTATATCATTCACAATAAAAAAATTCTTCAGACTGATTGATTTGAGAGAGAAAACAGTGCAAATTTTAATATTTGTTTTCTCAATACTTGCTCTCACATAAAGCTTTAATTTTTTAATTAATCAGAAAGAAACAGAACTTTTATCAGCATTTTTTACAGCAAGAAAAAACTTACAAAAATACTTTAAGTGAAATGAATGTTCAGATGAGCTAAACAAAAAAAAAGCTACAAATGCATTAGTTTACAATAAAAAAAACTTGTTATAAAATTTAAAAATTGATTTTTTAAATTGTTTAAAATTTTTGAAACTTTGAATTCATACTTTCTGAAGTTTTTGTTCAGAGTTCTCATATTAACACAAGAAAACACAACACAAAAAACTGTTTGAACATAAAAAAAAAATTGCTTAAAAAATCTAACTGATGCTGTTAAAATTGTTTTTTTTTTCTTCTAGAATTTTGATATTGATAAAAAACAACAACTAGAAACTTGCAACACACAAACTGATCTTTATAAACAAAAATATTGATGCCAGCTGATCAAATTGAGAATTTGAAAAAGAAAAAGAAAATTGACAAAATGAAAGACACAAAAAGAAAATTATTGTGTGTCAAATTGATTATTATGATGAAGAATTGTACTAGTGAGTAATTAAAATTTGTTAGTGTGAAAAAACTACATTCAGAAAACAAATTATGTTATTCTACATTAAAACATAATAATTTATAATTGCAGTCTTTGTGAACAAAATTCAGTTTAGTGAAAAAAAATGTGATTTTTTAGATTTAGTTTACATTTTTATTATATATTTTATTTTCTAGTTGCATATATTGAAACATCACTTGAGACATTTAGATCTGTTTGTATCTGATATGATGTATTATATAATTGATGATAGCTGCTAGTCTTAGATAAACAATCAACTATCTTATTTCATATCACACAGTAACTCATCAAAAATGTTGACAATCTTCATTCAAAAACATATCAGCTCAAGTATATAAACAATTTTTTAAATAGAATATCTCAACAATCATGAGTTTAGATACATTAAAATTAATACATTCTATAAAGAAACACAAGTAGTAGTATATATTAAAAGAAAAGATTATTTAGTACATAGTTTGATAATCATTTATCTTGATAACTGCTTCAACTTTCTGTGGCATGCTCTCAACAAGTGTCTTGAAAAAATCAGCTGGAAATGTTTCCCAAATCTCTTCAATTGCATTGAACATGACATTTTTAGTAGCTTGAAAGCTTTTAGAAAGATTTAACAGCTCTGAATGATTAATATATATTTGTTCTTTGAGTTTTTTTCAACAATGTTCAATGAGATTGAGATCTGAATTATAAGAAAGCCATTTCATCTTGATTATTTCATTTTTCTGAAGTCATTGAGTAACATCATTGGCAGTATGAATAAAGACATCATTTTGAATGAAAATATCATTTTCTTTATAAAAATCTAGAAAATTTCTACTGAAAATTTGTATATAACTTCTTGCTGTAATTTTTTTTAGCACTTTCTGAATCTTCAAGCAAATAAACAATGATGAACTGAATCATTTCACAAAAAACTGTTCATATCATAATTTTGATTTTTTTGCTTATTTTATATGTAAAAATTTTGTTGATATCTCAAGTCTTCTTGTCTGTATTAAAACATCATTCTTGTTGTTTTTTCTTGCTTCTTTTCACTTTTCAATTTCATCTTTCTATAGCTCAAGCTAGTCATTTTTGTGCATGAAGACACATTAAAAAAAATCATTTTTTTGCAAGATGATTGATTAATTTCTTGTTTTTGAGTAGAGTGACTGCATGAAATGAAAAATCTTCTTTCATTTCAGTGAGCTCAGTTTCAGTCTCAACTACTGTAGTTTCAAATTCATCTCTAGTTACAAGAATTGTTACTCATTTTTGTTATTATTACATGATGAAAGATTTCAATTTCATTTCTATAAGAATAGGGTAAAGAGATTTATTCAGTTGGTGTATAAAGTAGGTGTGAGATGACTACTATTCACTTAATTAATAAGAAATCAATAAGCAAAGAATATAGTTGTTAGGCAAAAAAGATTGCCACTGATTCTCTCAATGAAGAGGGAAATCAGTGTGTTATTTATATGTGTGTTATGCTTGCTAAAGCTAACCAAATTAAGACTAGTTACATTTGAGAAAAGAGGCAGTGTTAGATTTCACAAAGCTTACAGCTGAGATCTTACAATTTCAGAAATTTTCTTTCTAGTTTCAGTTTTATTTCAAAAAATAAGCTGTAGCTTTATTTTAATTTCTGACAATAAAATTTTAATTTCAGTTTTGTTTCAGATCATTCTAAGTCAATAAAACAAAACAAAACAGAAATTTTCAGTCTTAATATCAAGTGAAGTATTTTGACACATTTGCATGTGAAACTGTTATTTTGAATCATTATCACATCATGTGACAAAAATCACATAAGAAAAAAAAAATTTCTGAAAACTTATTGATTTATTACAAAACACATTATTGCACTGAAAATTTATTTTATTTATTTAATATTTTGTAAACTTTTCTCAAAAATTTTTTTTATTTTTTTTCTTACAAGTTTTTGCAGACACATATTCAAAAAACAAATTATCAATATGTCTGATCAACTGAAAAATCAGTTAAATATTATTTTCAATTAAAATAACTTGATTCCGATAAATTATTGCTTGAACATCATGTATTTTGTATTAGTAAATGAAATTTTTGAAAGTGAAGAATATACTTATACTTAAAAAATGTGATGATTGTGTTTTTAATGACAAGTTGAAGAGCATCAACAGCAGTTGTCTGTCAGTGAAATACTGAATTGATTTTGAAAGTGATTTGACAAATCAATTGTTAAAATTGTATTTGAGAAATAACAAACTTCTGATTACACTGATATCAGTATATTTTCTGAATTGCTTCTAATACTTTGTTAGATTGTGAAACTGTTATCAAAAATCATTATTTATTATTAACTTCATGAAAGTTTAAGATGTATGAAGCTGAATTTGCTGTTTTTTCTTAATTAATAAAAATATTTGAGTGTGCTTGATGTCAAGTTTGACATTTTGTGTTGTAATTATTCAAATAATGCTGATACTTGACTTGCAAAACTGCAGCTGTTTCAGCAAACATTACTACATGTTTAATAAACTTATATTCACTGCATTTTTTTTAGCAGCAAATTTTCACAGAACTGTTATTATATTTTGTTATTAATATATAATTTTTAGATCTCACATTAAAGTCATTGAAGTCAGAATCATCATGAGAAATATAATTTTCATTTATATTTTTGTTGTAATAATTTCTAGATTGTCATATTTTCATTTTTTTTTTCATTTTTTTCATATTTTTTTGATTTAGAATTTGCATCTTCACTTTTATTTTTTTCAACATTTTTTATATTTATATTTGCATCATTAAAATCATTTTTAATAATTTTGAAGTGATTTTCTGCAACACTTTTTTTTGTAGTACACATAATGTTATTGATCACATTTTCAAAAACAGTTTTTATTTTCATTCTGAAAATCTCAGTGATGTTGTTTTCAGTTATTGATAATTTGTTTATTAAACATCAGTTATATATTTCTGTAAAAATATAAGCATACTCACAAGACAAATGATGATTAGAAAATAATATGAAAGAAAGAAATGAAAAGTAAACAAAAACAAAAACATAAACAAAAAATAAAATTGTAAAAAAATAAAGTCATGTGATTTTATGTTGCTATGAAGCTTTTCATCACTTTTGTTTTTTTTTATATATGTACATAAACATCTCACTTTCTGATGCTTTTTCTTTCAATCTCACTTTCACTCAGCTCATTGCATCATATCAATCAAGAAAGTTTTGTTTGTTATCACATTTTGTTACTGTTCACAATTCATTATGAAGAATCTGAGCTCAAAAAAACAATTGTCAACATGATCAAAAACTGTTACTGCATGCAAGAAGAAATATACACTTGATAAAAAAAAACAAAAATACAAAACTGATCAGATTGATTGCAAAATCAGATATAACATTATTTGATGTTTGAAAAAAACTGCAAAATTATAACAGTTTCTTGATAATAAATTTCAGATATTTAGTGACAGATTTATCAAAAAAAACAACACAAAAAAAAACAAAATGTAAAGAATTATCATCATTAAAATTGTGATGCAGAAGTGATTTAATTAAAAAAAAATTTGTGAATATCATGAAATTGAAAAAATTAAGAAAATTAGGAAAGCTGAAGATAAAGAAAAAAAATACTGTATGAAAAAATTTGAAATTGTAATGCAATCAATCAAAAAACAGAAAAAAATAATAAATTCAGATAATGAGTTTATGCACATACTGACAAAATAATAAACTGAGTTAAAAACTCAAAATCATGACATTATGAGTTGTTTTCAGACTTGCTTTTGCTGAATCATTCAAAAACTGAAGTACAATTGAGCTGAGTATAAGTATAATTATTTTAAAGTTGCAGATGCAAATAATGATTTTATCAAAAAACAAATAAATTATTTTTTTGAGCAGACAAATCTGAAAAAATTTGAAAAATCATCAGTTTCAAAAACAATTAAAAAAATAAATTTTGAGATGATTGTGTTGTTTAATGAAAATAAAAATAAAAATAATGAGTATAATGAAAATTGAATGATAACTGATTAAAATTTTTATCAGAAGTAAATTTATTATATATATATTTAATATATATATAAAATAAGTTATATTAAACACTGTGTTGTTGTGTATTGATTGTAAATAGTAAAATGTAAAGTTTGAACTTAAATGTGAGATGAGAATGTTAATAAACAAATATCATTTTTGATATCTGACAACTTGACAATTACATAATTCACACCAAATTCTGAAATACTTGCTTAAAATTTTTCAATTTAATCAGACTTGTGTAAAACTCCAGCTGTAAGCTTCATGAAAGCTAACACTGCCTTTTTTCTGAAATGTAACTAGTCTTAATTTGATTAGCTTTAGCAAGCATAACACACATATAAATAACACACTGATTTTTCTCTTCATTGAGAGAATCAGTGGCAATTTCTTTTGCCTAACAACTATATTCTTTGCTTATTGATTTCTTATTGATTAAGTGAATAGTAGTCATCTCATGCCTACTTATACATCAACTGAATAAATCTCTTTACCCTATTCTTATAACTTGTTATCAAAGTTTGTTATTATTATTTCAGTTTGAATATTATTCATTTTTTACATTTTAAACTCAATATGTTTGCTCTGATATTAAATCTTGCTGTTGTTGTGTCATCAAATATGAGAAAAATTATGATTTCATTATTTTCTTCATCAAACATTTAACTGTCAATTTCTGATAAGAAATTAACTGAGCTGTATCTTCATGAAAAGCATTTTATTGTTTATAACTTTGCTAAAAATGTTGTTTTTAATCAGTGATGAAATGCAACATTTGCAAAAAAATCATTGAAAAGTTGTAATTATGCTCATTCTGCATGAAACAGCACTAAGCAATCTTTCACTGCATGAAATTAAATGATACAAGCAGCAGAAAAATTTAATGATGAATCAGTTGTTATATGTAAAAAATATTACACTGTACTGAGACATTTAATATATACAAATCATGACATTAATGAATTGAAAAAATACATAAACAACAAAAACTGTAATTGTGCTGCTTTTTCAAAATGTAACAAAAATAAATTACTTGATGATATGCTGATAAGAAGTTCTCTTCTAATTATGATAATGATTCTTGATAATAAGCTTAATTAAATTCAGATGAATCAGCACAAGTGTTTGAAAATTACTAAAAAATCAATTTTTTATTTCAAAAACAATTTTCACAATTTTTTTCTTAAAGCACTCATCTTGCTGAACTTGTTTTTTTGCATAATTAACAATGAACACTTTCAAGATTTAATTCACTGTTTTCAATCATCAGCAATTTCTGATTTTTTTCATTGAATTAAAGTATGTGATTTTTTAAATGACAAATATAATTGAACAGCAAGTTAATTATTACACAATTGTGAGTCAGATACAAAAATAACATTTGCTGTTGATGTATGATTAAATTTTTATATGATTTTTTTTATGAGTGTTGTGACATATTTTATAACAAATAAATAAAAATTTGAAAAAAAGTTGATTGGCTTCAAATCACTGCAAAAATCTCATGATGAAGTGAATTTGAGTGAAATATTATACAAGCTTTTAAAGCAAAATAAAACAATAAAGTAATTGTTTTGCATTACTACACATAATGCTAATAATAATTATATTTTTTAAGAATTTTTACAGACAAAAATCAGATGAGTCAACAATCATGAATGAAATATAAAACTTGAATCAATTTTTTGTATTGCTCATGTTTTTCAGCTTGTTGTGAAGCAATTAATGAATGAATTGAAAATTAAAAACAAGAATAAAAATTCATCATTTAAATTTAATAATGATCACATTTTAGATGAGCTTCAGATTGAAACATTTAAGAATACACTTCAAAAAATTAATAATCAGCTGAAATAATGAGCTTAAAACATTTTATTTATAATAATATTTTTAAATCTGATTGCTTGTTAATGTTGTTTGTGTTTTTTCTCAATGTTAAAAAGTTTTTTGTAATCTGCAGTCAGCTGATAAAGTTTTAAATATGAAAATTGATGTGAAAATTTAATGAAATTTAATTTATGATATAACAGTTTAAGTTTTTTTTCTGAGACAATATCTGAACATATGAATTGAGAACACTGAAATTGCAAAAATCAAGAAACTTTAATTAACTGATGATGACTGAAAATAAATGAAATATATCATATATTTCTTGTGATCATTTATAATATATACAAAAAGTTTCTCAATGACAAAAAAACTGATGATTCATTTAAACTTTTGAGTATACAATGCAATATTTGATTATTTTGACAAACAAGAAAAAAAAACTTATTGAAAAAATGATTGAAAAAATGCACTGATTAATATTTGTCAAAATGTATTTGTTAAATTATTTAAATATTATTCAAAAACTGCAAATGAATATAAAAAATTTTATTCAATGACAGCTGTTTTCAATTTATGCATCTGCATGAATGTTTTAAGCTTAAAACATTGAAAAAATAATAAATTTAATAAATATAAACAACTTGTGATTGAGTTTTACAATCAGAACTACAAACAATATAAAAAAACATCAGCAATTGTTTTGAAAAATGATTTTGATTCAGAAATAATGATTTTTAATAATGAGTTTACAAAAATTTATTTAATCTGAAATTAAAATCTGAATACAATTGTGAACAATAATATAAAAAAAATATTAATAATGCATAATCAAAAAATGAGTTTGAATGATATTTACATAATATTTGAATTTTTTAAATACTGAAAAAAAATATTTTTGAAATATAAGCAAGTATTAAATATCAGTATCTCACTATAATGTAAATAATTAAAAATATACTTGATGTGCTGTCACATGTTATTGATATAAAGTGAAAGTTTAATTCAGAAAAAAACATTTGTTTTTATTGATAAAAATATTTTGCAGAACTAACAATCAAGAAAATTATATTAATGAAACATGATGATTAAAACTTGCTTATTAATGAAAATATTACATTTGATGATAATTTTGATGATGATTGTCTAATTATTGAAGATGATGAACATAATGAAAAAAAAGAAAAAAAACTTACTAAAAAAACATAATTAATGAAAAAATGTTAATTTAATAATAAAAAAAAATTACAAAATTACAAAAAAAAAGCAGTGATGACAATAATAAAACCATAAATAATTATGTATAATTAAACTTGCATGTAATTGAAACTGTTATCTTGAGTTGTTATTTTATTATATAACTGTTGAGTTGATGAATGTTTCAGCTAAATTTATTCATATTTGTTATCAAAAACTGTAATCTACATTTTTTGTGTTATGTAATTAAAAATCAGAAACTTTTATTTTAAAATCATGTGATTTTGTTTTGTTTTATATGTGTTGACTGCAGTTTCATTCTCATTTCAAGAATGAAATGTTAATTTTTAATTTGTTCTGATAAATTCATCTGCAGTTTCATTTTTATTTCAGTTTATAGACTTCTAGTTTTATTTTTTTTCAGTTTCATTTCACATAGTAGTAATTTGGTTCTGGTAGCTTGATACAAAGTTCCATTCCTGTCCTCTGAATGATCCCAAACACTCAGAACAGAATGAGAAGGGACAGGAATTCCTGGTTCCTGTGGTCAGTCTATTTTTGAGAACACAGTAGGTGGTGAACTGAAATATGTTTAAGAGGGAATTCTGAGTCAGGAATTGGTAGATAATCATAGATCTCACCTGAACACTGTTGATTAATGTTCATTCATCACAATCTGATAGTTTATTAGGCCTTCCAGAGCATGGTTGGGATCTACCCTCAATTCATAGGAGGTGGTTGAGAATGATATTCCAGATCATGGAGATTGAAAGCTCAAGTTGCTTGGAAATCCAGCAATAACTCCATCCAGCCTTGTGATATTCAGTAATTTGACCACATATATAGGGAGTCAGTTCCTTTCAGCATTTATTACCACTAATTTCATCAAGAACAATTTATGGAGGCATGGTTGAGAGAATGTTTAAAAAATTGGGTTGATTCTAGGATACATTTGAGATGGTAACTTTTGGGTGGGGGTTGCCAACACTTTTGACCTAGTACTGTAGTATGTTTGTAGGGGTGATCTAGAGACTAGGGTGTTTATCAACATGAATCTGTTGTGGGTCATGTGATATTCACATGAAGGGCTGTAATAGCAACAACAGCCAATGACGTAACTAGTTAGCTGGGTGCCAGGAACTAATTGAAGCAGCTACGTCATGCCATCTTCGGCCTTTTAAACCAGCCCATCTTCTCGTTTTGAGCAACTCTACCTCATCCTTGGAAAAGAAAAGGACAAAGCAGTTACAATTATTAGAATTTAGAGCACTCGTTACATACAAAGGTGAGCAGGCGCTGACGAGTATGTACATACATACATACATACATATGTATCCTGCTAACGAAAAAGAGTCAGGCAGAATTTCCCTGTCTAGACCAACATCGTTGCGGAATCGAGAAAGCCGAAAAGTGACTATAAATTTGCGAAATCGCGGTTCTCCTTGCCAACCCATTTTTTCGAATCAGTCAATCGTTGATCGGACAAGTCAGAGAAAAAAGAAAAAAAAAATGCCGTTTTTCTACTCCAAGCGCTTTGGCGGCCGACATGCGAGTACGGGCGTCACGGTCAGTCGGCACGGTGTTAGGCGGCAGCCGTGGACATTCAGGCTGGGCAGGTGTATGTGTTTTCGATGAGGGAGCAAGATTGCGGTTTGCTTGATGGATGGGAGTGGAGATTGACTACTGGGAAGAAGGGAATGGAGAGGTGGACATTGGGACATGGAAGCACGCAGGGTTGGGTGGAAGCTATTTGTTTATACCACAATTGATAATCAGTATCGGCCTGGGCGTGGGAGTCAGATTAAGCAAGCAACGATTATTTGATTGGCAATATATGATATCCTGCATGTTCTGTGATTGATGTTCTAGCATGAAAATTCAAGCATAACGGCATTCAAAGTCATCATGAAAAGTGGACAATATTGTGCATGGACAGATTTAATACCCTAGACACCGTGATGATTAGCCCCGAGAGCGGTCCCAAGGACACAGCTTTATAATAAAATAGATCTTCGACTCACCGCTCTGTTGCCTTCTCGAATCTCCCTCATCCCCACCGCTCCCATATGCGCCATTCCTCTGCGATGCCGCGTCTCGAATTGCCTCAGCGTCACCTCTCAGTTTTTCAAAATATGCCTTGATATCCTCCGCCCCCACCGCTGTGCCGCTCTCTGCAAATGGCTTCAAAAAGTCTTTCACTTTCTCTTTTAAATGATTATACACCATCACACCTTCGATCGCTCGAACTCGGTCGAGATTGCTTAGTGCTGCTTCCCCTCGCTCGAGTAAACTGCCCGTGTGTTGGCTGCCAGCACTGTGAGCGTAATGTGCACCGTCACCGGCTTCTGAGAGAGGTGGTTCGTAGGTTTCTTCTTCCTCGCGGAGTTGCTGGTGGGGAACGAGTAAAGGAAAGCAACTGACGCAGTGGCAGAGGTGATCACGGAAGTCTTCCTTGACGAACAGAGAGAATGTCTTCGACGGCGGGTTCGTTGGAAGAGAGGCATGCTTTTCCTTAGTTACAGCGGGTGCTGATGGGGATTTTAAGAGTGCTGTTTCTGCAGTATCGCTCTTCGGACGCTTCGTGTCAGGTTGATCTTCGTCGGTTTCCAGCTTACGTTTCTTGGAATGGCCTTCATTTTCGGGTTCAATCGTTGTGTCTCCGTTGGAGGTTTGATTGGATTTGCTGTTTCTGTAGACTGGCGGAAGAAATCCAGGAGTTCCAGCGTACCGCTTTAGCCATGGATTCGAGTCCAGACATTTGTAGCATAAGAACGTTTCAAAGTCATCTTCGCCCGGAAAACCAGGTGGTAGCGGTGGATCTTCATTGCCACAGTGTTCTTCGACAGTAGCGCTAGGTTCTTCTTTGCTTTCTGTTTGATCACCTTGTTGTTTTTGCAAGGCACTATTCCAGTTCCGAGGAAGTCCAACAAGACACTCAGGATGATACCAGTCTTCACCACACCCACCCGTCTCTACACTTCCTAGACCAAGGCACTGAAACATTGTCCCCTTCTCCTGGTGGGGATCATAGGTGTCTCCACAACAACAGAACCTGTTCCGGAAATTCTGATTATATTTATTCTCAGCTGCTGGTTCCTCGGAATGCACGGGTTTGGCGTCTGTTTTTGGATCTACTCGAAGCGTACACGGTGAGGTTGATGGAAGACGGGTAGTTCCGCAGTCGCATACAAAGTTGCGCTTGTTGAATAACTCGACAAGCGTGTGTTCACCATGACAGGAGATGGAACAAGAGTAGCACACGCCAGCTGGAGTATAAGGAGCGCTTGGGTCTGGGGGCGGCGGGTTGCAGGTTAAGCATGAGAAGAGGATTTGTCGCAATGCGCCCAAGGGTCGAGTGCATGAATCGAATGACTTATACAAAGGGCAGTCAGTCGCATTCGTGGGAGGGAACATGACCGAATGAGGGGAGGTGGGCTCACATATGGAAGCGCCTCCCGTGCATCTGCTTCCAGCTTAAGTTGCTCGTCAATGAATCTGCCGCAAATATCTGATTAGCATCAATTGGGAGAGATGCAACATAGTCACTATTGTGTACTCACTCTGCAGCAGTCTGTGAATTCTGAGAGGCTGAGCTCTCCCGGCGCGGTCGAGTTTCAACTTCCTGGCCAGCGTCGACGGCTGGTGCTGGTGCTGGAGGATCCATGACACAGAGAAAAACAAGAGAACTCTATAGTTCCAATACCCAATGTCGCATTTGAAGTGCAGCCCGTCTATTCGACGAGAGAGGTGATGTTGCAGCGAGACATTCGACGCGTCCAGAGAGTCAGAGACTCGTCTTAAATGGGCTGTTTGCATTGTTTGACAAAATGAACCAAAGGGGGTTGGTCATGTGACTGCTGGCCTTGACGTCACCTCACTTCACCTCATCCCATCTGTCTGATTCTGTGCTGGTTAAGCTACATTAGTATGGAGTATGTGGTATGTATATGAATCTAGAAGATATCATATATATCCTAAGGAGGCGGACTTGGTGATTTGGGGACTTAAGGACTTGAGTACTGTTCTCTTCTGTAACTGTTCCTAGCTAAACTGGACAATTTGTTGACTTTAGATACATTAGTAGCTAAACAGTTTGAGATGTATGAGGCCAACCACAGTTCTCTGCATGTCAATAAAACAGATGCTTAAAGATGTTCAGAAGAGTCTTCTGGAGGAGAATTTATGCAATCTTTGAAAAATTTAGCAAGTTCTAAGCTGAATATCTAGTGGATATTGATGGGGGGTTTGGTGTGTGTTACAACTCATGTTAGTGGCTGTGTTATGCCAAGACCACACATATCCAATTCTGAACCTTATTGAGGCAGTGAGACATGTGACCACAGGCAGGGCCAACTGCCTTTGTAAAGATTTCTAGATTTCTAGAGATTTCTCAGTTCTATTCTTGTATAAAATCATTGAATTCAATGCTCTTTTGTCCTCTTGTTTGCTTGTACATGCATTGTACTAGTTGATGCATTCACTTTTTACAAAATGACACAGTCAGTCAGTGTTGAGAATGTGCAAATGATGTTGAATGCTGAGTTGATCATCAACACAAAAAAAACTCTGAGAGTCAGCAGAAAGAGCTGACTCAGAAACATTATTATAATGTACAATGACAAGTAGAAAAAGTTCAGAATGAATGTTCATTCTTCTAATGTGTGTGAACAGCTAATACTCATCTTGTACAAGTGCAGATGTGATGCAAGATGAAGAAATTTGTGAACAGCAAAATTGTCACAGAGAAGAAAATCTGTTTCTTTCTCACAAATGAGATTCTTGAATACAATGTCTGAGACAGTAAGATCAGAGTAAGAAAGATTTGTGAGAATGAACTCATTGTACAAACACTCTTAAATAACTTAATCAGACAGTACATCAATGTTTTAAGAAATATATGATGATTTCAGCAAATCATGAGCATGAACAATCATTCAAATCTGTGAGAAACTCTGATCAAAAATCTGCTTCATATGCATGAGCACAAGAAGCATGAGCAGAAGAAGATGCAGTACATGAATTAAAAAGTCAACATCATGCAGAATGATTATGATCTCAATCAGTTTGTCAAGATTATTCATCATTATTGAATGTCAGAATGATTCAATCTTTCTCTGCTTGAGAAATATCACTGTATGACTGCTGATTTACTGCTTGATCACAGTTTTTTTCTGTGTGAAAAAATGCATCATACAGTTCAGCTGCTGAATTTTTTCACTTTTTTCTTGTTAAATGAAGAATCAATGTTCTGCAATCTCATGATGATAATTATGTTCAACAGCAAGATCAATAATATGAAAAAACTCAAGTACATCACTGTTGCTTGACATAAAGAGCTGCTTTTCTGTATGATGTTCAATCTGATTTTTTATTTCTTTATTTGTTGAAATATCACTGACAAAACTGTGCTCAATTTTTAGTGCTGTAAGCTGTGATATGATGTTCATGTACTAAAAAAAAAAATATTAATAAAAAGTTTTTGTCTGTGTGTCATCACAAGTGAGTGAAAAGAATATTTAATAATATAAGTCTTCAAACACTGAAGAAAACTCATAGCAAACAAACTCAGAGAGCTAAGCATGCTGAACTGACTGATGTGAGTGAAAATTAAATTCACTGTGCTGAACAATGAAATAATGATGTTCTGATCAACTGTTATCTCTCTCACATTTTTTGTAAATTTGTATAAGCAATAACTGACTTTCAGTTTCATCAACAAAACAGTTATTACTTTTTTTGTGCTTATACAAATATTCTGAATTTTTTATGTCAGTCTTTGTGACTGTGAATTGATAAATGAAAAATCTGATTTCAGATGTATGACTCAGCTGCAGATGTCACTGTCTTTTTGTTTTCTTCATTAATTTGTCATGAACAAAATAAAATGAATCAAAATAATATGATCACTTAAAAGTTTCTGCAGTTGCTGAATAAACTGTGTATGATTTTCATTCAAAACTCAATGATTTTGATGAAAAACTTTTCTGATCATTTTTTCTGAAAATATGATTTTTTTTTTCTGTTCTGACTTTCTCACATACACTTTACAAATGAAAGCTGTCATTAATGTCAAGAAAAAATCAGAGAAAATTCAGCTTTGTTATGTGATTTCAATAATTGCAGATTATCTGAAAATTATATAGCAAATCATGCTGCATGCACTTCATGTTTCAAAGATGCAGATGATAAATTTTGTCTGAGAGATTGATAGCAATCTCAAAAATTTCATTCATGATCACATCTCATTCACTGTATTTGTCATACTCAAAGTATCAGAATTTCTCATCTCTGAGCAAACTCTTTCTGCTGCTGCTGTCATCATCATCATCACTTTCATGAATGCTGATAATGCTGTTGAGATTGCATCAATGACTGTCTGTGTGAAAACACTCATGATTGTCTTGACATTCATACAAGCAGAGTCAGTGAATGAATCTTCAGCTTACAAGCTTTGTCATACTATACAGACAGTGACAGATGTGTAATATGAGTGAACAAAAAAAATTGAAAATAAGCCTGCTGTATGAATGCTGAAGAAGCAGTATGAAGCTGCATGATGATGTTATAATTCAGCTGAGCAAATAATGTACAGTCAGTGCAAGATAATTATTCAGAAGATTGTCTGACAGCAGCAGCAAGATCTTAGCATTCAGATGACAGTGAAAGAACTGAAGCTTGTATGACAGTGAAAGAATATGATTTTGAATGCTTTGCAGAAGTTTCTGAAGCAACACTGAAACATTTATATATGATGTTTGCATGAGAATTGAGGACATTCAGATACAGCATTGACAAAGCTTTGTACATGACATTCACATAAAAATTGAGAATGTTTGAACATGATGTTGACAGAGCTTTGTACACAGCATTCACATGAGAATTGAAGACATTTGAACATAATGTTGACAGAGCTTTGTATATGACATTCACATGAGAATTGAGAATGTTTGAACATGATGTTGACAGAGCTTTGTATATAACATTCATATGAGAATTGAAGAGCATTCAGACATGATGTTTTGAAGCATTTAAACATGACATTTGAAGTGTTTTGTATGCAGCATTTGCATGGCAATTGAGAGCATTTAAGCATGATGTTATATTGAATGTACAGTATATATATATACTCTCATATAAATTTGATAACATAAGAATTATCTGTTCAAATCACAAGATCAAAACCATCTGATCTATATAGCAACACTTCTCAATTAGACTAGCTTGCTAGTATGCAAGATTCCACTACAGCTATCTCAATTATTCTATCTCTCTTCTTCTTCTCTCTCTCTTCTCTCTTCAATAATGTATGTCTGCAAGTCTAGTAAGTAGAAGCTCTAGAAGCTCTGAACATCAAGAAAGCTGACATATTGTACATACTGAATGAAGCAACTTCAAATTCCAAAAGTAAGTTGAATGAATTTTGATAGAAGAAGATTCTGAAAGATTGCATGTACTAGACTTGACCAATGAATCTGCCAAACCCTTGGTCAGCCTGACCTGACCCTGCCTGAAACCCATTTAGAACAGGCAAAGCTCCCTAGATCTAGCCGCCAGGGCAGATAGGGTTGAGGCGCCTGAAACCCAGAAACCCGCCAGGTAAACCCGACCCTGATTATATAAGGCTTAGTGGGTTGATTTAAGCTTTGTAGAGTCTGTATAGGCCTAAAATTATCGCTCAACCCCCTATATTTAGGGCCTAGACCCCTATAACTAAGGCCTAACCTCAGTAATTATCACTTATTATCGCGTAAACTGCTGCTACGGGCTGCTACAGGCTGCTTACAGGCTGCAACGGGCAGCAGCAGGCCTGGTGGAGACCCTACGCTAGGCGCTATTAAGTATAGCTCCAGGGGGCTTGGCGCTTTGCTGTGCTTGGCGGGTTCCACAGGTAAACCCGTGCCCGAACCCGCTGGCCCGCGGGGCGGGCAGGGCCTGGAGCTTTAGGCCCTAAGGGCTCTAGCGGCCGGCCAGCACCCCCCACGGGTCTGACCCGACCCTGAAGTTGATCAAGTCTAGCATGTACTGACATTTATAGCAAACTTTTTCAAAGATTTGTGAGTTCCTAGATGCTCAATTCATTAAGAATATTAGCATACAGAGCAATTTCTCATTGCTGCTGAACAATATACTTCTTGATTTTATTCTATCTCATACATGAACTTTGCTGACTTGATAAGCAGATCAAAAATTTTTTTTTTGTGTCTTTCTGCCCCTCTCCAACAATCAGAATGTCAGTATATAAATTGATGAACAATCTTGTGTGTACAATGCTGATGAATATATTCAGAATTCTTGTGTTGTACAACATTGAATGTGTGTGACAAATGCTTGCTGTTTTGCAGCTGACATCTCAGCAGTCAGCATCTAATGACTCATACAGCTGAATCTATGCCTCACAGTCAAACTTTGAGATATTATGTCACAGTGCATCTAGCTGAACTCTTCTTGCATTGTCAGATAATGATGTTCATTTTGTACATCAATAAATCTGACAAAATCAGATCTATATGTGCTGTAACTCATATATTAACAGCATTCTAATTTAGTTGTGTGAAATGACTGTAACAAGATTCTGTATGTACTGTGCAGAACATTTATCATTAAACAGATTATTTTCAGAGTGTTGTTGAGTCAACAGTTACTTTGAAGAAGCATGTGAGAATTGCAAGTGATATGATCATGCAACTCACTGTTTCTTGTACAGCATAACTGCTTTTCTGACTCTGCAGAAGAATAAACATCAATGAGTTCAGCTGACAATTATACACACTGACTCTGATGCTGCAGATGATTTCATTGATTTGAATCTGAATGACATGAACAACAACTTCATTGTTGTGAATGAAAAGAGCACTGAAAATGATTTTATTGTTTTGTAAAGATAATGTACAATGTCTGTACAGCAGAATATGTGAATATCATGTTGCTAACTGAAATGAGCTTACAGTTTGTTTAATCTGTAGATTTTATCTTATCTTCTAGATTCTTATTGCTTTTTTTCTTCTCTTCTGTCTTTCTTCTTCAGCATCAGCATCTTTCTAGTTGTATGAAGTGTGTACAACATCTGAATAAAATTGACCTGCACCTCTGTGTGGTGTCTGAGACTAGTAACTGACTGCTGTCTGATGAAGTCAAGTCAGGTCTGCTTGTGGGTGTGTACAATGAATGAAAGCAAGAGAAAGAAGATGATGTTTGTTT
This sequence comes from Emydomyces testavorans, assembly GCA_029449355.1. NCBI lineage: Eukaryota > Fungi > Ascomycota > Eurotiomycetes > Onygenales > Nannizziopsiaceae > Emydomyces > Emydomyces testavorans. The sequence goes on from CP120628.1 coordinate 9,394,860, forward strand.
ATAGACCTTTGTGGCATGTTATTGAGATGATGTATGATGTGGAGAAGCAGCCACATCCAGTGAATATCCCAGTGAGGGTCTGGTAGGACCGTAGGAGTTCTGAGCTTCTATTTGACAATGGAATCTAGCTAATTTGTAACTCAGAGTCTAACCTGCCCCATCTGGATGAGCAAATATTCTGAATATTTGACAGGGGAGGTTGTATGGGGGTGGTTGCAATATCTGTGTTATTGCTCGTGCTAGTTATAACTCGCCCTAACCCACCCAATCAATACCTAGTAGTCATGGAGTGAGTCTGCTGTCAGTCTCCTGAAGATTTTGAATGAGCTGGCTGTTTGCACTGTTTGTCATTTAAATCGAAACGCGAACTGCCAATGCGTAAATCGACTTCTCAACGCGTCTCCCTCGTGTTTCAGTCAGTTTGACTACATTCTACGGAGTACTATGTAATGAAACTACTACTGGTGGCATCTCTAATACACAGTCCAACCTGCAGTCACGAAGCATTGTTTGCATCTGAATTACTCTTATTCGTGTTCAGAAGGACTCTATCTCAATGAGGTGAGATACCTGCCTAAACCCTAGACTGACCCCAAGAGAAGTCCCACACCCCTAACAGCAGTATAGCTCACCACTGCGCCCAAGCACTTCGGCCGCAAATCGCGGTTTGAATCCCACAAGCGGAAGAAAGCGATCCCGCGAGCGCGACGGCGGCGATGTTTCTTCAGCACCCCCAACCAGCCGTAAGTGGAAGTTGCTTCGATATTTCACGGAAACCCGACTAACCAGCATTCAGCGCCTCCATCTTCGCCTCCACTGTTCCCTATGATGGCGGATGATGATGACGAAGACGAAGATATTGCTCAGGAGGAAGGCTTCAGAGACATTGATGACGTTGATGAGATGGCTGAGGATGAAGACGGAATCGACCTTTTTGCCGACTCCTTCGAGCGTGACTACGCATTCAATGGCGATGACAACTATGAAGCAGCAGGCATCGACGACGCTGGTGATCTTGAAGAATTGGATCTTGCGACTCGACGAAACCTTGAAGCACGAATGAATAGACGCGATGAGGAGCTTGCTCGAAGAAAAAAGATGCCAGCGGCCTTCTCGCAAGAGGATGCTTTTGATGCAATTGATTTATCACAGCTTCGACGAGCCAAACACAACTATGACGAAGCACGATCGGAGATAGATATGAACGATCCTGATGAAGAGCTTACATTGGAGGATATGGCGGATATCAAAGCAGACAATCTCACCGACTGGGTTGCATCCCCAGCGTTGCATCGGGGGATCTATCGAGAGTTTAAGTCGTTTTTGACTGAGTTTACCGATAAGGATGGGCTCTCTGTTTACGGCAATGCTGTGAAGAACCTCGGAGAAGACAACTCCGAATCATTAGAAATTTCATACCCGCATTTATGCGAGGCAAAATCCATTATTGGCTTCTTCGTGGCCAATGCGCCAGCTGAGGTACTCAGAATTTTTGACATAGTCGCCATGGAAGCTGCTTTGCTGCATTATCCGGATTATCATCGCATTCACAGTGAGATTCATGTCCGAATCACTGATCTTCCGGTGCGATACAATCTCCGCCAGCTACGACAGAGTCATCTGAACTGTCTTGTTTGTGTCACTGGAGTCGTGACTCGGAGAACAGGTGTCTTTCCGCAGCTGAAGTACATCATGTTCAACTGCAGCAAGTGTGGTGTGACTCTCGGTCCCTTCGAGCAGCAAGACTCAACTTCTGAGCTGAAAATCAGCTACTGTCAGAACTGCCAGGGCCGCGGTCCGTTTACTCTCAACTCTGTGCAGACTGAATACCGGAACTACCAAAAGCTTACCCTGCAAGAATCTCCTGGATCCGTTCCAGGAGGACGTCTTCCGCGCCATCGAGATGTGATTCTCCTTGCGGATCTTATTGACGCCGCGAAGCCTGGCGACGAGGTTGAGATCACGGGCATCTACAAGAATCAGTACGATTTGCCAATGACCAACAAGACCGGACTGCCAGTGTTCAGCACGATCATCGAAGCAAATCATATCAAGAAATCGCATGATCAACTCGCATCCTTCCACATCACTGAGGAAGATGAGGAAGAAATTCGAAAAATATCCAATGATCCAAAGATTGTCGACAGAATCATTCATTCAATTGCGCCCAGTATTTATGGACATGAGGACATCAAGACTGCAATCGCTTTGTCTCTGTTTGGTGGAGTCAGCAAACAAGCTCAAGGAAAAATGAACATTCGAGGGGATATCAACGTCTTGCTACTCGGTGACCCTGGTACCGCAAAATCTCAGATGCTGAAATACGTGGAGAAGACGGCTCATCGAGCCGTCTTTGCAACTGGTCAAGGCGCCAGTGCTGTTGGTCTTACTGCCAATGTACGACGCGATCCGATGACCAACGAATGGACACTCGAGGGTGGCGCGTTGGTGCTCGCAGATCGAGGAACTTGCCTTATCGACGAGTTCGACAAGATGAATGACCAGGACCGAACTTCAATTCACGAAGCCATGGAACAACAAACCATCTCCATTTCAAAAGGTGGCATCGTCACAACCCTCCAGGCCCGCTGTTCCGTCGTCGCCGCAGCCAATCCAATCGGCGGAAGATACAAAGGCACCATCCCTTTCTCCCAAAATGTCGAGCTCACCGAACCCATCCTTTCGCGTTTCGATATTCTTTGCGTCGTTCGTGATACCGTCTACCATACCGAAGACGAGCGACTCGCCACCTTCGTCATGGAATCTCACTACAAATCTAATCCCCCGCGCGACTCCGAGGGAAAGGTGATCACTAGCCAATACGAGGACGAAGACGATTGGGGTCTCCCTGAGATGGAGATCGACGCCTATGGCCAATTCAAGCCTCAGCGAATGCCCCAAGAACTATTGCGCAAGTATATTGTTTACGCCAGGCGGGAGTGTCAGCCGAAATTGTTTATGATTGACGAAGGCAAGGTTGCAGATGTTTTTGCGGATATGAGAAAGGAGAGTTTAGCGACTGGAGCGTATCCTATTACCGTAAGCTCCTTTGCAGCAATCTTGAATCCTCGGAGATTTGTTTCAAATTTTAACAACAGTGGTTTAGGTCCGCCATCTTGAATCCATCATGCGTATCGCAGAGGCTTTTGCTAAAATGCGGCTTTCTGAATTTTGCTTCCCGGAAGACATTGATCGTGCTATTGCCGTGGTTGTCGGGTCGTTTGTGAGTAGTCAGAAGGTTAGCTGTAAAAAAGCGCTTTCGCGTGCGTTTGCAAAGTAAGTTCCGTTGGCCTTTTTTTTTTTTTTTTTAAATTCATCGGTGTGGATGAGAGCTTATGGTGGATGTTCTAGATATATGCTCCCGAAACCGAAGAGCCATACCCAATCGAATCCCTCTCAACGCAGGGAAGGACCGAGAGAGGTGACTGTTGGTGCATGAAGCAAAGCCGCGAGCATCGAGCTGTTTATTTACAGGAGTAAATTGGCGTTTGACGAGGATGTCGGGTTGGTTTTGACTTGGTTTGTATGTGTAAGCATTCTACTGGATTGATGGGATGGTTTATTGATCTGGAATGGGATGGCTGCTACGCTGATTATGGTTTGCTATGAGGATGATTTTAATGAAGCTGCAATGCTAATTAAATGGGCTTTAAGATATGGAAATCGAGTTAACGTCAGTACGGTGCAGAAAGCTTGCCAACTGCAAATATGGATCTTCAGGTGTTGCTAACCAGAGCAATCATTTTTGACCATAAATGTCCACATCACTTCCTCAGCCAAAGTTACCGTAGTGAGTGAGCCTGGCTGCATTTCAGAGTAATCTTTTCCAGGAGCACCTCTACTGCCATCAATCACTCTCTGCATCCCCAGCAACACCCTCCCCCTGCAAAGCAGCATCTTTGATCCATAATCCCGTTCCATCATGCCTCCATCGCCCCCGCAATCGACCGTTCATTTTCGCTACAATCCCATCCCGCAACGCCTCCAGCTCATAGTCCCACGTGCGAAACTCCTCGAGTCTTCCCTGCACCCCCAGATACCTCACCGAATGCGAGATCAGGGAATAACCCGTATCCAGCTCCATCCAGGGATCGTTCGGATCCAAACTGCCCAGCTGCCGTTCCTCGGAAAACACTCGAGCCAGGTTTTCGGGCGACGGCGCCAGCTGGAAGCTCAAAGAGCGGAGATTGGTCATGTTCCGGATGACTTTGAGTACTAGGTTGGTGTGGTTGTAGAAGGGGAAGATGGACGTGTAGTGAAAAGCCGTCAGGCGCGAAATGACGGATACCGGGTAGGGTAGGGTGGTGTTTTGGAGCGGGTCGACGGAGCCCCAGTGGTCCATGAGCGAGGGGAGGCGGAGGAGGTAGTACTCGTAGTTGCGGTAGGCCTTGAGGGACGAGCCTTCGTTGAAGAGAATCTCCGTCCAGGGACGGGCGGTGAAGAAAGAGCAGCTCGGACTGGCAAGTTCTTGATCCGCAGTCGTAGCTGTATTCGTTGTTTCGGGAGGAAGCAAGGAAGGTTGGTGAACGGATGCTCGATGCTGTGCTCGTTTTCGAGGGAGTGATTGTCGGAAGTGCATGACCTGCAGCGACAAATCAAACGCCCATGCATGTGTCCCTTCCAGGCTCGCCTGCGCCATGTCCGCAAGAAAGAATGGCGGAGCTATCAGCGTGATGGTCTCCGGGTCGAGTTCTGCCAGCAATTGCTTCCACCAAAACAGCTTCTCGCTGCCAGGGAAAATGGAACGAACGGAGATGACCAGCGAGCGGACATGGAGGTTCAAACTGTGCATTCGCAGAAAGGAGAGAAACCGGTCCTGATCGCGCAGTTCATAGCGAGCGTGGGAAAATAAATAGGGCAGTGACAAGACTCGGAGGCGCGATGATGTTCGAGAAGCAGCTTTGAGGTTGCGGATGGGGGAGGCGGAGATGTTGTGGTCGGGCAGTTCGCGGAGGTTGTGGAGTGACGGAGCCACGTTGGGAGAGAGAAACGAGAGGACATGATCGAGTAATTCATTTGGCAAGGAGAAGAGCGTCGGTGGTGGATGATGAACTTGCGCCATGGTCGATGGTGAGAAAATTTGAACAGAAGTGCAGTCCATCCATGCTTTATTACCAGCCTCAGTCAATCAAACGTGCACCCTCTTTAGCTACTACTCCCCTGAGTGTGGACGCAATGAAATATTCATATGTAGAGCAGGGGGGTGATTCCTCAAAGGCTTGTTTGAAATAGATTACGTTTCATTAATATAAATGCTAATATCCAATTTCATTAAGTAATTGCATCTTCAGGCAATGCTAAATATAGACAGAATATAGACAGATATTCTTCACATTTCAGCTGAAAACTTCTCAATTCAGTTCTTCTTATATACAGTAATGACAGTGTATCAAGACATATATACATATTCTTGCATCAAGAGTCCACTCAGGGAGTGATTGGTGTAAGTCAGACTTACTTTTGCTCTCGAATCCCATTATAGGCAATCCTGTTAGCACTGCCCCTGGCGTCTTTCACCAGATCAGGAACAGAAAGCTCGAAAACACGCCGTGCGACAGCAGTTGGGCTTGTCAAGCGCTCCTTGCCCATAAGGTATGCAATAAGACCAGCAACGTGGGCACAGGCCGCAGAAGTTCCGCTGTTCTCAATAATAGCCTCATTACTACCTTTGTACAGGGAGAGAATATCATCTCCAGGAGCAAAGATGTCAACACCCTGGCCATAGTTGGAGAAGGGAGCACGGGTATTGTCCTGTTGCAGGGCTCCAACGGTGATGATTTCAGATATACCACCGGGAGTGGTATCGGCGGTAGTATTCTGTTTTCACAATGCATATTAGCATCAATCCAACGGTTGATTGTGTTTCGGGATTGATATCCTTACATAACTATTTCCTGCTGCAGCAACGTGGGTGATGCCCGCCGCAAAGCCTTGCCTCACAGCGTTATCAAATGCCTCGTAAGGGGCACCAGCTGCAAGCGCCAAACGCAGTTAGTGCTATATCTAAGTCAAGGTTTGAAATTAGAACACCAAACGTACAGAAACTCAGGGTGACAACTGCCTTGTTTTTGCGGTGCTTGCGCCGGATATCGTCCACAATCCAGTCATACGCATCAAGAACGGACTCATACGAGCTCTGTTAGAGCGGGTCAGCCACCAAGCCCCAGGTCAACCAGTACTGGAGGGGGTACTTTGTCAACGATTTACTTACCGAATATCCATCGAAGCCCTTTACGCCCACAACAGTGGCCCTTTTAGCAACTCCATAGGTCTTACTGTTAATAATGCCTGCAACGTGAGTGCCATGCCCATCGAGATCTTCATTAGGAGATTCATCCACGGCATTATGTCCAAAGATCGCTCGACCCTCAAATTCCACATGATTAACATTGAGACCAGAGTCCAAAACATAGACAAAAACACCGTGCCCAGCAGAACTGTCATATTTGTATTCCGTGGAGTTCTGCCCCTTGCCGGACATGCGGCCGAGACCCCATGTTGCATTTTCCTGGGTAACAATGCTAGAAAGATGGACCTTCTGATCGGGGGTGACTGCTGCGACCTGAAATCGAGTCAATAAGGGTATCGAAGCCGTCCGAATCATACTTACAATTGGATTACGTCGGATATCCGCTGCAGTCTTGTCATCAAAGACTCCCGAGTAAGCGTTCATCTTGTTGATCTGGTAGGTCTTGCGCATGCCAGCGGAATAGGACTTCTGGACTCCTGCAGCAGCAGCGAGATAGGACTGGTGAACAGATGCAACCCAGGTCTTGTGAGCATCGATGTCTGACTGAGAGACACCGTCCTTGAAAGTGACAATATATTTCCCTGGGATGATTTCAGGTTCTGCGCGAGGGATAGGATTTGCAGCCACAAAGGGCAAGAGAAGGAGGAGACTGCGCAACAACTGCATGATGGGCAATGGTTGAAAACCACGACAAGAACCAGATAGTTGCTGTCCTCACTGGCAAACAGATGTTCCAGGAGGATGTAGAAATGAAGGCTCTGGTGAGAACTGGATTCTTCAAAGAATTTATATCCCACCGCCAGGCTCGTCTTGGAGCAATACCACCTCATCCATTGCAAGTCCGCCCCCTTAATAGAGGCAAAGCTCACCGCTCCGATCAAAAGAGTCTTCCCGATCCACCTCATACTGTAATCACAGCTTCTTTACCGGCTCGGCTTCAGACGACTCCGTGTATTAGACAGGGTAAGACATGTCAACTCGTCTCCCGAGACGGCATGGTCCCAGTCCGTTTATTTTTGTTTTTTTTTTTGTTTTTTTGGCCCGTTAAGACCTCCCATGACCTAGAGTTGCAGTCGACTACGACTTTGCGAATCTCCAGCGGCCTGAATTAGGGCCCCTGAGCCTGCAGAGACGGGAAGACAGTCCAGAGTGAGATTGAGAGAGAGAGAGAGAGAGGGAGAGAGAGGGAATGAGTTCAAGTTAGTTGAAGCTTCAATTTCGATGGAGATGTTGTTACGTAATACTCATAACAAACTAAGGTACCACGTGACGCACACATCCCTCAAGAGGAATTCAAACCTCATCAACCATCAACCAACCTCAGGAAGAGACCAGATACAAGTTGATCAAGGTAGAGCGGCCTCAATGCATGCTAGCTGTGATGTATGTTAGAAGCACACCTTGATTTGTGGTGATCCCTGATGAACTAATTCGAGTTACAGAGTTATGACAGAGATGCCATTTCTATTCAGATGGTTCTGAAAGATTTCCTGGCAACCTTGCTTCAACTTGTTTTAGTGCAGTCGATGACGGGAAACTCTGGTGGCGAAGTGGTGAAAAAAGATCCCTTCTCATCAATCCCGGGACCATCATAATCGATCCCACCCCTAGTTGCATTACCTGATGGTTAGTGGCCTTCTAGTGTCCTAGCCTATCAAGGACGCTGTTTTGATTCTCTGAAACACATTGGTCCGAAAGCCTCCAGTATTGCTATTCTTAGATGCAGTTACACTTTTGACGTTTTTTATTCGAGAGCTTGTTCAAACTGTTCTGGTTGTTCCTAAGTTCTTTGTCTGGTGCTTGCTGGGGGTCTGTTTTTCCCTCTCAATTTCTACCTTAAGTCCATCATGTAACTATTGTCCATTTGGCTTGAGAGTCTGGTGGTATGTGCCTCAAACTTCTGTCAACTCCCTGGCTTACCACAGTTCAGAGACCAGCCTCTGCTTGGAAATTCCTCCGCCTTTCCAGATTATCTTCGAGAACTTCTCTCCACATGCGTTCCTTGGAAAATTGGCCTCAGAGGCTGTCCTTCTATTCTGGACAGTAATTCCATGTTTCATTCAGAACCACAGGCTGTGGATATGTCCCAGGGTGCAATTGATAGCTGTGAACTTCAGGACAGGCATCACATGTGGAGAAGGCTGAATGAGTGGTCACAGAGAAGACAAGTAGAAACATACTTCAGCAGGAATTGTCAATGAAATCCCCCCTGGAAACCCCTGATTCAATATCTTTTACCCTAGAAGAAATGGCAAGATATCTCAGAGATCGTATTGCAAAATGCTGTTCTGACAGCCTGTCTCTGAACTGTCATGTGTGGGGGGCAAACTGTTAGGTAGATCATCTTCTATTGTCCAGATTGTTACATGGCATGGACTTGATTGCCTACCGTGTTCCGCCAGCTTTTTCCATATATGATCCCCCCGGCACGTCCCTGCGACTCTAGGACTCTGTTGTGTTGCCGTTACATAAACAAGGTGTGTTTGTTGCCAGTGAGTACGTCGCTAGGCATTCGAATCTGCTATTCTCGAAGATGTGCCCAAGACGGACCTTTCCCTCCCCTTTCCCCGCCTTCGTTGGGACTAAGTGACAAGCCTAATCCCAGGTCAGCTCCCTGACATATTTGCTCTAGCATGGCTTTCATCAAGCTCTTCACCGTGGTATTTGCTGCCTTGTCAACTGCTGATGCCGTATCCTTGAACCGCATCCCTGGCACCAAAGATGTCATCCCAAATGCATTTGTCATTGAGATGAAGAAATCCACCTCCTTTGTGGACCCTGATCCTCATGTCTCTTGAATCACCAATGTTCGGGGCAAGGGCGGGAGCAAGTGACGGTCCACTAACATAACTGGCTGGGAACGTGTATCTGCCATTAACAACTTCCATGGCTGCAGCTGATCATTCGACCGCGAGACACTTGATGAGATTCTCAAGCATGATAGTCTCAGCAGACAATTCAGCACTTGAGTCCTCAGATGTAAAGTATCCTGACCTTACTCAAGTCTGTTGTGAAGAGTGCTGATGTTTGACTGTGAGCTAAAGGTTCATATGACTGGCTTGAAGACTCACAGCGCCGCGTCCTGAGGGCTCAAATGTGCCTCTCACTGCAGAATTGATAATGCTTGACCTGGCTTATGATAAATTGACTGGTGAAGGCTTCATTTCGACGGAATTGACGCTGGACTTGACATTGACTGCCCCAGATTTTGTGGTCGTACCGTCAGAGACAACAATGCCTCTGGTGAATTGGACATCGACAGGTGTGGCCATGGAACTCGCACTGCAGCGATTGCCACAAGAAACGTCTACGGAATTGATAAGGAGGCGAAATACATTAGTGCGCATGGTGCTTGTGAGGAGGAATGACCTTTTACGCAAAACAAATATGTATTGATTTGCTACAGACAGATGTTGCTACAGAGTATCGTTTTACAATGTAGGTATGTACATGACTACATGGTTACAACAGCAAGAGACCAGCACTAACTAATCGCCAGCATGGTAGAGTCCTTCTTAGCAAAAAGATGACCAGAACGCGCCGCCTGATGAAAGGCGAGGTCACTTATTCCTGGGCCAGGAAAGAAGAAACCAACTTCCTCATTCCCGTCGAATGCCATCCACAAAACTGTCAAGCTTTTCGCCCATTTCCGCCGCAAGGTATCTTTGATCCATCAAGCCGCTGTTTATCATCTTGGGGTCCAGGCAGAGACATGCGAAGTGGGTGACATGAAGACCCGGCGGTTTGGAAGTTCTAATGTCTGCGTTCTGATCGTGATAACCACAGAGTAACCAAAATGTGTATTGATCCCCTTCCACTATTGCATTGAGTCGGCGAGTCCTTTCGACCAAGAAATGCAGATGAAAAGCTACGATGCGAAGCTGCAGGAGAACTACCCATCCGTGCCCATCCCAAAATTATACGGGTCTGCCTTGTCGACAGGCCAGAGCGCATGATATGAGGGCTATCCCGACGTTCCTCCTCTACCACTTAGTTAACTAACCTTTCAGTCATAAAGTTCACAGTGCCTCTCCCTAATCCCTCGTTCCCTTCAGTATCTTCGCCACTTTACCCTCAAATTATTCCCTCCACATACTTCCGCACCAGGGACCGCCTTTGGACGACTTGAAACTTGACAATCTGCTTCTTGAATACCTATATTGAGGAGACTGGAGGCAGAATGCTTTCACAACCCTGGAAAAATAATCGCAATCAGAAAACTCTTTGAAACAATCTGTTCAAAAATCTATCTGAGTTTTTACTGACAACTGCCCAAGTCCCTGTCCCCCAAATTGGTCCTTGTATTATTGATGAAAGCGGTTTCTTGACCTTGAGCAACAGGCCCCTTTCTATGGAAATTCAAGATCTCGAGAATGACCGCATTCCAGTGGATACCCCCCGCGACCTGACCTACTACTGTTACCAATGTGGAAAATATGAGTATGAAAGAGAAACAGAACAAATCTGGAACTGTTGCAAGCACTAGTATCAATAGCCAGTTCTCCCTGTGAACAAAATATTCCTTTTCTTTGTGCCACAGTAATTGATCCAATCTTCTTTCGGCTTTGATATTGAGTCCCCGTAACCCCCAGTGCTCTTTTATTAGAGCTTTCTGATCAAATATAAACATCATATAATAAGGTGGACACTCCTCTGGTCATCCTGAATTCAATTTTTCGCTGGGAAAGTTTCGATGTAATCGTCAAGTAGGTTGTACTCCAGGCGAAAGCTAATTTCAGAACTGATTCTGCGAGATCGAATCCCAAGAAACAGACGTCTCAACTGGAATCTTTTGGAACGAGCTTAAAACAACGGGAGGCATGTCCAGTGTTCAAGATCTCATATGTCCCGGGTTGGCGAACCTCTTATGGTAGGAAAATCTTGGCAAGTTGTTGGATGGTTTCCTAGAGCTAGATTCCTCTTAAAGGAAAGGCCAGGCCTTCATCCATGGTTAAAGAATAATCACTTTCAGTCCTCTGGCGTGTGTGACGGACAGTCCTCCTCGGTTCCTGATCCTGCGCCTTCGAAACCATATAAACGGGAGAACAGTTGAGCTTCCATTCTTTGCACCGCTAGGGGACCCTGACGAATTTCACCCATCATGTCTGTTCCCGGTGGAAAATCAAATTCAAATGAAACTTCACCAGCGCCGCGCATGTTACACAGAACTGCTTGCTCAAAATGCCAACGGAGAAGGGCATCGATGACTTGATGCAGATGGCCCGGCTGCCGACAGACCGGATGCAGGACATTGTTATGGTATTCCCATGCATTTGGTCGAAAAGCTTGGACCCTGTAGCCATCATATGGATTAACTGCAATGGAATAGTCATCCCATAGCCTGTGAATGGTTGGGCTAAGTAAAAGACCATTCTGGGGAGAATTAACCTCCAGTGGATGGCTATGTGTGATTAGGTTTGCAAATCCTTGATTATCAAAAACCTGGGCTAGTGCCAGTGGAAAGATGTGAGCAGCCTCGAAGCCAACCCACCTGTCATCAACAGCTTCATAGTTCACCTGGCCAGTAATGACACATCGTCTGTCACGATTCCTAACTTGATCACGGAACAAAACATCTCTAGGTTCAGTCGACACAGATAGGGTGCGAGGATAATAACGCTCATTACTGCGATGGATCTCCTCGCCCGGCGTTATTGGGGACAGGGTGTAAGACCCACGTTCAAGGATTTGACTGGTGGCGGCTAAGGGAACAGCTGAGTGATACCCATACACATGGAAACCTCCACTTGCGGTAAATGCCACAGTGAGCATGTCAAGGAACTGAGCCTGAGTCAGATTGTTTGCAGCACAGAGCCCTCCCTGAATGTTTCCAGGATCTGAGGCAAACATGATCCAAACATTTCGAGACCTCGAACGCTTGGACGCCATCTTCTTTGACAGTCCTTTTGCAGATTGTTTTGAAATAGTGTAAGTGAGGTGGACTGAATGAGTGGTAAAGTGAAAAATAAAGTTGAGAAATGAAATGCGGAGAGGTACATACAATCAGCTTTCAGTAGATATATAAGTTAAATCCACGGTCTTGTCATAATTGAACGCGGATGAGATGTAGAGAGCATCAAAGACAAGACCTGAAATGTGGTAAACGGCAGCCTGCAGCAAAAGTGCGCGTTTTCAAGGGGAATCTTGGACAACACATCTGTTAGTGTTATTCCCTGTTTCAATGTGCTTTTGAATTGTGAGATGTCACTGTATACATCATTCAAGTTCTGTTCTTGAAGGTATGGATGGAGTTGTGAACCATTGATGATGGATATGCTGTTGATGATGCTTGAAGGTTGAATGAATGTCCCAACTGCCTAATGTGATGGTCACATGACTAGACAGCAGACATTTCAAAGTATCTACCCTAAAATTCTTAAGAAGATGATGTATGTGACAAGCCTCCTCATGATGTTTCTGGCAATAGTACTCAGTTACAAAGTCTCTCTGTAAACACTGACTACTAAATGAAACAGTCACACAGAAAAGCTAGATACAATGACACATAGACTTTACATCAAGAGTGCTAATCTCACTCACAACATAGATGCTGAAATCTATCAAAACAAAAGAAAGTGATATCATGAAAGACAGATCAGTCATGAAGAGTCTTTTCTGCTTAGAGAACTTCACTCTTCAAACAGAAGTAAAAATCATGTCTAAAGCACTTGACTTAGACTGTGAATGAGTCTGAGTATTACTCAGTCTTGAATTGAATTGGATTGAATATGGTCTGATCTGATCATTCATGGACAACAACTCTTATGAGTTCAGATTGATCTGAGCAGACATTGTCTGCTTGAATCAGTTGATGCTTGTAAGACTTGATTGTCATGTGACTCTTTACTGAACACATTATTTCTTTTCTAACTTAATGTGTATTTTGTTACAGATGAGTGAATTTCACAGAGTATCAATTTGATCTGTACTTTTTTGTGTATGAACAAGATACATATGTAAGTTGCTACACAATTCATGTGCAACATGTAATTAAAAAATTTGAACAACTTGACATTGATTATTTAAAAATCTAGTTACTATGCTGAGTCTAGATCAGTATCATCATTTTTCTTATCATGAATTGTTTTTAAAAACTTTGCAGCAAATAAATTAATTGCTTCAGTTAGCAATTGCTTTTGAAAAAACTTGTGCAGTGCTAAAAAAGCTGACAGATTTTCTGTTGTTGACTTTGATATTGTTGATTTTTGTACATGTTTCACTGAAACATGAGTTTTAATTTTTTGTGTTGTGCTTCTGATGCTTGCAAATTGTTGTAACTGTTGTATATTTACAATCTGAATGATGTGTGATGAATTCTGAGATGCAGTATTAACTGAATGTGTCTGATTTAAAAATGCATGATTGATGATAACTGAATGTTGTGAAAGCTGAGTGTTTTGCTGATTCTACTGTTGCATTGATCAATTTGAAATTTTTGTGTTTTCAGCTTGTTGAGTTGTCAGAATTGTTTTTGAATGTGAATCACATGCATGATATTTTGAATGAGTGAAAACAACAAATGTGTCAAGTTCTGCATTTTTTTTCAGATTCTCATCATTTTTATCATCATTTTCTTCTTCTTTACTGATATAATTATGATTTATTTTTAAATTCTTTTCATTTTCTTCAACACTCTCATTCTTCATCAAGCTGCATTTCAAAGTATTCATGTCAAATTGATTAATCACAAGTCACATCATTTGTGTACTGATTGTCTCTAAATGCAATTGACTGTGATGATAGTGACAAACATCACATGCTTGATTGAAAAGTTGTTTTACATCTACTGATGTTGCTGAGATTGAAAAGTAATCTTGTGTGATTTTTGACAAAATGAAAAAATTCAATTCATGATTTTTTTAAAACTTCAATGCTTGAGTTTTGTTTTACAGTGAAGAAAGCTTTACAAATTCAATTAGTTAAGCATTTATTTATTTAAATCAATCATGATGTTGTTCAGATACAAAATATCTTCAGCAATATACTGATCAATTTCATCAAAATAATCAGATGCATTAAAACTATCATCAGTAATCTCAGATAAAAAATTGTTCATATCACTCATCAGAAAAGTGATTTTGTGATGTTGTAGTTGAGATTCTGCTGATAATGTTGAATTACTGTATCTATCAACAAGATTCTGCAAATGATTAAAATACTCATGTTTTCATTGATAATTATTTTCATCTCAGACTGATTTCTCAAACATTGAAAGCTTGCACATTGAGTTCAGTATTGTCTCAACAGCATATGCATATTCTGTGTCATCATAAGTTCAGTCATAATACTTAATGAATTTTGAATGTGTGGCAGTAAGAATAACAGTCAAATCATGTTTTCATTGTGTTTTTTTTTTATGAAAAAAATTCATTTGATTTTTAAAATGATCAATCAGAGTATCATAAATGTGAAAAATCAGATAAAAAATTAAATCATGAAATTTTAAAAATGCTTTTGTATATATCACAAACTTTTCTGTAAGCAAGATTAAATACTTTATCAGTTTTCACTCAATGTTCAAAAGTTTAAAATTATGATGAAAATTCTTTTCTGTAAGATACTCTTTGATCACTGATTAAAGTTTGTGCACACACATTAGCATTTTATATGTTGAGTTTCATCTAATTTTGACATTTAGCTTTAGCTTGAGAATTTTTTTTTTCTGAATACTTTCAAAAATATGATGTTTCAAATTGCTGCTGTTGATGAACTTAACAAAATTGTAAAATTATACTCATTGTGATTAATTCTGAAGTCTTGCTGATGTTGTTTTTGAACAATATTTTCACTCAATCAACTAAAAACTTATTTTTATCAAAATTTGAGAAATTCTAAGATCAAGATCTGTAGCAAGCATGCTGAAATTTCACTCATCATCAAAATTTTCAAATGTTAAATTAATTTTAATTTTTATTAGCAGATTCTTCAAGACAAGCTGAATCACATGAATCATGTAGAGTATCATTAACAACTGATTTTTTGTTTCATCACTGATTAACTTCAATACTTGATTTAGAGTTTTCTTCATTACTGAATTATTCAAGACATTATCAGCATTAATTGCAAGTATCTGTTGAAACAAAATGTATTTGTTAAAAATCATTGTCATTAAGTTTGCAAGATTTGTGTCAGTGTAAAAATCTGAAAAATACTTAAATGTGAGAAGCAACTCACAAAAGTTTCACTTGACATTTATAAAGTTCATTACAATTGTGATGAATGACTGCTGAAATGAGCTAAATCAGTCATTAATCACAAGTGAAATTTTTTCATCATCTGAAAATTCACTTAGAATTTTGTTCTGATTTTTTTTTGTCATGTGTTCAATCACATTTTTAACTTTTTTGTTGCTTGACAGCTTGACATCTGATTTCAGCATTCTCACTAGTTGCTGTAGTTAAGAATTATTGATGAATTGAAATGATATGTATGCATCACAAATGATGTGAGTCAACATGTGATGAAAATTTTCTTGTGTATATTTTTCAGATGATAAATTCTTATCAAAAAATTGTTTAATTTACATAAATAATCAACAAACAATTAAAAAATATGTTTTTGAAAGCTTATCTGAGTTTGTTCTAAGAATTTTCTTGACTGCTTCTTCATGAGTGACAAGTCATTCAAAACAACAAGATGCTGACATTCATTTGACTTTATATGTTTGCTCAATGTGATAATAAATCATTCAGTTGTTTTGAAATGCATTTTCATGCTTGCACATTGTTTGCAGAAAAATCATAATTTGCTGTCAATAATAACAGTTATTTGAGTGTAGTTGGCTCAGACTACTGATTGTGATTTCAATTTTCAATAAAAATGATTTTTTTCTTGATCAAAAAAAATAATTCTTCATCAGACTTTAAATTCTGAAATGATGAAATTTTCATAATTAATAAAAATTGTGATATATTGTTGTCTAGATTTCACTTGATGAAGCATTTCAAAAATAATGATATCAATCTGAAATGATTGAGATTGATTTGAATTGTGATTTGTTTTTTGTGTTGTTGCAATGTAACTTGTGTGATTTTGATTTTGATTATTTTTTGATTAAATTTGTTTTTGAGATTTGAAAGAAAAAGTAAAAATTTCTTCATAAACATCTTCAGATTCTGACTCATGCTTTTCATTGTATGCAATTTTTTTATCAGACTTAAAGTCATTGTTGCTGTCAAATAAATCATTTCTCATCTTGTAATACAGTTAAATCATTCTGTTTCTGAGAAGTGATTAATGAATTCTAGATGCTGAGATACATCTTAAACTTGCATAAAGTGAAAAAAACACATACTTGATGAATAAAGAAAAATATTTTGCAAACAAAAACATTACATTAAGTAGCATAAAATATGCTGAATATCTGATATTTATCTGTGATTCAACATTTCATATGATTTTTTTAAGCATTTTATATCTTCAGCATAAATACAATGTGATACAAGTTTAAACTTACTCTCAAAAATTAATGAGATCACAACTTAAAAGTTGATCAGAAATTTGACATTGAGAGTAAGAGAACTTGTTGTTGTTCTTGAACAGCTTGAATGACTAAGTAGTCACTACAACACAAGTAAATAAAGCTAGTTTTAAAATGAAATATCAAGTGTGACTGAATACTAGAAGAATTTAAGCTTTCAGTTCAATTTTTTTTTTTATTTTTACAATCTTCAACTTCTTATTTTGTTCATTTTGCATGCTGATCACAAGCTTCTGAAAATTTTTTCTGATAAGCAAAATCATTCAATCTAACACTCAGAAAACTGCTTGCTATGCTTTAAATATTAATAAATTTTGATTTTTACAGCTTGTCTGTTTTCTGTCTGAAAATTGTGTTAAAATGTGAGTATTGAGTGAAGATTTGCTTCATGAGAGTTTGATATCAAATTTTTTTTTTATTGTTGTTCTGAATAAACATTTCATTCATTCTAATTTCACTGTCTCAGAATCTTGCACTCTATTCACTGATTATGTCATTTGAATTCACTAAGAAACTTTAAACAGCACTAATCTTGAACATCTAGCTTCACTATCTCAAATTTGACTCTGTATTATCTGTTCACAAACAATTGAATATCTGTATATAAAAATACAATTTCACTGTATTGATTTGATGAAGTTGTTGTTTCAAAATAACATTCTTCTGCATGCTTTCAGTTTTTTTTTTCATATTACTGTAACATTTCAACTTTTACTTCACTCTAACTTTAATTTATTTTGCAATTTGCTGACATCTGATTGATTTGACATGAAATGATGCTTCACATCAAATCTGTGAAAATCATCAATGTGATTCAAAATAAAATGAGAGAGTTGAATTTTGTTAAAATCAAACTCATTGAGCTTATGATCAAAGAAGTGAATTTTTACAAAAATCAAATGCTTGTTACTGATTATCTGCAAAATTGCTCTGATACATCAACATTGCAAAATGTTTGCAGTGCAATCAAATCACTTTTTAAAGCTTTTCTTGCATTTTGAGTCACAGCTTGAACTGATGTTGAAATGTGCAATCAGCAATCTGAATCTGTGTCATTCTGCAAGAATCTCTTCACATTAATCAATTTTATTTGCTTGAATAATTCTGTTGCTGAGTTTATATCATCAGATTAAATCTCAATGAAGAATTAAATCATTGCAAACTTTGTTGTGCTGAATAATAAAGTTGTTGATGTTATCATGCATATCACAACAATTCAGACTCTGATGAAAATTTTGAAATTACAGTCACTTCACTTTGATAATTAATCATGAACATCATGATCAGATGATTTTTTACTGAACAGTGAAAATTTACATAAAGCATACAGCATCATCTGTATATTTTTGTGAAGTTTAGAAAAAAATTGTGAGAAAGAGATGAAATTTCAAAACAACTGCATCAAGAAAGTTCATTATCTGATTAACAATGAAGAAGTTATCAATTCAGAATGTCTTGTCCTAAATTACTTGAACATTGAAATTTTTGATTTCTTCAATTCATTGTTGTCTGAGAACAACATTGACTTGAAAATCAATGCTGAAGAAACAGAAAAATTTGTTGAGTTTAATGATGTTCTTGAGATTCTAAATAATGTCATTGACACTGAAATTCAAAATGAAGATTTGAGTATTGTTGATTTTAATCTGATACACACAGATCTTTCAATAATGTCAAACAATGAATGCTTGTTGTTAGTAAAATATGTGATGAAAAATCTTACAGTCTGTGAGAACATTTGAAAAAATCAATTGTCTGAGAATAATCAGAATGATGAACTCAGTGAAAAAATAAAAAAAATCATTGAAGCTGTGCAGATTGCTGTCAAGCAGTGACAGATGAAGATTGAGAATGACAAGAAGATTAAATTAAATATGAGTGTGTAAAAAACACTTAATCATGCTTCACATAATATTATGACATATGCAAATGTTTGTGAATATCTTGATATTGACAAAAAAAATAAACAGCTTTTTTCTGACTGCTCTGACAATTTCACTCTTTTATGTCATCAGATAACTGATGTAGTCACAATGCTTGACATTAAATTAAATATTTTTGAATGTATCTGCAGTGGCAAATCAGCTCTTCAAGCAGTTATTTTGACTGATGACATGAGTCTGAATAAGATTATTGAAATGCTTAGTTTCATAATCAAGACTGCTGAAATGAAATTAATGTTGAAAAATCAAATTACTGATTCAATCATTGTGTGTATATCATCTGAAGTAGTGTCAAGTTGATACTTGAATTTCAACAAGTATTTTCAACAAAAATTGTATTTTTTTTTGTTGACAGTTTATTCTGCATTGATGATAATTTCATTTTTCAAACATACTGCATTAATCAAATTATTTTTTCAATAATGATGTGAGATTCTAAAAATTGTATTTTTTTCTTTGAAAAGTTTGATATTGCTCAGACTGTTTTTGTCATTTCTCATTTCATGCTCTTGAAGTACACACTTGAAGCAGACATTCAAACTTTTGTAAAAAAGTCAGATTCAATGTTATCTGAAAACAACAGTGATGCTTAAACATTTTTTTTGTCTTTAAGAACAAATTCATCAAGTTCTTCATATCTGCTGACATTGCTTTTTTTGAATCATCTCAAAGAATTATTTGCACTTCAGCAAAACAAATCAAATTTCTTAAATTCAAAAAAAAAATATCATTTCTGTTATGATAACTTTTTTGCTGAAGAAAAGCTGTCAGATGTTGATGATCTGAAGAATTTTGAAAAAACATACAACAACTTATTTGTCAAATACTGATCACTTTTTTCAAATAAGATTTATCAACTTATCATTGATGAAAAACATAACATTTGTTATTTTGTATTTATCATTTTCTGTGCTTGCAAACTTCTTGCTTCTGACTTTCTGTGAATCATGTTTGTCATTCTGTTACTCAACAAAATTTGAGATTTCTATGATTATATGCACATGATGTATAATCACAATTGAAATTTATTGCTTTCAAAGACATTTCAAAACATGAATACACTTAAAAAATTTCAAAAAACTGAAATTGATGATGAGATTCTTGAGTTTTTTAACTCACAGCATATTTGACAACTTGCAAAAAAAAATATTGATTTTCAGCAAGCTGCAATTGCAATTTCTTATCTTCTTGACATTTGCATGATCTGTCAAATCTTGAACATGCAGATTAATGATATAATCATTGATATGAACATTTTTCACAAGCACATCAACAGTGTAACTTTTGCTTTCTTTCAGTCTGAATAGACTGAGTACTGTGCATTGCATGTTTTACTTACAAAAAAAAAACTTGAAAAAAAAATTGAAATTAAATCTGATGACTTTCAAGATGATGATATGAATGCAAGATAAGTTAAAAGTTTGTGCTGCTTGTTGTTCTTATCAAGATTTGTCACACTTCACAATCAAGTGAATTAAAAAAAAACAATAATCACTTAAATGAAGTGAATGTTGTTCTGATCAAACAGCAGACTTTATGATTTTTTTTTATATGCATGTTAAAAATAATTATCAGTATCATGTTCTGATTTCTTGTGTTGATTGTATCATTGAACTTCTCAATATCTCATTCTTGCTTTGCTATCTTGTGAAAATCATTTAAAATATTGTTGACAAACAAAACAAGTATCTTGTGATTTTTGTTCACACTCTGATGATTTTCTGACTTATTTACATTTTTTGTTCTAACTGAAGATGTGCAACAAAATGACTTTATTTTGCTATCACTCAAACAAAATGTAACTGAATTATAACAAATTTCAATAACTTGTTTGATACTTTCTGAATTCTTATCTTGACACATCAGATTGATGAATTCAGAGTAAATCTTCAACTCAGTGAATGTCATTATATAATCATAACTGAATTTTTACATAACTTGAACTTTTTTCTTCAAACTGAAGTCTGACTTGCTCACATTGATTAAACTCATAAAATGTATGTCTGAATATTTTTTTATGATTATTTTTTTCAGTGTTGATGACATGCAAATTTGACAAAAAAAAATCATCTCTGATCTTGCTGCACAACTAGAAGAACAAATAACTGATAACAAAAAAATTAACATTCTGAATATTTCAGCTTATGCTGAAAATGTGTTCAATCATATTATGAGTTGAAAACAGTTTTGTTCATCTTGAGATTGTGTTTTTAAATTGAATTTTGATAAATCAAATCTTTCTGCAGCTTAATGTTGTCAATTTTACATCATTAACTTTTCTTCTTTCATCATCACACAATGTGAGAAGAAACATGAAAAAAACAAAAAGTGAAAATCTGAATGCAAAGCAAAAGTTGAGATGGTGAAAAAAATCAAGTTGTTGTCTACTACAGATTTCAAAATCATAATTGATATTTCTGAAATGCAGCAAAATGAAGATGTTGTTCATGAACAACAAGATTTTTCAGTTATTAATGACATGATCATGATGAATTCTGACTCTGTCTCTGTTCAGAGACAATAAATTACTCTTGCTATATTTGATGATAAATCTGAATCTGAAATCTTTCATGATGATTCTGAGATTATAATGAACAATTTAAATGACAGACATGAATTACTTTTCTCTTCTTCATCAACAATGTCACAGAAAATTGTGAAGTGTGTTGTTACTTCACTTGATATTATTTTTTGTGTTAACTTGTTGCAAAACATTGTGATTGATATCTTCTCTGTGAACATTTCAAAATCATCAACAGAATTGATTGAAACTGAAAATAAGAAGTGATCAAATGAAATGAAATCTGTTGATGTTACTGAAAATGAAATGATGAACAATGATGAAGCATCTGAATGTAAGATCAAAGATGAAAGAAAAAAAAAATTAAAAATAATTTTTATGATTAGCATTGCATAACAGAATGATTGCATGAGCTTTGACAGATATGATGCATAAAAAATGATGAGAAGCATTGCAAAAAAAAATGAATGCATTTGATATAAAATTTCAATGTGATCTGAAGACAGTGATGTTATGACTGAATGAGTATTTGTTTTTTATTGAGAAAGATTTTTGCTTGCTTGATTTTTTTTGTATTTTGTACTTTGAACAATGCATGTCATGCTATAAAATGAATTTGCTTACTTCTGCATTTGAGAATCAAGATGACTTTCATGAGAAGTTGAGAAACTTGTGTAAATGATTGATACACAGTAGATACTGTACTCAATACAACATTAAATTTAATTATGATTGAAGAAAAGAGTCAAGCTTTTTAGTGTCATGCTAAACCATATAAGAAATAGTGAATGCCAATCTTGACATGCTTGATGATTACTTGTCTTAATTTGAACTTGAACAGATGCTCACTCAAACACTCAGAATTAAGAGTTCAATTCAATCTGAGTCAATGATAAGATCTTCATTACTTGAATTGAATCAAACTCATTCACAGTCTAACTTGATTGCAAGATTTCAAAAATTTTCAAATTCATGAATTTCAGTAGTAAAAAAAAGTTCAAGAACAGATTCTGCTTGAAACATAACAAGAATACATTAAATATTTCATCTGCCTCTTCAGAGTCATTTTTTCAAAAAAAAGCAATTTTATTCAGATCAACTATCTCAGTCAAGCATCTGTTCTCTGTTCTGAATTCATCAAGTCTTTTTTCTTCAATGCTATCATTTTCATCATCAATGAAAAATGCAGTAATGCTATAAGAATAAAGTAAAGAGATCTATCCAGTTGATATATAAGCAGGTGTGAAACAGCTACTATTCATTTAATCAATAAGGGAATCAATAAGCAAAGGATATAGTTGTTAGGTAAAAGAGATTGCCACTGATTCTCTCAATGAAGAGGGAAATCAGTGTGTTATTTATATGTGTGTTATGCTTGCTAAAGCTAACCAAATCAAGACTAGTTACATTTGAGAAAAGGGGCAGTGTTAGCTTTTGCAGAGCTTACAGCTGGGGCCTTACAAATGCAGAATGAAATTAGCATGAAAACAGTACTTCAACTCAATTTCTTTTCTGAGAAGCTGAAAGACACACTCTCTATCTCTAATATTATAAGATCAAAAACACACAAAAAGAATTCATGCATTCCCACAAAGCTGATAGAAAAGAACTGAAATGACAAAATCATCAATGTCAAAGAGCAGAAAGATCACTCAAAGAGAAAAGCTGATTAAAAAGCTGCAAAATGTACAGCTATTGAGAAGAAAAAAGTGAAAATGCATCAATTCACAAAAAACAAGAAGATGATCTTGCAATTCTACTGTCATTGTGAAAGCAATTATTGAAACTTCAACTGCTCTAACTTTATCTCAAAAGATCAAAAACATTGAAGAAACACAACAGATGATCTTAAGACATCAAATAAAAAATAAAATTTAAAAAAAATAAGTACAAAAACTCTTCAAAAGCAACTTCAAGAATCTGCAGAGAATATTGCTACACTGTTTATCTTTATTTTTTCACTCAGAAACAAAAAGCAGTGAAAAGTGTAAAAAAAATGAAAGCAAAACTCATTCTGACAAAACATGCAAAAGCTGAAAACTTCATTGCAGAGAAAAAATTTCAAAAAATCTGTAATAATGAAATGCATCTGATAATTCAAACAGAGCACACAATCAAATTTAAATTTTCAAACATTGTACAAGCTGTCAAGACAGCAGTTGAGAGAATTGTAAAATGTGAAATCTACAGAAAAGAATGCTGAATTATTAAGTTTGATAGCACTGAGAATGTCTTTAAAGCTCAAGAGAGAAAAGTCAATTTTAAAAAGTTGAATAACTTTTTTTTGTCTAGTGATCTCAAGATTTCTTTAGAACTCTACTAAATATCAGCTCACTGCCAGCACCTGAATTTCAAAACTGAAGAGCTATTATGAAGATTTCTCCACAATAAGATAAGAACTGATCTCAAACTTCATTGAATAGAGTCTGAAATGAAAAGATGCTTCTTGAATGAAGAACTTCTGACTACTAGTCACATATGAATATCATGTCAAGTGACAAAAGCAGTATGAAAGATTTCAGAAAAAGTATGAAAACAGACAGCAAAAGAGTCTATGCCACTCTGACTGCCAATGAGTCAAAATGAGATGATAGTGCTTCTAGAACTGTCAATATCCCACAATAAAACTGTGAACTGATGATGAAAAATGCTGTACTCAACAGCAGTCTGAAGCTGCTGAAAACAATATCTAGAGTATAGCTTTGAAAAGAATTCAGAAGAAACAGAACCAGAGCAGACTCAGACAATACATCAATGAAGTAGCAGCAAAGATGTATCAAGATCAAGCAATATGCTTAAATCCTCAGCTACAGACAGAAGAGCTTAGGTGCAGGGCCTTTGAGAAAGTCTGGGGCCTAAAAACCTCAGAAACTCCCCTCTATAAACCACCCAAGTGGACAGAGACCTAAGCCTGCATGAAACCCTGAAAAAGGGAAGCAATGAAAAAGGTAGCTCATGTAAGAGCTATCAAGACTTGAGGGGCCCTAGAGCCACCTTCAATTAGCCTCCCAAATGGCTAGAAGGGAGGCAAGGGTCAGAACAAACCTCCCAGTGGAGCACACCTAGGGGTTCAACTCCCCTGAGGGCATGGTTGTCAGTAGGACAGCAAGATCATAAGCCTGGAATGGCGAGACGAGCAAGAATGTCTCTCAGGAGTCAGTTATGGTCCCTGGGCCTAGCTTTGTGGAAGGATGAAGTAAAGGGAGCTTTCAGACCGAGGTGTGGGCAACATGTTCAGCAAGAATGCTTTGATACGTCAAAAGGGCTCTCAACGAGGTTAGTTACACCCAACAACTATGATTTACTGGTAGCGAATAGTGGCTAGTCGCAAGCACCAGTATTTCTTTTAGTATTTGCAGCCTGCTACACAAAAACAGCTCCGCCGCATCGTACAAAACAGCACTCAGTCCTGCACTAGACGTAGCTGCATACATTAGTATGTATGTATGTTGTTCTCGCCAACAATTCGGAGATATACGTTGGATTCCACCTGTCCGACAGCGATACGATACCCAGACTTCGGTTCACGGTCGGGGTTGCTAGAGACGTTAGGACCAGTGCTCAGTGGAAGATGATTCTTCCTCCGCATCACGCCCATCAAATCTTCCGTGAGACGTTTCACAGGGAGGTGTGACAATTTCCTTATTAGTCTTCGTCGATCCGGAATACCGTGCGCGCATCATAGGCTCCTCAGTCGTAATAATGTCTTGGAAAGATGGGACACTGTGGACAGCTGACTCCGCATCGATCTTCCCATTGGTACATGATGTAGACTCGCTTGCCAAAACGGCATCAGCAAAGATTGTGTAACGGAGCTGCGGCTTCCACAAAGATTTAGCTGCAAACTGTGCTCTGTTTGGTGCATGCAAGTATATGTGAGAGGGCCCAAGCGTAGAGCAGAGGTGTCGAAAGATCAGTTACCTCCGCGCGGAGACCATAATAGCCCGTGGCCTCTAATATAAATCAAACGAGGCATGGATCTGTTTTGTAGCTATCAACTTTCATCATCATCATCATCATCATCATCATCATCAGACAAAAATAAGGCTGGATGGAGACGAAACTTCAGCGTTTCCACTGCGGCATTTAAGTGACTGCTTCCTCATTAATATACTCGGGTTCCCTCCTTATTTTAGCGTCCTGAAGAACCAAATATAAGCCCTTATGAGAACAATGGCTACGAGTATCGAGGCTCGTCGCAATCCACCCTTTCGCGCAGAACATCTGGGCTCTCTGCTACGGACTGGCGAACTGCTCCAGAAGAGAGCAGCTCTTGACGAAGGGATGGCAGTTGCTGCTGACCTCAAACCCTTGGAAGACCGCGATATCAAGGAAATTGTCGACCTCCAGTTGACGCTGGGTTACCGTGCAATCACCGATGGGGAATACCGGCGACATAGTGTGTTTTCTTCCAACTTGCAGGGTAATCCATATACAGCGACATTGCAGCTGATCAGCATTCTAGTGTTCTGGGGAGCATTCTGGCCTGGCCTCGAGGGAATGACTGAGATAAAGAATCCTGCTCTAGATATATTTCGCCCTTATCTTCCCGATATTGCTGCCTTCACCGAGACGGGCCATAAACCAGGAGAGAGCGTTATCTGTACTGGCAAGATCAAGCATATTGGAAGCACATACTTGGGGGAGTTCGGTTACTTGAAGAGCCTCGTTCCAGCTGATCAGGTGAAGTACTTGAAGCTCACCTTGCCAGCGCCAAATTGGTACCATTTACGCTATAAGGAGGGCCGTGCGTACCCGAAGGACGTGTATGCTTCTGACGAGGAGTACTTCCAAGATATTTCTAAAGCGTACCAGGCAGAACTTCAGATTTTATACGACGTAGGATTGCGAAATGTCCAGATAGATGATCCTAACCTCGCGTGTAAGTAACTCTTTTTTTTTTTTCTTTTTGTTTAAAAGGTGAAGCTCGTCAAATTGACAAGCGCCGAATAGATTTCTGCAGTGAAAAGATGCTGGCGGGATGGGAAGCAGACACATCGAATAAGTATTCCGCCGATGAGCTGTTTGAAGCATATATTAAACTATACAATGACTGCATCAGTAAGAGGCCAGCAGACATGCATGTGGGAGTCCACCTATGCCGAGGCAACTTCGTCAACAGTCGGCACTTCTCTGAAGGAGGGTATGATAGAATCGCTGCGAGACTGTTCAAAGAGCTCAATGTGGACACGTTTTACCTTGAATATGACACTCCTCGCGCCGGAGGGTTCGAGCCATTGGTTCACCTGCCAAAGCACAAAAACGTGATTCTTGGTGTGATAACCAGCAAATTTCCCGATTTAGAGAACTTGTCCGAGATGAAGGCACGAGTGATGAAGGCAGCAGAATTTATTGCAGATGGGAATCGTGAATCGGTGGAAGAGGCGTTGAATCGGATGGGAGTGAGTCCGCAATGTGGATTTGCAAGCCATAGCTCCGGCAACGCCATCGATCGGGATGGTATGGTGGCCAAGCTGAAGCTTGTAAGACAGTTGGCAGACAGCATTTGGCCAGGACAGCCGTAGATGACTGGAACTCTGCGATGTGGTCTTTGCTTCTAATGACATGCCAGGGTCCTAGACGTGAAAGCTAGAGCTCACCAGGGAGAATTGTGCTTTCGAATACCAATAGTATAGTTCGTGTGTAGGACTCTGCAGCTGTACCAGAATAGCACATCTCAGTATTCAGAGGAGAGAACTTTTTACCTCGCTGTCGTTAGTCTTCGTCGTGCAAGAAATTTGGTGGAAGTTTGAGATGTCGAAGAGGCCGGGAGTTGAGTTTGGACGAAGAAAGTGATTTGATTGGCTGCAGCTTCATGTTTCAGGAGACGAAACAGACGACGATGATTGGCTGGCGGCATTAGTCATGTGAGACTGGCGCTTAACTAAGATAGGCAGGTCATTAATGCCCCTTTTTAATCACGTGGATATCTATAAACTGACTACAACTATCTATGTAATTAGCATATCGGACGTGTTTTCCGTTCAATCAATCGATTCTCTGACAATCT
Organism: Emydomyces testavorans; assembly: GCA_029449355.1. NCBI lineage: Eukaryota > Fungi > Ascomycota > Eurotiomycetes > Onygenales > Nannizziopsiaceae > Emydomyces > Emydomyces testavorans. The sequence continues at coordinate 9,422,064 of CP120628.1, forward strand.
TTTATATTGCAGGCAAAGAAGCAATCGAATCGCATCAGTATTCCTCCTAACGGATTGTCTGGCATCAGTGGCTTGACTTACTCCAAGTGAAGTGAGATTGACGGTAGGATCTCTTGTTTGAACTTTAGGACTAGCGAGCCTGCTCTCCTTTGTTGGGTCCTTGTTGACTGATCCTCAAACTACATAGCCACGACGACTTTGAGACTCTTCAATCCACCTTTACATTTTCCGAACAACCTACCGAATCGAAAATTGCTTGTGGGTAGCGACAATAGATACCGAACCAGATCGTCGAACTCGACAAGGGGCTTCACCATGGGAGGTCAAGTCTCAAAACTAATGGGCAAGATCTTCGGATCAAAGGAGATGCGTCTCCTCATGCTGGGATTGGATGCTGCGGGAAAGACAAGTGGGTGATAAGCTGGGTTTGCTGTGCTCAGGTGTCATTAATCACTAACACTGTGGTTTTAAACCAGCCATTCTTTACAAACTCAAGCTCAATCAAGATGTCACAACTATTCCGACTGTTGGTTTTAACGTCGAATCGGTAACCTACAAGAATGTCAAATTCAACGTCTGGGATGTTGGGGGCCAGGATAAGATCAGACCGCTGTGGCGGCACTACTTTTCAGGCACTCAGGGACTCATCTTTGTCATTGATTCCAATGACCGCGGTCGCATAGACGAGGCACGCCAGGAATTGCATAGAATTATTCTAGATCGTGAAATGAAAGAGGCATTGTTGTTGGTTTTTGCAAACAAGCAGGATATCAAGGGCGGTGAGTTGCTTCACCTTGGTTTTTCTGTTTTGTCTTCTTCATGCCGTGCTGACTCTTCCGCAGCGATGGATCCAAAAGAGGTGACTGAGAAACTCCAATTGAACCAACTTAAAGATAGGATATGGTTCGTCGTACCCAGTTGCGCCACGACAGGCGAAGGGTTGTTTGAGGGTTTGGTAAGATAGCCTCGCCGCATTTCCAATGCTCCAGTGCTAATTGCGTACTCAAAGGCGTGGCTCTCCAACAATGTCAAGACGCAACAGCAGCGACAAGGTAAATAACGACTCCGTCGCATACGTGCTGTCCGGTTTCTTCATCATCAGAGTGATCCTTGGCTCTCCGTTGTCGGACACTTCACTTGAACGGGATCAATAAGCCTGCCCTATTCTCCTAACTCCATCATTGTTTGTGGGAGGGCTTTTGTAATAATGACAGTTGATGTGACATGCATATTGGTTTCTTTTGGGAGCTTTATTCTCTACATCTGGTTTCACTGTTTTGTGTCTGTTGAAGTTGCAGGAAAGCTCTATACTCTTAGATGATATCCCTTTTGTTCTCATGCATTGGTTCTTTCGACCTTTTGTCTTCTTCTTTTGAGATATCAATTTTGTAATATACAATTCTGTTTGGTATTTGCAGCTTTACAAAAAGAGTGGCAGATGGACAAGCTGAAGATAGATTTACTATCAGGCAAACAGCTATCCTGAACACCTTTCACTCGAAAAAGGACCCGTTCACAGTCGCCAGATCCAAAACATCTCTAGAATAAACCATTTACATAGCACAAGGGGTATCATAAATCCGACCTTTCATACAGCATATAAATCACCAATCGAGTCCTTCCTACCTCCCCACCATCCGATATCTCTCTCTCGCCATGCCTCCCTCCGCACCCTCAATCCCAAACCCCTCACCCACCTCTCCAACCACTCTCGCCGGCGCGCCTCCCACCACGCAGAAGCTCGGCACCACCATTCCACCAGGCACCACCGCGCCATCCAACACCACCACGAAATCTTTCAGAATCGCCATGCACCCCACCACCGCATCCTTGCCGACGTGCACATGGTTCCCAATCGTCGCCGCTTCGATCACGCTCCGCTCCCCGATAAACACGTGGTCGCCGATCTTGAGCGGGTAGTACGAGTGAACGCCGCGGTGGAGGCGCGACGGAGGGCGTAGTAGACACGAGCGTGAGAGGTAGGTGTAGCGGCCAATGCTGACCGCGATCGATGGGGTGTTCGGGTTGGCGTTGGCGTTGGGGTTGCTGCTGCTGCTGCTGGGCGAAGACGGTGTGGCTGGAGTTGGGTGCTGTTGGCGGTAGAGATCGCCGCGGATGCAGACGTCGGCTTGGATGACGGTTTTGCCGCCGAGAATGATGTGTTGGGTGCCGTGGACTTGGTTGCGGCGGGAGACTTTGTTGCCGGTGTCCTAGGAGCGAAGTGAAGTTGGCTGGTTAGTTGCAGGGCTAATAAATGCTTTGACTATGGCGATGGATCCATACAGTCTCTATGTATTCGCCTTTGATGGCCTTGGGAGGCATGATGGAGGTTGGGAATGAGTTGCATAGAAAAGAGTCGCAAGCGATGTGAAATATGAAGAGTTAGGGAGAGCCTCCTGGATTGTTTTTGCAGCAGAGTTAGTTATAGATACATATGTACATACTTTTGTTTTTAGTCAACTTACTGCAACTTGAAGAGTCCCAAAAGTTTTATCTTTTACCACTGAACATTAATAACCCTGTAAAACTAGAATAATGTGATATAAGTTTATATTACTGGAGTTGAATCAAAGATGGCCTTTTTAGCAGCAATATGATGACAAGCACCACCTGTGGCAGTAGTTCTGGAAGGGGAAACCTATTTAACAGTTGATTTCAACCTCAAAGGCAGCTCATATATGAGAAAGAAACAATGCCCCATGCTGTCCCTGGTTTCCAGAAGGCTTCAGCCACAAACATGGAATTGATGAATGGAGCAATAGTAACAGGAACTTAAAACTAGGAAGAGATGATAATGTCATCCTCAAATGGGTTGAGCTTCCATGACAAATTCACCACATACTTCTAACATAAAAGTGTCAAACTCTTGGGGCCGTCTTGTCGCGCAGCTCGGGAAGCTCTCCATCAAAGTGCACTTTGAATGCTATAAATCCATTAGCATAAAACATTACCAAGCCGTATGCAGATACGTGAGAAATGATCTTACTCATTGGAAATACAAAATAACTTCCTTGGTCCTCACGCATGTAGATATAGAAGCCACCCGGTCTCGGGATCTTCTTTAATTCGCCCTGCGGCCCCGGCGCCCGGCGCAAGTTCTTCAGTTTTCCGATCACGCGCAGCATCGAGGTCAGAGCCACCATATTTGCATCCCTGCCTAAGCAAGTATGAGGTCCTTCACCGTAATGTATATAGGACTCAAGTGGTCGGTCGAGACGGACTTCGTTGGGGTTTGGAAAAATATTAGGGTTACGGTTAGCAGAAACGAAGCTCACGAAAACTTTGTCACCTGCTTTGATGGAAACGCGGCGACCGTCGTCGTCATCAATTTCCATGGCAGTGGTGGCTTCACGATAGGAACCAAACGTGCCATTTAGACGGATGCCTTCCATACAGTAATGAAGGAGTTTGTCGTCAGATTCGGGGGTGTCAACTTGAGCGAGGCGTTGAATTTCAGGAAGGTGGATGCATCCTTCCTTGGAGAGATAGTAGTCCACTATTTGGGTGAACTAAGCACTCCAGAGTGGTCGTATAAGTACATATATATCTGCAGGCAAAAATTTGACTCGTACATAAATTGTGCGAAACTCACCACTTGTGCTTGATTTGGAATCATCGCTCCGGCCGTTGGCATAACCTGCGACCAAGTTATTTCCGAAACTGTCAATCCGCTTGCCAACAATCTTCGAATCATATGAATTCCATAATCCTTTAGCGCAGTGTCGTTCTTCCGGAATCGATCCATGACCCCCGAAATAAATGTTGTAGCTTTCACACTTTTGATGTGAGCTTCGACAATCTTTCCCAACTGCTGTGCAACAGTGCGAGCCGCTTGTCGGAGAGGGAAAGATTTTGCTGGGTCAAGGTCGAAGAAGATACACGTAAAGATGAGACACATGATCATAAACATTTCATGTTCGCTATATATGCCTCGAGGGTTGGTCTCGGTTTTCAAAGGAAGTGAGAATATATTAGACGCGAAATGAACATGGGCGAGATTACCAACGCTACAAATGCTGTCAGCCAGAAGAACGATTGCTTTGAGTGGCAAACTTACTCCCGGGTAATATCAACCTGATTTATTCCGCCAATTTTGCATGATTTTTGGTTTATGAGTTTGATGGTGATATCCTCATAGAACTCCTTAACCTGCTGCTTCCATTGCTCCTGGTAGAGCGCTCTTCCCATCATCTGCCTCTGTTTCGCATGTTTGGGCGAGTCTCCCGAGAGCATAAAGTTCAACCCTTCATTACCGAATAAGAATCCGGTGGCCTCGCCCCATGTCACTCGGAAGTCTTGCGCATTTTCTAGGATACTTTTGGCTCCCAGATAAGATGTCAGATTGACACGAGGGGGAATAAATGCTGGCTTGTCCCAGGAGTAATGGGTTTCCCTGCCTAAGTTCTCAAAGATTTTCTTGTTTTCACTTGGGATCGTCATGGGATAGTGAGCATAGATGGAATCTGGCTTGAAGTGGTTTGGGAAGGACCGAAGTATTAGCTTGTAAAACATGCAGCCTTGGTTGACACTCAAGTCATAGTGAGTCTCCGAAAAGCCCCAGTTGGTAAGGTTCTTGGAATGGTAATCAGTCTGTGAGAACTAGGTTAGTAAACTTCTCGAAAGGTGACGATGGAGACGCCATACGGTATAGAACCTATCTCCCCGAACCAACGCAACGGCATCTGAGAGAATCGCCCGGGATAACGTATACGTGGGACAAATTCCAGCACCAGGAATCATGGGGATCTTAGGCTCCTCTGCAACAATTCCAGGATAAAGCTCGACATGATCTGGATGCTCATATAGATGGCGAAGTTGGTCCGCAATGTGTGGATCGGAGTTTATTTCCTCGAATGTCGTGTATTCTTTTAATCCGAAGAATTTTCGGAATTCATTGAGTGACCCACATCCCCATTTACGAGCTTGTTGGATTCCGAGAATTTCAACTGCTCGAAGAGCCTTTGGGACGTTACGTGGACCAAAGGAACCTGAAAGATGTCAGGATCTATCGTTGAAAGAAAAAAGAAAAGAACCGAAAGACCAAAACACGCACCAGCAACTTCTTCAATACTCTCTGTCATTACTTTTACAAGCTCGTCATCGCTGAAACGACCATCGGACCCACGTTGTAAGCCCGCAAAAGATCTCTGGGTTGGATCTTTGGGCAATTCCATCTGCCACTTTTTCATGCCCATCAGAAGATCAGGCATTGTGACGTTCTCAGCGGACTTTCCAAAAAGCTCTCGGTATATATCCTCTGTCCACTTTTCGTCTTGCTGCCCGATGCAAGAATGCCACCGATAGGCTAGATTGAATTCGATGGAGCATTGATTGCCCACTCCACTGGCGGCTGCTTCTGGTGCTGAAGATTTACGCATGTTTACCCGGGGGTCCTTGACAAGTTAGTATGGTACTCTAAAGCGAATTTTTTTTTCTTTGGCCATACCAAGCACCAAGTAGTGTTACTGCGCGTTAGGTTGATGATAGTTCGTACATAGTCGTACAACGTAATGTTGATGTAAAGGCCACAGGTAACTCTGTTCAATGTCAGTGACAACGCGGCCTACAGTGAGAGTTCACATTCATACAGTCGGGCAGTTTGAAAGAGATCATTATCATATTTCGCCCATGCCTTGGCAGATTCATCAGGTGAAAGCCCAGATCTCGGCTTGTTGAAGCGACCTCCTTCGTTGATATGAGCAAGCTGTTCAGCCGCATAATTATGAAATCTAGTATTGTCAGCCTCCGTGAACTTGTACTAGTACGAAGATAAGCTTACCGGTTTAACATGACAAGAATAACACTACAAGCGGGAGGAAGAGCAAGCAGTCTCGGTTCCGAGAAGCAATCAGGTTTTAATTTTCCGTCTTTGAAAGTTCGCATTTGATCCTGCTCTTCCTGATTGTCGCCATACAATGTCGACAGATCAAGGTAGGAAGATGTCTGGGAAATGTTTGGATCTCGATGGTCGGTTTGGAATAGGTCTTCCTACATCAATACAGTTCTTCGATATAGAGGAGGAGAGTTATTTACCGTGAATGACCAAAGATGCCCACGCGAAAAATACGCTGGAAACGCCATTGGGATGGGGTTTAAACTTCTCTCGTGCGTAAATGCTGTCGAAGATTATCCCTGGATCGGGAAGTGCACCAAGTTGAACGGTGGACGGGATAATTGAGCGAGCGTAAGGAGTGTTTGCTGCACCAAGCTTTGGAAAGAGGGGATTGTTATTTGAGCCGTCTGCGGATCGGTACCTGTATTCGTCGCCCAGGGAACTAATGAATTCTGTCAGTTATCGAAGAAAATAAAAGGCTATCTATCACTTCATTCGTACGAGACTGGGGGATGTGGCAGAGTATCCCAAAGTTCGGTGACAAACGCGTTTGTTAAATCCGACTGCATTTTTGATTGTGGAGGTAAGCCAGCCACAAGCTATCCGGATCGAGTCAGTCTATAGCAATGCTTCATAGGAAAATTGTGGAAGAAATCGTACTTGGATCACGCGTTCCATAATATAGGTCTTGTCATCAGTGAGCTTCCCGGACTTCTTGCTCTTTCTCACAGCTAGGAGAGTTCCCCATCCCCGGGGCCCCATCGATTTCAAATCTTGAAAGAGGGATGTGGTCGTTTTCGGCCCATCCAAGTAAGATCCATTGCCAGATTGTTTTGGCAGCGGACGCCTGGCAGCATGGATCAATTGAGCATACTGTTTAAACGTACTCTCCACGTCAGGCCGTTTGACGCGACGACTGTTGCCATTGATGTGTGCAGAACCATTTTTTGCGGGTTTACTCCTGGCAGTCACTCCATTGTCATGGCCAGCGCCGTTTGTGGCTCCATTTGTGGCCAGGTTTGCAGCTCCGTTCGCTGCGGACATTGTCGCCGAGTAAGCGTTTACGGAGGTTCAATTTCCAATAAATAAGTAGCCAGCCCTAGGAGAAAGCCGCAGCGGAAAACACGTAGAGATATGGATTTCAATGACAAGAAAAATACAACGAAAGAAAATAAGACAAGGAAAGAAAATAAGACAAGGAAAGCACCAGGGGTATCTTCAAGCTCCAAAAAAAAGCGTAGGACATGGAGTCACTGGGCAAAGCTGCTCAATTTGTATAGGCGAGCCACGCCGTAATGATACTTGCAGCTCAAAGCGCACTGGCATTGCAATTGGAGTGCCAGACTTCCATATCAGCGCAAAGAACGAGGAGTGGTCAAGTCAAGATTCTGAACTCGTCCAAAAATGGACATGGCTGGGCTGGACAGCCCCTCTATGCTGTCCTGATTGGCGTTGAGGTATGTCAACTTCAAGCCACAGGAATATAGCCCACAACGAGTTCATTGGGTTGAAGGCAGGGATGCCCTGTTCGATCATCACGACAGCGATACTTGTAACGTCTCGGCTGCAGCGGGAATGCGCTGGAAGGAACTAGAGTTAGAGTTAATATGGTGACTAGTATGTGTGTAGCCCTCAGTAGCGGTGGTTACTTTGCATGCTGATGTGATAGAATCGAAGAGCTGTTCGGAGAGTGGAGAGGGAAGAGAGAATGGTTGGTGGAATGGATGGAGATGCAGAGATGATAAATGGTGATGATGATGGGAGGTCGTCAAATTACTCAATCGGGCAAAGCGCGTAGTCAACTACTTTCCGGCTCTCAAGCGAGATCACAAGACTTTCCACCTTCAATCTCATTTCAATCAACGACAACAACAACACTTCAACCGTCGACTCTCCATCATCCATCCAGCTTCAAGAGATGTTATCAACTTGGGATGTCCTCATTCTATTCTCACAGCATCTGAGAGGCACCATGCAGATGGACTCAATTCACTCCACGCGCCTTGGCAGATCTGCATCTCGAGAAGTCTTCAATCGCGTTCCCAAAGCCGAAGCCCCATCGGAAAACTAGCTTAATCGTCCACCAATTCCAAAGCGTCCAATGACGAACCAATCGACTGGGCAATCGATCGATTTTGCTTTTGCCCAATGCCCATCCTCAATAATACGAGATTTCCAGCCAGCCTTTTTTTGCTCGTGCAGGAGTTATACATACAGTTCACCTGTTGTGGAATCATTCGCTTCGCACTCCATGATACTGGCAGTAAGTGCATACATGCTCTATCGATGTTGAAGGCGTTGGCAAGGTTTGTGCCCTATGAATTATCTCGATTGACTGTGGTACGAAACCCGTTGCGTTCTCGTGGTGCGGACTACCGCTTGTGCAAATGCTCGTGGAACACTGCAGCTAATAAGATATCCGGTAACTAGTAAACCTGGCTCCTCCATCTGTGGAAAAAGAGCCAGTCGCTGATCTCCCATCGCCAATCTGAAAAATCTCACCCGCCACCTCCGAACTATCGATTCCAAAAGTAACTGAGCTGCCAGTTTCACACAAGCCAGCCAACCATCACTATGGATTGCTTGCAAAAGTCCCTCCAAACTTGCTATTATTTATTAACCAACTGATAAATCTGAAATCCGTGCCGATCATCAATGATATTTGGGGCACAAGATAGTGATCAGCCCCTTTCAAAGATCTTTCTGCTTATTCCCCTTAAGACTCTACGGAGACCAAATGGAGACTTGGACCCAGTACTCGCATTTGGCTAGCCAGGCTTGGTGAAGGCACTGGCGATACTGACGATGGTTCTGGTAGCTTTCACGCTCCGTCCCAGCGAGACGCTGCGATCAAAGGCAATGGGCATAAAGAATGAGGAGAGTGGGTACTTTTGCGGGGCACGAAATATATAACCACTTAAAGACAAATCGAGCGCGCAAAGCTTAAGTCAAAGCACCCCGGCCTTGATGTTGAGCCAATCGGAAGACCTGATATGCAACTGAATGCTCGATTTATTCGAATGCTGATTTTCAAGCACTGGGTGCCCACTGGTTCGTCAGCGGCAACAATTGCACTTTCCGCAGAACTTGCCAGGTTTTGAACAGAAACCGCGGTGCATAAATATTCTGTTGATCTATCTTGCGAGGATACGTTGGATATTTGCATTCTTCATGTTTGAATTCCTATTAATCGGGCCTTGATCAACATTATTGGAATGTGTGAATTCCCTCGTGGTCACAGAAGCTTAAGCCGTCGCTCCAGCCATGAGCCAGATCTCCGAATATGCACCTCGCCTACCACCTAAAACATTTGTCCTATGCTTCGATGGGACGGGAAACAAGTTCTCTGGCACAGAAGCTGATTCAAATGTGCTGAAAATCTTTCGGGTCAGTTTGGAAGCCGTTTTCCCTCGTCACATATGGTAGCTAAGACTAATGATGGGCATAGATGCTGGATAGAAACCAAGGGCGGCAGTATCATTATTACCAGCCCGGGATTGGAACTTACGTGTCCGCTGCCTCGCTCTCTAACACAGGCGTGCTGTCGCGCATTAAGGGTTCATATATGAAGGCGAAAGACTCGGCGGTTGGATCATCCTTTGCCGAACACGTTGTGGGAGGCTATCGATTCCTGATGAGATATTACTCACCGGGTGACGACATATACTTTTTTGGTTTCAGTCGAGGCGCATATACAGCACGTTTTCTCGCCGAAATGCTGGACTATGTGGGCTTACTTACCGCGGGAAACGAAGAACTAGTGCGGTTCGCTTGGAAGACCTTTTCGAAATGGCAGCAAAGAAGGGGAAGCAGCGAGGAGGATAGAAAGGAGAAGCGAAGGCTGTTCAGATATATGAAGGCTTTCCGAGAAACATTTAGCCGACCGATTAAGCAGATTCGATTCTTGGGGCTGTTCGACACGGTGAATAGCGTGCCGAGCTTCGAATCTGCGTGGATGCAAAGAAATAAATTTCCTTACACCGCGAGAAGTTCGGCTAGAATTATAAGGCATGCAGTGGGTATCGACGAACGAAGAGCTAAATTTCGGCAGGATTTGATATCTGAATGTCGGCATTGCACAGTGACCCACTCTTCAGCCGCACAGAAGTATAACCGCTGGAGGCATCGGGAGGACAAAAAAAAGGGATTGGCACGGAGGCATATAAATGAACATGTCCATAATGGTAACGGGAAATGTGATGAGAACGGACACAGCAACGGGCATGATGAGAGTTATAGACCACGATCGCCTAGTCGGACCGATTCCTACGAAGCAGAGGACCGGTATCGCCCATCAGTGGGGCAGAGAAACTGGAGGGATCACAGCACGCATTTGTCCACTCATCTGCCTGGGGACTTGGATTTTGAAATTGCATCTGCCCAAAGTGGTATCTCGCAGATATCGTTACCACAAGACCATCTTTTGGAGTGCGACGACGGAGCGCAGGATATCCAAGAAGTGTGGTTCCCAGGTGGCCATGCCGATATTGGCGGAGGCTGGGAGCTAATGCCTGGTGAGAAGTGGCCTCTTAGCCATACACCTTTGGTGTGGATGGTGCAGGAGGCACAAAAGGCTGGATTGCATTTTGATGAACGCAAACTCCAGCAGTTTAAATGCGACGGGCCATATGAAAGAACCCCGCAGGGTTATGGGGTTGAGAAGCCTTCAGTCATTATAACCGACGAAAACGGAGCACATCCTTCCCCAGAAGATCTTGATTCGGATGCGCCGCAAGCGGCCCTCAATGAAGACTTCCACACAGCACTCCATCTCTCTAGCACGCAGGGACATCTCCACGATTGCCTCTCATTTGATGGAGGCTTATCACGGATCTCGGTGCTAGTCTGGAAGGTCATGGAGTATCTTCCATTTCGTCGGATGGACCTACAATCAGATGGCACGTGGAAACCGATTCGCTGGCCTCTTCCGTGCGGTGAGGTGCGTGATATCCCCATTGATGCTCATATTCATGTGAGTGCGATTCGGCGGATGCAGGCAGACACGAACTATCGGCCAGGAAATTTGATCGTGGGAGGTGGCGGACGAGGAGTGAGACGTGCTCCCGAACATCTAGGTACTGGGGAATGGGTGGTAGCGATGAACGAGGGAGACGTGGTGCGAGAAACATATGTGAGGAAGGACTCAGTGGCAGCATCATTAAAGATCGGGCAGCCGTAACCGGGGTTGTAGCTCTCCTACCAAGGTTATTTCTCTGATTAAATATATTTGTATACAGGCTTTTCAAATGAACTATGCTGCGAGATAACACTGTTTAATTCTGCCCTCATCGGACTGGGTACACCTACACTTGGTATGTGTTATCTCTCAACTTTGCAGCATATCTGTCGGAAATCTCAAGTTTGGACTCCAATCTGAGAAAACTCTTTCAAGATAACAATGACACCAGTGTGAGAAATAACGGCAGCAATTACAAAAGGAGTCATTGTCAGATTTTGGATGTGAAGTTTCATCCATATTGAAAGGTTGACTTTGTGCCCAAAAGAATTGCAGCATCTGATATGGTGATGGATTGGCAATGCTTCACCAACTTTAGCAACAGCAGGAGGACATCTTGAGTGTTACACTCTAGTCTTGCGTTAGATATGTTATCTCAATGTGAGCGCAAGCTGAGAATAGCAAATCCAATGCTAACCGTTGGCTTTTATTAGATTGTTGTATAGGAAAGGAGAGAAAAACCTCTGCATGGGATCATATACAGAAATCTCACCATGTCTTGCAATTCAACGCAACACAACAATGGAAGAAATAAATTGACAGCAATTGGGACCAGCTAGAAACCCCCAAGACCAGCTATCATGTAGCTGATCGTTTGACATGGTGGTGCTTCTATCTTCTGGGTGAGCAACTCTGGCATCTCTGCTGGTCAACACCTACAACTGAGGAGTTGTGCAAGGATCTCTCAATCTTCTTCTTCTTCTTCTATCAATATGCTTATTCTATGAGAATATTGTGCTATTGTTCGCTATTCACTGCTTGGTCTTGAATGCTGGGCCTCTCAGAATCCCAGTGTCAACACATTCACCTCCCAATCTAGCAGCCTGTCACAAATCCATGGCATGGAAACTTCCACCTCTTTGCTGGCATCGTCGATGCTGGAGAGGGAATATTCCTGGCTTTTAATGAGTCTCCCCCAGCTGCAGCATTGATTCTTCTTCTTCTTCTGTTTTTCTTCATCCACAAACACTTGCACATTTCATTTACTAGCAATTTAGCCCTTCAACCTCCAAGGCAGAACCATCATCTTGACATTTTATCAATTTTCGGATACCCAAGTCTTTCTTCTTTCTTAACAGTGCGTGGCTACTAGAGTCAGTAGCCTTGTCTCTCATCATGATCAGCGTATTTCTCGTTGTTGCCTGCCTCGCAGCTATGGCTCACAGTCATATGCAGCTATCCCAGCCGTTCCCCATTCGCAGCCCATTCGACAAGCAGGCTACCAACAAAGACTACTCGTACACTGCCCCTCTCAGGCCTGACGGTTCCGATTACCCATGCAAAGGCTATCACAAAGACCCTTTCCGCGCCACTGCCAGATATCAACCTGGACAGGAGTATACTATCAAGATTGATGGCAGTGCCTCTCATGGTGGTGGATCTTGTCAGATTTCACTCTCGTATGACAACGGCCAGACATTCAGGGTTGCCAAGTCTATCATCGGAGGCTGTCCCTTGAAACCCGAGTATTCATTTACTGTTCCCAGCAACGCGCCCTCTGGAAACGCGTTATTAGCTTGGACCTGGTTCAACAAGATCGGCAACCGGGAGATGTACATGAACTGCGCGCAGGTGTCCATATCTGGAGAAAACAAGGAGCGCAGAAGAACTGCAGATGTCGCTTTTACTAATCTCCCCAAGGCATTCATAGCCAACATCAAGGGTGAAGGGCAGTGCAAAACCAAAGAAGGAGCCGATATCACTTTTCCTCAGCCGGGGCCGGATGTGGAGTATGGTCCCGGAGGTCAAGGAAAGTCGGACCCGGGATTTGCTTGCTCTGGCGGCAGAAACGCAACTGCCAATGGCGAACCATCACAGCCACAAGCAGCTCAGGAAAGCAAGCCGGCTCCAGCATCTGTCCCGAAACCTCAAACTTCAGCGCCAGCAGCTTCTCCAACAGATTCGACAACGTTGAAGCCCGAATCTACTTCTCCATTGCCAGACGATGACGATTCCTGCTCGGTTGCGTATACGCCGTCTTCTTCAGCAAATTCGACAACACTGAAACCCGCATCAACTTCTCTGTTGCCATCACCATCAAGTACTGGTGCAGCTGACAATGGGGATACCCCTGATGATGATGACTCCTGTTCGGCTGCGTATACGCCGTCTTCTTCAGCAAATTCGACAACATTTAAACCCGCATCAACTTCTCTGTTGCCATCACCATCAAGTACTGGTCCAGCTGACAATGGGAATACTCCTGACGAGGACGACTCCTGTTCGGTTGCGTATACGCCCTCGCGCCACCCTATTCCGACGCTCGCAACTTCCGCAGTTAACCAAATCGGCTCCACTGGACGACCTCCCTTCCCCATCCCATCAAACTCCACCAATACCACCTTTCCTACTGAAAGCAGAAATGGCACAAGTGGAGCGGGGCAATCGTGTATTGCAGGGACCATACGATGTGAGTCAGAGACTTCGTTTTCGCTGTGTGCAGGAAAAAGAGGATACATATTCATGGGCCGTGTCGCAGCAGGAACAAGGTGCCGGGGAGGAGTGATTGGCTATTAAAACTCATGATGGAGCAGCGTAAAAGGTGTTACCGTCGCTGAGGTCGGGAACAGCGATTTTACTACATTGTATTTGCTGTGATTTAACGACATACATTATACATATGTATTCCTTCAAAGCTGCATTGGAGATGGATTTGGGTCACAGACTACAGCAGAAATAGTCCCTGGATCTAGTTTTTCTCGTTCCTTTTCTTGTCTTTATGCTCAATAGAGATATCTAGTGGTTGCTATAAAAGACTCTTTGCATGTAAATATGGACCTAGTTCTATGTACTGGTGAAACAAGACCTGCTGAACCTATCGAGTTTCTATTCCAGTCCTCACTAGATGCGATGTGATATGTACTAACATACACACTAAGTCGGTTACCAGCGGGGATGGCATCGATTTGACAATGTTGAGCTTCACTATCGACAACCACAGCTTCAAAGCCATCCTATTGAGAGAGCTGGCTTGCCCCGGTAAGAGTCATCCTGTGTGTGTGATTCTCACTCTCTGCAATCATGGCCTGTGGCATCCTCCTGAAGAGATTCATCTCCTCTACACCTATTACCGCGCCCTGCTCACGGCGCTCGTTTTCAACATCATTCGCTCGAAATGCCACTTGGGGATTCATTGGTGTCGGCCAGATGGGTAAGTGTCGATCTCCCCTGTGTGGCCTCAATGGACTGATGAAGTTGGTCAACACGCTAGGTTATCCCATGGCCAGAAATCTACGCGCAAAGATTCCCACCGCAGACACTCTCGTCATCTACGATGTCAACCGTGATGCCACCCAAAGATTTCTTACTGAGCACAAGGGCAAGCCGATAGAAGTAGCCTCCAGTCCCCGTGAACTGGCGGAAAAGTCGGTTAGTTTCGAGCCACTGTCACAATCTTATCCCAAATAAATCGAAAAGTGCGAGCCTATACAAGAGAACCTGGCTAATATATGTGCGTGTGCTAGATAACTGTTATAACCAGCCTTCCTGAACCGCAGCATGTCAAAGGCGTCTTTCACGCCATCCTTGAAGACCCCTTGCCCCCGCTGACAAAACAACGCCTCTTCATCGATTGCTCCACCATTGACCCGGCCTCTTCGCGAGAAATCGCCAGTGCAGTCCATTCCACAGGCGCCGGTCGATTTGTCGACGCTCCTATGTCGGGAGGTGTAATTGGGGCGACAGCGGGAACGCTCACATTCATGCTTGGCGCTTCCTCAAAGGTTCCCGGGTTGGTTCAAGAAGCAGAGAAAGCACTGCTCTTGATGGGCAAAAAGGTGTGGCACCTAGGAGAACAAGGAGCTGGTCTCTCCGGAAAGCTCGCGAATAACTACCTCCTCGCCATCACCAATATCGCTACAGCAGAGGCTATGAATCTCGGGATCAGGTGGGGTCTGGAACCCAAAACCCTCGGTGAGATGATCAACTCCTCTACCGGCAGAAGTTGGTCCAGTGAAGTCAACAATCCGGCTCCCGGGGTCGTGGAGTCCGCGCCAGCCTCTCGCGATTACTCAGGAGGATTCGGTGTGAGTTTGATGAAGAAGGATCTCAGGCTGGCGGTCGAAGGGGCAAAAGAGGCTGGGATCCATTTGGAACTGGCAGCGAAGGCCCAAGCCGTGTATGATGCCACTGAAGCAGCTCACGGTGGAAAGGATTTTTCAGTTGTTTATAAGTACTTACAAGAACACTCACGTTGACCAGGGCTGTAAATGTGTTTCCATCCATTTTCCAATCTTTTAGAAGTATGTACATACATACCCAGAATGCTCGAACTCATATATCACGTCATCAACCCGTGGATTCTTGTAACTACCTAATGTACATAGTTAACCACCAAAATCCATAGGATCTCACCACAAGAAGTCAAACCATCTTGACTGCTCCAATGCCAGTCTCAGTACAGTTCAGGCTTGTTGATATGGAGACAGACAGGATAAGCATCTTCGCTCTGTAGTTGGGGATCTCATTTGGAATCGTGCAGTTGGTGTGCCGCACAAGTTGCGCTCTGTCTTGAGATATCTACATATCTTTCCACCGCACCATCTCCCAGCTCCAACAATACAGCTACTTCATCACATCACCATGGCATATGTAATACCTCTTCATCATGCCAGCAGTGTCAAAAATGCTATCAAGCTACAATTCATGAGACCAGGCGAGGATTGCTTGGTGGTTGCGTGCGTTCACCTCCCTGAAACTCTTTCCCATTTGCGCATACTAAACTTGAAGATGCTGATGAACTACCCGTCTGTTCTGAGAATAGGAAATCCAATCGTCTCGAATTATACACCTCAACCCGCGATGGCCTCGTCCTGCAACACGTCAAAGCTGTCTATGGCAAAATCTCCCTTCTTCAAAGGATTCCACCTCCCCAGTCCTCCAAAACAGACTTACTGTTCGTTGGAACAGATCGCTATACGTACTTTACCCTATCATGGGATCCATCCACCAGTCAACTCCGTACGGAGCAGAAGTATGTGGACATGTCAGACCCATCGATGAGAGATAGCCAGAGTGGTGATCGATCGTGGGTTGAGCCATGCGGGAGGTTCCTGACGCTGGAGATATACGAAGGCGTTATTACAGTAATCCCGATTGCCGAGGAGCCATTGGCACGTCTACCACTATCGGACGTTCACGCGTCCGGGCTGCCCGAGGAGCAAGGACACCTTGGAGAGCCGCATCAAGCAAGGATAGAAGAGCTTTCCGTTCGCTCAACCGCGTTCTTACATCAGGACCCAGCACGTCCCCCGAGGATGGCTATTCTCTACGAAAATACGCAGGGTAGAGTCAAATTAAAACTGCGAGATCTCCTGTATACACGGGGCATTCTTGGGGGAGAGGCTAGCGTTGCCGAATTCAAAAATGTACACGATCTTTATGATGATCTGGAGCTCGGAGCTGATCACCTAGTACCAGTTCCATTGCCTCTTGGTATGTGACTCCCTCAATGCCACTTCAAGGCTACTTGATCCCTATGTAAGGATGCTTCGTGGTTTTCTGTCTTATTAATGGATACCGCTAGGTGGTGTTCTTATCCTTGGAGAGAAATTCATCAAGTATGTGGATGTTATCAGAAATGAAACTATCACACGGCCGCTAGAGACGAATACAGTATTTGTGGCCTGGGAACAACTAGATAATCAAAGATGGCTTTTAGCTGATGACTATGGGCGATTGTTTTTCTTGATGTTGATCCTCAACTCTGCAGGCACTGTGCAGAGCTGGAAGGTTGAGTTACTAGGAGAGACGTCCCGTGCCTCTGTGCTCGTCCATCTCGGTGGTGGAGTGGTATTCTTGGGATCTCACCAAGGTGATTCTCATGTAATCAAGATCATGGAGGCTTCGTTTGAAATAATTCAGACCCTCTCCAATATTGCGCCCATCCTGGATTTCAACGTTATGGACCTAGCAGATTGTGGAGAGTCGTTAACACACGAATTTTCTTCAGGACAAGCGCGAATCGTAACCGGATCGGGAGCTTTTCGTGACGGAAGCATAAGAAGCGTGCGAAGCGGAGTCGGAATGGAAGAGCTGGGTGTGCTTGGATCGATGGAACATATAACTGAACTATGGGGACTTTCAGCGCTTTGCCCAGAGGAATTCTTTGATACCCTACTTCTGAGTTTTGTGGACGAATCGAGGGTGTTTCATTTCTCGCCGGAAGGCGAGGTTGAAGAGAAGGAGGAATTCCTTGGATTGCTGTTAGACGAAACAACCGTCTACGCCGTCAACCTTTCGGGTCGCCGCGTGTTGCAGGTCACGGAGAGCGCGGCGAGAATAACAGAAGCGGAAAGCGGGATGGCATTGTGGGAATGGCGCTCGCCCCCGTCTCAGAAGATAACAGCCGCTACCGCCAATAAGCAGCATCTAGCCTTGATGGTGGGCGGCCAAAAGCTTGTCGTATTCAACATCGCTGGCGATATCAAACTTTCAGGAACGAAAGTCTTCGACGCCGATAAACAAGTCTCTGGCGTCGCACTTACCGCATCGCCGATTCAATTGTGTGTTTTATGCTTCCCTCAATCAGCGGAAGTCGTCATTATGAGCCTCACAGACTTAAGTGTGTTGCATACGGAGACCCTTGGCGAAGCAGGAGATGCCGTCCCTCGCTCGGTGCTGGTAGCAAATATGGTTCCAAATAAACCACCTACCCTTTTCGTTTCTATGGCTGATGGGAGCGTCTTCTCATTCGCGCTCAGCGCGGAAGACTACTCATTATCGCATATGAACAAGCTGGTTCTTGGATCGGAAGCCCCAGTCTTCAAGCTATTACCGCGAGAAAACGGGCTTTCCAACATTTTTGCGACTTGTGATCATCCTAGCTTGATCTATTGTTCCGAGGATAGAATAGTTTACTCCGCTGTCAATTCGGAAAAGACAACACGAATCTGCCACTTCAATGCACAGGCATATCCAAGAGCGGTTGCTGTTGCAACTCCTGATGAACTCAAGATCGCACTTGTAGACACCGAGCGAACTACCCAGGTTAAAACACTAATGATTAACGAAACCGTTCGAAGGATAGCCTACTCCCCTTCAGAGCGAGCCTTTGGAATTGGAACCATTCAGAGAAAGCTAGTGGAAAATATAGAGGAAGTGAAAAGCCATCTAATTCTCGCTGATGAGATAATGTACCGCCAACTAAGTGTGTTTGATTTGAACCCAAATGAACTCATCGAATGCGTTATACGTGCTGAGCATCCAACATTTAACGGTGAACTGAACAACGGTCGCACCAAAGATATCTTCATCGTTGGTACCTCAATATTAGACGCACCAGAGACTGAAGAAGGTCGCACAAAGGGGAGGATACTCGTATTTGACGTCGATGCGAATCGGGAGTTGCGGAAGATAGCTGATTTCCCTGTTCGAGGCGCATGTAGAGCGCTGGGCACGATTGGTAACAACAAGATTGTTGCTGCGCTGATGAAGACAGTGAGTCCGCCAGTCCAGTCTCCTTATAATCTATTAACACTTCAGTAGGTCGTCGTGTTAGATATGAGGAAGGGCAGTATCAACAACATCGAAATGGAAAGAGAAGCGAGTTATAGGACGTCAACAGCGCCTGTCGATCTTTGCGTCACTGGAAATATCATCACTGTTGCGGATCTGATGAAAAGTATCTCGCTTGTTGAGTACAGTCCGGGAGAGGCGGGCCAACCAGGTGCTCTCAAAGAAGTTGCCCGGCATTTTCAAACATTGTGGGCAACTGCTGCAGCGCCCGTGGCAGAAAACGAATTTCTCGTCGCTGATGCAGAAGGAAATTTGGCGGTTTTGGATAGAAACCTCACGGGTGTGACAGAGGACGATAAGCATCGAATGCAAGTAACTAGTGAACTACGGCTGGGGGAAATGGTCAATAGGATTCATCCTGTCAGCCTCCAAACCTCCCCAGCGTCGCCCGTTGTTCCCAAAGCCTTTCTGGCTACGGTACGCTAGACTTTTAACACCCGTATTTAACTGCTATCTTTAACTTTTTTTTACTAATCGTAGTTCGCAATAGGTTGAAGGCTCGATCTACCTTTTCGGCCTCATTTCCCAATCTGCAAAAGATCTCCTCATGCGTCTACAGTCTGCCCTCGCAAGCTTTGTTGTTAGCCCCGGCGAGATACCCTTCAACAAGTATCGTGCGTTTAAGAATGCAGTGCGCCAGGCGGATGAGCCGTTTAGATTCGTAGATGGCGAGCTTATTGAACTGTTCCTGACTTGTCCGGTGGACGTACAAGAGGCTGTTTTGGGAAGAATTGGCGGTGTTGAGAGAGGAGTGAGCCTGGCACAGGTGAAAGACATGATTGAAGGCCTGAAGAGGATGCATTAAATCAAATAATGAATGACTTGATCAAATTACTGTGTAAAAAACAAAGAGAGAGAGAATGGCTTTGGCAGGGTGTGATAGACAAAGTGTCTCGTGAAGCAATGGTTGTCAAAGTTTTGAATCAGGCGACACTTTGGGGTGTATATATATGTATGTATATATATAAAAAAGTAGACAACATGTATGTATATTACTCTTCATCTTCCATAAACATACTATACCACCCATAATCGCGTTTGCTATGCAACTTCACAAACTGCTTGTTTTCCTGATGGTATGCAGCTTGAAGAGAACTCACAGTCTTCAAGTGGCACTCTATTCCCACTGTGGATAAACTGGGAGGTAATTCTATGCCAGATAAGCAGATTTATCAGCATAGTCACTGATGGAGTTTCGCATTGGTTATCCTCCCCGGATTTGACTTGTTCCCCATATTCTCCGTTCAGCGAGGGCCAACAGCACTAGGCGTGGCCAAGCGTGGTGACTGTGGACTGGCTGTACCTTTCACAGAAATAATCGCCACGTAATCCTTTCCTTACACCTCTTTCCCATCAAAAACGGTGCCTTGGCTCATTCATCGTCATCTTGCCGTTAGCCTGCAGCTTCATCATAGCTATGTCTGCCACTCTTCTTAGCCATACTGGTCCCATGTGACGGACTTGTCACTCGTCATTTCCGGCTTCAGTGATGTTCGTCATCTGATCCACCCTGTGGCTCCTTCAACTCAGCGGGTTTGCCATCAGTATCCATGTATGATCGCAAAACGGATTCTACGCCAGCATTTCGCCGTCCGAGGAGCAGGACGTCGGATGATTGCACTTTAGTCCGGCGGGCATGCCTGTCGATTGAGAAAGACCCCGCAATTAGTTTCACAAAGCAGCATACTTAGTCTAGTCGGTAAACTGAGTATCATAAGCAATAAAATAAATGCAAAGCGAACGCACCTTGCAAACATGATCAGATCGTCTGTCGTTTCACCTAGACAAGTGAACATCGGGATTAGAAGCAAAACACCAACGGATGCAAAGCACGGCATAGAGGACGAGGCGCACTGATGAGTTCCCACACCATCTCAGTCATTGCAATAAGAAATGATGGTGTAGGGTCGACACCATCGGCTTTCGCCTGTGCATGTACGATTGGGCGCAGCGCCTCCCATAGTTCAGCTTTTCGTCGCTATCGATTCAAAGCCAAATCAACAAGACTGACGACTACCACAGAAACAAATTGAAACAAGCATTGGCATACTGACGCGATCTTCAAGGTGCCCTTCTTTCTTGCCCGAAGCCATCGTATGCGGGTTGTTGTTGATTCTGAGTCGCGTCTGTCAACAGGTTGCTGTAACGGGTCATCTAGCGCGCGCTTCTCGCTAGTTAACTAGTGAACTAAGCTCAAAGCGGTAACTATAGCGAGGTCGCGTCAAAAAATTCAACAGAAAAACAAAAGAAACATCACAGTGAAGCCAAAGCTGAAAGGCTTCGATTGTCCTTGTACTACGAAAAACAAATCTTTGAGCCTTTGGGCATTTTACTACCTCATTTTTTCCGTCATGGCCGACCATCCCATGCTTACCGCTCTCTACACCTGGTACACCAACTTCACCACGAATGTCTCGAGTTCCGTCTCCAATCTGACCGTCCGCGACTACATCCGGCTCATCTGGATGATTGGTGGGTATCTCTTTCTGCGTCCTTACCTCGACAAAGGTTTCCGCAAAATGTTCGAAAAGGGCGTCGCCAAGTCCGAAAAGGCAGAAGCGCAAACCCAGACCGCAGCGGGCCAAACCACATCAACAGCGAATCACCTACGCGGAGGCAGAGAGGAGGATGAGGATGAGAGTGAGGTTGAATCAACTGCTGTGCCTCAGTGGGGAAAGAGTGCCAGGAGAAAACAGAGGAAGTTCATGGAATACGTGGAGCAGGAGGCAGAGCGACGGAGGGAGGAGGACGACGATAGGGATATCGCGGATTTGTTAGAGGACTGATTCTGGTGATACTGAAAAAAGGGATACATTTTGTTTGTACCTTACAGGCGTTGACATGACTGGATATGTGAGTTGATCACTTCTACTTTCTTTCCGATGATGCCAATAAGCATCACTTGCTGGCGCCATCCATCTGTGTCGCCTCGGGTAATGGTGGAAGAATACGAACGTACATACGATGATTCATCGTTGTGAACATAGGGGCTTCATATTTCCCTGCCATATCTTCGGTTTTAAATGCTGGTGGAAATACTACTTTCTCTTTCGTACTTAAGCACCAAACCTTTTTAGGAACAGTCCTCCATGGATGCGTGTCTCTGACGTCTCCAATCCCAAGACAAGGTGACGGTTGCTATCGATGGAGAGCTGCTCTTTTAGCACATTTGCCTCGCAACCGTTGAAGATTTAGAGTTGGTTGAAAAGCTTACGGTGATAGTTCGTGGCATCAGGGATATACGCAAAGGTTGTCTCCCTTGCGAACTGCACCGGCTCCTGTATTTCTGAGAAGCTTTGTGGCCAATCTGAGGTTGGATTCTTCAGAACCACAATGTGATATTGGTAACGCCTGACTGATGGGTCGACCTGTCAACGAGGCCTCTGACATAATCGACGGTGTGGTGTTTGCGGTTAATTTGACATCATAGATTGGAAGACGCAACCATGGGAATGAGGGTGGCGCTTGCTGGCTGAATAGCACTGTCGGGAGGGTGGAGGAAAAGTTAGCAGAAAGAATTACAGATTCTACGGCGACTCGTTACCTTTGCTGTTCTGGCATCTCTCTCTTCCGTCTGAGAACAGCTACGTGAGTTCGAACAAGAGTCAATAATACAATTCTCATACTGCTCTGTTTAATAGCTCCGCCAGGACGATCACTGTCTACCTCTGTGGCTCTTTCCCGAGTCATTCATCATGGCAGGCGCTCGCGCCATTCGTGCCAGCAACTTCGTTCTTCGACTTCTTCAACTCTCTGTCTCCGTTATCATTCTCGGCGTATTCTCTTATTTCCTTGCCGTGCTTGCAGACCATGGCATACCAACTGAGAGATGGATTAAAGCTGTCGAAGGGATCGCTGGTGGTGCCACATTTTACGCTCTTCTGGCTTCCCTCTTCAGCCTTCGCTTCGGCGGCGTCCCGTTCTTTGCGCGTTTGGGTATGATGCTTGACTTTGCATTTACGGCTGCCTTCATCGCCATTGCTATTATGGCTCGAAATGGCACAGAGTCATGCACTGGCTTTGTTCATACTCCTATTGGGAACGGTGAAGCGGACCAGCCCGCCGCAGGCTACGGCCCTGGTGGTTTTGGGACAGGAGATGGAAAGCAGTTGACATATTTGCCCAGCTTGCGGTCTGCGTGCCGATTGCTGAAGGGCGTCTTCGCAGTCTCTATAATTGGAATGTAAGTCATTACAGCAGTTTATTGAGATTTGTGCCCGTGACAGGCTAATGCAATTTTTATTAGATTTCTCTTCTTAGTGTCCATCATCGCTCAACATCTCTACATGCACCATCGCAGCGAAATCAAAACCGCAAAGACCGGTCGATTGAATCTCCGTTCTGTCCTCCGATTTCCTCGTCGTCGCCGCACTCTTGGCCCCCGCGCCACTGTTGTGGACTTCAACCAAGCCAACGGCGGTGAGGACGGTACTATCCCGCTTTCAGAGCAGCCATCAACTGAGAAGACATCCCCTCACGCCCGGGTATTTGGTCGTGGTGTAAACAGTTCGGATACAAATAATCTTGCTGAGCCTCAACTAGCAGCACGGCCCGAGGATGCCAGCGGATCTAGCAACAACCATCCCAACACGTACGGATACGGCCATTCAAACCCATATTCATATGGCCATTCGGCACAGAAAATTGGAAACGATGACAATCCATACACACGTGGAAATCCTTATGGCACCGATGCATGGTCCACACCTGACGATCCCAGTTATAACTATAACCAGAGCGGTGTTGGAGATTTCGGTTACGCGTTTGGGTACGGCGATGCACGAAGTGGATCGGCTCCATATACCGCGAGGGCGGGAGAGGCGCGAAGCTACTAATTATATTGTGCTTCTTTTGGTGTTGGGTGCGAATGTTTGTTAAGAAACTAAGCCCTTGAATGCTGATAGTTTTGATGTAGGATCAGACACTCTTGCTATCATGATTCATGACTTTGAAGTGGAGTATGAAATTTCCTACACAATAATGCTATAGCAAAATTGATTTCATTATGAGTCAATTGTTTTCAGATGGCAAAAGTTCATTATATTGCACAATATTCTAGATCATTAAATGACTTTTATGATGTAGACTGACTGCTTGAAATCCGATAGAACAGAAAATTCAAAAAAAATGAGATTTAGTTCAAACTACTTCAGTTTCATTTCAAAAAACTACATAATTGATAATTGCTGAAGTCAATTTCATTAAGAATTATAAATTAAAAAAATATATTTTTTTCATCTAAAAGAATTTTAATAAAATCACTAGTACAGTTATTAATTACAAACAATTTTGTCATGATTTTATGATTTGCATGAGAAAAATAACTCATTTTTATAAAAAAATATATTTGTTAAAAGAATACATATAATTAAATTGCATGAAAAAACAAATATGTATATAAAAAACATTTTATATTTTTTATTTACAGTTTAGATATTTCATATTTTTTGTTTATTTTTATTTAAAAAAAATTTACTAAAAAAATATATATTGTAATTAAGTTTTTTTAAATTTATTATTTTTATATTGTAAAAATCAAATTTAAATAAAAAAAAATTAAATTATTAAAAAAATAATATTTTATTTAATTATTAAAATATTTAAATACAAGAATGTAACAATAAATTTACAATTAATTGTTTTAATTATTTTAAATAATTATTTATATAATAATAAATAAGTAAACAAGTTTAAAACTTCAGATAAATAATAACAAGCAGTTGTATAATAATTATATAATAAAAAAATATTAATATATAATTCAAATTATATTACAGTCACAAGATATACATGATAAAAATAATTCATTTATATAAAAAATATATATATGACTGAACTGTATGAAAAAATAAATATATATATGAAAAATATTTTATATTTTTTTAATTTAAAAAAAATTTTTTTTATTTATATTTTAAAATTTTTATATATTTTATTTATTTTTATGCAAAAGAAAAATTACTAAAAAATATAAATTGTAGTTAAATTTTTTATTTTTTTAAATTTTTTATTAAATTTATTATTTTTGTATTTAGATACTTTAATAATTGAATAAAATATTATTTTTTTAGTTATTTAATTTTTTTATATTTTTAATTATTCAAATTTGATCTTTACATAATAATAAATTTTATTAATGTATATTTGATTACATTTTTAACCAATTGAAATAATTTTTTATTTAATTAATATGATTAATTATTTATATATTTTTACTGATTAGTTGATATTATCAGTCAAATTTTTGAAATAAATATTTAAATTGAATAATACTAGTAAGAAAAATAAATAAATTTTAATAAATTTTTTTAAATTTAATTAAATAAAAATAATATTACATTTAAGCTTCAGAATTAATACAAAATATTATTTAAATAAAATGTAAAATTAAATTTGAATAAAAAATTACAAAATAATAATTTAATAATTATAATTTGATTCTGAACTAAACTGAATTCAAAAAAATTATAAAATATTTTAATTTGAAAATTGAATTTATTTTTATTTCAAAAAAATATATTTTTTTAACAAAATTTAGCAGTATGTTTGCTGAAAGAAAAATAATAAATTTAAATTCTGAAATAAAAATTTAATAAAATTAAATTATTGTTTAAAAATTTAAATATTTTTTTAAAAAATTTTGTAAAATAGTATTTTTATTTTTAAATATTTATAAAAAAATTTATTTTGAAAATAATTCAAAATTATAAAATTTTAATGATTTTATTGTAACATTAAATTAAAATTCTAAAAAATATAATATATTTTGAATATATAGTGAAGATTATCAGAAATTTTGTAAAAAAATTTATAATTAAAAAAATTAAATTGCTAAAATTTGAAAATAGTTAAAATAAATTTACTTCTTATAAAAATTTAATATAAAAATAAAAAGTAATTTTATTAAAATTATTTTATTAATAATTAATTTTAATTTTAATTACTGTGTTTGAACTGCAATTTTAATAAAAAATTTTAATTAATTATTATTTAATTATTATTTTATTTATTATTGTTATTTTTACTTTTATTAAATAAGACAATCATTTCAAAATTTGTTTTTTTTAATTATTTTAAAATTGATAATTTTTTAATTTTTCTTCAAATCTACTTGCTTGAAAAAATATTTTATTTAATTTTTAATAAAATTTTTATCTACATTTGTAATTTTAAAATCTTATATTTGTACTTAAAATTAATCATCAAATTTTATAAATCTGAGTTTAACGCAGTTTAACTCATTCATTAACTCAGTTCAGACAAATGAGCTTTTAAAAACTACTCAGCAAATAAAGCAGAATCTAGAGCTTGTAAAATCAGAAATTTGTCAGACAGATTCAACCCAGATTATTTCAAATTTATAATGTTTAATTAGTTTGAATAAAGTTTATAAAAATGTAATTTATTGCTCAATTTTTCATATTTAGAAACTGAAAAAGTTTAAATTTCTAAAATTATTTCTTATTATCATGTAAACTGTTATATTTATTATGTAAACAGTTTGATGAAGTTTCTACAAACTGCTACAAACTGCTAATGAGCAGCAGCAGATCAGATTGAGACTTTATGCTAAACATCATTAAGTATAATTTCAGAAATCTTGATACTTAATAAATATCTGAATCAGATTTTGGTCAAATTCTAAATGTCTGCAGACAAACAAAAATCAGTTTTTTAAAATTGTAGATTTTATTTAAACAGACAAATTTTCTCTAGAGTCTGATTCAATTCAGAAATTGATCAATTTTATTTGTATTTAACTTAATTATATTATAGTTTTTGAATAATTTTGTAAAAATTAAATTTTAAAATAATTTATAATATTGTAATTTTGAGTTTTGAATTTAGTTTAATTATTTATCAGTATGTATGTAAATTTATTGTTGTAAAAATCAAATCAGAATAAATAAAAATAAAAAAAATTTAAATAATTACAAAAATAATATTGTATTAAATTATTAAAATATTTAAATATAAAATAAATAAATTTAAAAAAATAAAAATAAAAAAATAAAAAAATTAATAACAATTTGTATATTTTTTTAATAATTTTTTTATATAAAAATAAATAAGAAATAAGAAATATTTAAATTAAAAAAATAAAAACATTTTACTTTTAAAATAAATATATTAATGTAATGTTATTTTAAATTTATTTTTAAATTTTTAATTTTATCAGATTTCAATGTACAACAATCAGTTTTTGAATAAAATTAACTTAATATTTTTAATGACATTAGTAAATTATAAAGTAATAAAATAATTATATTATATATAAATAATAAAATTAATCAACTTTCAGATTGAATCAGACTCTAGAAAAAGTTTGTTTATTTAAATAAAAATTAAATTTTTAAAAAATTGATTTTTGTTTGCTTATAAATATTTAAAATTTAAATAAAATTTGATTCAAGTATTTGTTAAATATTAAAATTTTTGAAATTATATTTAATGATATTTAATGTAACATTTCAACACAATCTGCTGCTGCTTGTCAGTAGTCTGTAGCAGTTTGTAAAAATTTTATCAAGTTGTTTATACAATAAATATAACAGTTTACATTATAATAAGCAATAATTTTAGAGATTTAGATTCTCTCAATTTCTAAATATAAAAAATTGAGCAATAATTTAAATTTTTATAAAATTTTAATAATTCAGATTGAGTTTGTTTAACAAATTTTCAGATTTTCAAGTTTTAAATTTTTTTTATTCATTAAATAACTTTTAAAAGTTTGTTTATCTGAACTGAATTAACAAATGAATCAAGTTAAATTAATTTTAATAAATATACAATTAATCATAATTTTGTCAGCAATAAAATAAAAATTTTATTTATTATAAATAAAAAATAATATTTTATATATATATATTTATTTTTTATATAATTTAATTTAAAATTGATCATTAAACTTTATAAACTCAAGTCTGATTCAGTCTAACTCACTCATTAATTCAGTTCAAACAAACAAGCTCACAAAAATTATCTGATGGATAAAGCAGAATTTAGAGCTTCTAGATTTGAAAATTTGCTGAACAAATCTGATCTGAATTATTTAAAATTTATAAAATTTAATTAATGTGAATAAAGTTTATAAAAGTCTAAATTATTGCTCAATTTTCTATATTTAAAATCTAAATCTCTATAATTATTGCTTATTATTGTGTAAATTTTTATAATTATTGCTTATTATCACATAAACTGCTGCTACAAACTGCTACAAACTGCTGGTGAGCAGCAGCAGATCAAATTGAGATCTTACACTAAGCATCATTATGTATAATTTCAGAAATCTTAACACATGATGAGCATTCAGATCAAACTTTGCTCAAGCTCTAGATGTTTGTAGATGAACAAAAATCAGCTTTTCAAAACTCTAGACTTTATTTAAACAAATAAATTTTTCTCAGAATTTGATCTGATTCAGAAGTTGATCAATTTTAATTTAATTATATACATATTTTTCATACAAATGAATTATTTTTGTTATATAAATTTTGTAATTATAATATTATTTTTTTATAATAAAATTTATTTTACATTTACAATATTATTATTATTATTATTATTATTATTATTATTATTATTATTATTATTATTATTATTATTATTATTATTATTATTATTATTATTATTATTATTATTATTATTATTATTATTATTATTATTATTATTATTATTATTATTATTATTATTATTATCATTATTATTATTATTATTATTATTATTATTATTATTTTAATTTTTAATATTAAATTATTTTTTTATACTTGATTCAGTAGTTCAGAACTTCAAATTGACTAAAAAATTAAAAATATTTTAATATATATAATAAAAATTGTAAAAGTAAATAAAATTATTTTTAAAATTAAATGCATTGTATTCTGTAAAATTATTATTATATTTATTTTATTTTATTCAATCTTTGAATTGTTTGTAATATAAATAAAATATAAATATTTTTTTAATTTCAAATTTTTGTTTATTATTAATTTTAGGAAATAATAAAAATTTAACAATTTATTTTAATAATCAATTTTTTAAATTTTATTAAAAATAATTTGATAAAATTACTAAATGTATTTTGATAAATTTTAAAAAATTAATATAATATGAATTTTTAATTTTTTCAAAAATTATGTAAAAGATGATCATTAAATAATTAAATAATTAAATTATTTTTTTAAATATTCAATATTTCAGTTTTAAATAAAAATATATATTTTACTTTTAATTTAAAAATTAAATTTTTATTAATATTTATTTATTTAATATTTTTTATTTTTTTAAATGAATTTTTTATTGATCTGATCTGATTTAACTTAAAATTTATTTAAAATAAATAATATTTTTTAAATTTAATTTCTGAAACAAATAAAATTTAATATTTAAAATTAAAAATTCATTAAATAAATTTAGTTGTGCTTATATAAAAATTAATAAATTAATTTAAGTTTTGTAAAATTTATATAAATTTAAAATTATTATTGAATTTTTTATATTTAGAAATTTATAAAATATAAATTTTTATAATTATTATTTATTATTATATAATTTTTATAATTTTTGTTTATTATTATTAAAATTAATTAATTTCTGAATTAAATCAGATTCTAAAAAAAACTTGTTTATTTAAATAAAAATTAAAATTTTGAAAAACTTCATACTGCTCATCTGCAAATATTTAAAATTTAAGCAAAATTTGATCTGAATGCTTATTAAGTGTTAAAACTTTTGAAATTATACTTAATAATGTTTAGTATAAAATCTCAACTGAATTTGCTGCTGTTTATCAGCAGTTTGTAGCAGTTTGTAGCAGCAGTTTATGTAATAATAAGTAATAATCATAAAGAATTACACAATAATAAAAAATAATTATAAAAATTCAAACTTTATAAGTTTTTAAATACAAAAATTTAAGTGATAATTTAAATTTTTCTAAATTTTATTTATTTTAATTAAATTTTATAAATTTTAAATAATCCGAGTTAAATCTGTCTGACAAATCTTCAAATTTACAAATTTTAGACTTTGCTTTATTTGCTGAGTAGCTTTTGAAAGTTTGTTTATTCAAACTGAGTTAATAAATGAATTGAATTAAGTTGAGCTTGAGTTTATAAAATTTAATGATTAACTTTAATTATTATATAAACTGCTGTTATAAATTGCTATAAATTATTTATAATCAGTAGCAAATTTAATTGAAATTTTACATTAAATATTATTAAATATAATTTCTGAAAGTTTAATACTTTACTGTATTTAATAAATGTTATAAATAAATTTATATTTAAATTTATTCATTTACAAAATGAATAAATTTAAAAATGTTAAAAATTTAAAACTTTAATAATATAAAAATAAAGTAAAAAAAATTATTCAGTTAATATATAAGTAGATGTAAAATGACTACTATTTACTTAATCAATAAAATAAATTAATAAACAAAACATATAATTATTAGATAAAAAAATCATCACTGATTTTTTTAATAAAGAAAAAAATTAATATATTATTTATATGTGTGTTATATTTGTTAAAATAAATTAAATTAAAACTGGTTATATTTAAAAAAAACAATATTAGTTTTTGTGAAGTTTACAGCTGAAATTTTACAATTTTTTTTATAAAAATTTTGATTTTTTCAGAGTATATAAGCTCAATAATTATTAAAATTTTAATAAAAATTTTTTATAAAAACTAAAAAACTTTGTGAAAAAAAATATTTTTTTAATTAACAAAAAACATTACAATATAAATAATATTAATTATATTAAATTTCATCACAATAATTTTATCATTTACTAAATTTTTTTAAATTAAATTAAATTATATAAATATCAATTTTCATTATTGAAGCTTTATAAAATATTTTTCTGATAGCAGTTGCTGATTTATAAAGTAAACAAAATTTGTTGAAATTATTTAATTGTGTATAATTTTAAAAAAAATATTATGTAGTTTAATTAAAAAATACATAATAATTTTAATGATTATAATGAAATTTAAACTCACAATTTTTTTATTGCAATTGTATATAATATAACTGCATCAGTCAAACAATTGTTGCTGTACTTTTTTAATTTAATTTATAAAAATTTATTTGTTATTTACAAAAATAATTTTTTTAATTAAATATAATTTAATTTTGTAAAAATAATAACAACAGCTTTCAGTAATTTAATTTTTTTTAATTTAATTATATTTATTTTTAGTAAGTATAATTTTTCTGATATCAGATTCATCAGTTTCATTAAAAAAAATTTTTGTAAAATTTTTTTATTATGTTACAGTTGTAATGAAATTTTATAAATTTATATTAATTTTATGAGTGATTGATATTGCAAATTATCATTCATAAATTATTATTAATGATCAGAAACTTTTACAACTGCTTTCATAAAATAAAATAAATTAATAAAAATATAATAACAAATTATCAGTAACATTTTTTATTAATTTTAACAATAATTGAAATTTTTTTGTGAAAATTCTTGCAAATATTTTTTTATTCAAATATATCAAATTATGATTGACTTTAATTATTTATTTTTTTGAATACTGAAAACTTCAATATTAAAATATTAATGAGTATTGATTTTTGCAAACAATTTTTATATTTTATAAATGAGTTTGAAATTATGCAAAATGAAATTATGAAATTTTCAGTAAAATTTGTTTTACAAATATTTTTTATAAATTCTTATATTAATAATTTAATAATTTTTTTTTCTGTAACAAGTTTTCAGAATTTAAATATATATTTCAGAAATTTTTTCAAAAAATAATTTTAATATTTTTTTTATAAGTAAGTATTTTTCAGCTTAAAATTATTAATTAATTTTAATAAATTTAATAAATTTTCACAATTAAATTTTAATGAATTTTGTTTGTAAATAAATTCTGATGAACTTTGCTATTTTTCATAAGCAAAATTAAATTTTAATATTTTAACTTCATTATGAAATGCAAAAATTTAATATTTATATACAAACTTCACAAGTTGTTTTTACTGCTTGTTTTATCAGTTTTGAATATTTTTTTTATTATATAAACAAAATGTAATTAACTCTGCAAATTACAAGTTTTGTATTAAAAAACTAAAAACATTTCACATTTAGAGCAAACACAATCATTTAATGAAGCATAAGCTTTCTGTGCAGATGCTCTACTTTTTGTCAAATTCAGTTTGTCATAATTTAATCAAATTTAGTTTATAAACAAACAAATAAATAAATGAATATTTACAATTCACTGATGGCACAGATAAAATCTTCTGTTCAACATACATTAAATCTTACATTCTACAACTTATATCTACATTTGATCATGAATAATACACATTTACTGTTGCAGTTTGTCTGTGATTTCACTTTAAACATTACAGCTAACTGAAACACTGCTACAAGCACAAGAAACTGCAGCAAATACTGCCATATGCATTCATTGACTGCCTTCATGAAAGATGATAATCTGTTTTGAACATGTTTTCATTGTCATCAGCTGCAATATTAGAAGTATCAAAAACATCATCAGATTCAATTTTTTCATGCTTTTCACTTTATTTCAATTTCAAACATACATCAACAATAATGCAGCTGCTGTGATTTCCTGTATTTTTTAACTACATTTATCAATGAAATCATCAAGTTTGCAAGCTGCAGTCACTGCTGTGTGTGAAAGTAAAATTACATTCACTTTTTCAGCTTCTGATTTGAATTTCTGCATGCATTGTAATTACATGTTCTCTGAAGAAAAGTTTACAGTTAAAGATTCACATTTTAATTTTTGCAATCACTGTTGTGAGAGCATGAATCATATTTGTTTACTTGCATCTTCTATATTCTTAATGATATTTGAAAAAATCATTATGCATCTAATTTCAGATATAAAACTTTACTAACATTGCAATCAGATCATTTCAGCTCTCAATTTCATGCTTGCAGATAATACAACAGTTGACAAGTGTGAGAAATGTTGTTAGAAGTTTGAAATTCTGTTAGATGAGATTGCTGAAATTTAAAAACAAGTAAAAAATGCAAATTATCATCACAAATGTCTGCTGCTGAATTTTTTGAATGCATGAAATTATAAAAAGTTACTCAATCTTAAAAAAATAAATGTTGAATGCCACAAGTGTCATGTGTTGCATTGAATTAATAAATGTTTCAAGAGCAGTAAATGAAATTTTATCTTTAACAACTGCTGCAAGAATGAGAATGTTGAGCTTTCATACTTTTGAAAATCATCAAATGTGCTGAAGCAATTACTGATGAAATGTAACTCAATTGCAAATACTTTCAAAGCATAAATTTATTGATACAACTGTGTTTTAATATTTACATTTTTTTTTTGCAATTCAACAAACATATTAGTGATGACTTCAAAATGTTTCAGATACTGAATGAGCTCTATCATCTGCATGATTCACTTTTAAATACATTGGCAAATTGGTGTTCCATCTCATACTTTTAGTTTTGGTGGTTGGTAATGCTGGTTTGCTGAGACAATGCTTGACTCTCATCAAATTTTTGAAGTTGACACTGGTATGTCTCTGATAAGAATTCACTTTTAATAATCATAAATTTCATCAATGTTACCACTTGCAAATAATATTTTTTTTGAGCTGTCAATGAGCTGATGCTGAGCATAATTTAGATATTTAATACTTTCTTCAAGCTGTATCATCAAGCATCAAACATCTCAGTGTCAACTCAGAATATTTTCAGTTCTTCATGCTATTTTCTAGTTTCATCATCTTCATAAACAGATTTCAGTGCTAGCTCTGTATTTGATTTCATATGCTCACTATTCTGTACATACTATTTATCATCTGACAGCAATGCAATCAAAGTCATTTTCAATTTCAGTAGCTAGTAAATACACACCCAACAACAACAATCTAATCAATTTTTTGGTGCAAAAGATTTTACTGATTTGCAAACACACTTCAAGCAACATGTAAAAGTGTCATTTTCATTCTCATCCATATCTGGTCTATTCACAGAGCACTTTTTCATCAGAATTTCTTTAACAGCAGCTTGTACAGGTGCAGCAGAATCAACATTTTCATTCATTACAGTATTACTAAGATCAATTGTCTCAGACAGCAGACTTGACTGCTCATTCAACATCTCAATCACAGGCTCTGTAGTTATTTGTTCTGTTTCAGACTCCAAACTTCAAATTGTCAAGCTTGTATTCTCTCTTGACTGACTGGAAGTCAGATTTGCAATTGACTCATCACTCAATGCTTCAGAGTCATTCTCTTCATTCACATTGAAATCATCTTCACTCACTCTCAAAGTTGACAATTTCAATTTTCTTCTGAACATTTTTTCAGAATTTGATGCAGAATTTTTCAGAGAAAAATCAAATAATGTGATTGCACACAAGCAGGAAATTGAAGACACATCAGCAATCATTAAACTCAATGACTTGATTTGTGCCAACTGAAGAAGAGTCAACTTCAGATTTTTCACATTGTTTCAGAAAAGTCTGAAAGTCTTCTAATCAAAAAGCTTCTGCAACATCTCATCAGCACAACTGTTTAAGCAATCTTCAACATTGCTCTTCATGCCCACATTCTCAGAAACTTGATTTTCTTATTCTGAAATTAAATCTGCAAAGAACTTCAGACTCATTCCTACAAGTTGATTCATCATTTTTTTCATACAATTATACTCCACAAAGCAATCAAATGTATTGATGCTCAAAAGTATTCAAATGTTTTGTGACTCATGTTGCCCCAAGCAATGAACACAGTTCATGATCTGAAAAATTGTATTATAATTCAGCATGAATTCAAGCATAACAACATCAGCACACTTTCAGTGAAGATTCAGCTCAATGCTGCAGATCATATAGATTGTGACAAGAATCTGCACTGTTGAGTTTTCATCATTGAATTTGAATGCAACTGTCAAACATTTCATCATAGACATTTCAGCTTGAAGTGTTGATATCTCAAATCCAAACAACAGCAGATATGCTTTGACAAAAAATTGACAAGTCAGATATGCCATAAAAACAAGTAGATGGTGTTTCCACACAATGACCACATTACAAACAATTGCCAAAAGAGTACAGAACTTCAGCATCATATTGATGATATATTTCACAATTCAAGCTCTGTTCAGAGGCATTCTTGAAATGTGATCATCTTGAATTGTTCAGCTCAAAAGCCAGATCAAGTCATCACTAGCAGTTTTTCTTCATTTCACAATGTCTGTCACCAGATTTCTCTTTCTTTTCACAGTGGTAGAGTGATACAAAAATTCCAAATCATAAGCAAGTGATGTGTGATGTAAACATCTGTAGATCTGCATATCAAAACAACCTTCAACCTCATCTATCTGTTCTTCAGAGATTTGTGTCTTCATGTGCTTCAACAGTTCAATCAACATACTATGAATAGTGGCATATTGCATCAATTGCATCACCATCATGTCACACTTCACAGTTCAAATCTGAGATCTAGAAATCTGTGAACCAATAGTAATCACTTCAAGGTCAGAATCAAGATTCATTTGAGAACCCATTGTGCATCAGAGCTGGATTTTATTCAAGATGCAAGAAAGAATCACAAGAGCATCAGCAGTGTCAATAGCATCAGATGAGAAGACTCATTCAAACAATGCAGAATTCAGAAGATGAAGATCATCATTGTTTGTCAACTCAGATGATCTATAAACCTCAACCACCAATCTCAATTCACAGTAGTTGAGGGCATTCTCCTCAAAATCATCATTGTATAAGAGAGACAACAAATCATGAAGATCCACAGGCTTATTCATCATTGGTGTTGCTGTCACAATTCAAGAATGCAGGGATGGGATGGCCTTCACCACACAATGTATGTGTGTTCAAGAGTTTTTCACAGCATGCTCTTCATCAAGAATTATTTGCTCAAACCAGTATTCATCAGGCCAGGCAGTAGATAAATCAAGATCATCATCAGCTTCATTTGAGTGTGCTGTCTGCTCTAGTTCTGGAATCACAGACTCATCATCACCAGCTTTGTTCACATGTGCTAGCAATTCTAGTTCTGGTAATATCACCCCAGCATCAGGCAAATCTCATTCAGCAATTAGGGGCTCATGTACTCAGAGAAAGAAATGCTTGTTTCACATCATGTAGCTAGAGAGGATCACAATCTTCACAGTTTCTTGTTTATTCATGTTCATGGTGAGAAATATGTCAAGAAGTTGTTGGCATGTTTTTGTAAATCATTTTCAGATAGGGTTGGATGTTCCACCTGATCCAACATGCTCATAAAAAAGCATCAGATCAAGGGCATTGGAAAAATGCTTGTGTATTTCATCAACTCAAGTGTTCACTAATTAAGAAGAGATCAGAATCAATGTCAGAAAGAATGATTCTTTTTTTTTTCTTTTAGCAGTCTCAACAGTCAGAAGCAGGCATTGAATTGTCTTTTTCAAATCAGATTCATCATCAAGAATTTCATCTTCAATATTTCTGATCTTCTGGCTCATCATCCAACAAACTTCAGTTACCTGCCACAGTTGTAAAGTTAGATCTCCCCACATAAACTTTTTGAGATCAAGCTTGAGTGTCACACAGTTATCAATATATGATGATGCTGTAGCATTTGAAGAGTTCAGCTGAAATTGTAGTTGCATAAAGTCAGTGCTTGATGAGTGAATTTCAATATCTCTGTCACCTTCAGTCACAAACTGTGTGAGTGAAGACACAGCAACAAGACAGATTGAAGTTGATGCACTCAGATCAGACTCAGAGTCATTTGAAGTTTCATCTGCAGATATCTTATAATCTTCACAATCTGCAGTCAGCATTTTAATAAGATCATCACAATCTTGCACTGTCATATGCAGAATTGATAAGTCAGCACTCATACTGTCATATTCAGTTTTGATTGTTTTCACTGAGTCAGGCTGATCATTTGAGTCATTCACTTTTGAATTGGCTTCATCTTTCACAGGATCTGGTTCAATGATGAGATCAACAGAAATTTTTTGAAGAGCCAGGATGTCCAGCAGCTGGTCAGTTTCATTCTCAACTGCAACTGACAGAGATGTTTCTTGCTCATCATCATAGTATTTGAGTTTTTTCACAAAGTCATTTTGTTTCTTACCAATCTTACTCTTTCACAATTTCCTCAAGACTTTGCATTCATACTTCAGCATATACAAGACTCTATGTACATCCTCATTGCATTTGAAATCAAAGCAGTCACACACAGTCAGAATTTCACACATCATGAAAATATAAGCCAACAGGGGCTTTTTCTTCAACACAAAAATATCATCAATTTTTGTGACATTTGCAATCTTTTTGTGATACAAATTGTCAAGATAGATGTGCATAATTCTGCCAAAGTGGATCACTTTGTCACACTGGTGGGTTGGGGCAGTAATTCCAAACAATTTCTTGTACTGATTCATAAACTCATTGATGATGCTTTCAACAGGTTCACTTCATTTTCAGGCCCTAAAGTCAGCTGTATTCCTGAAGTTAAGATAGCCAGCAAGTGCACCAAGATTGAGGTGGAAATCCTTATCTTTGACATAGACTTTGAGGTATTGAAGGGGCATGATTGTTTGAGTAGTCTTTCCTGACTTGTCTGTAGACAAGTCAGATGACACAACACACTTGAGGTGAATACAACACAGTCTCAGTGCAGAAGTGAAGCAGAGAAAAGTTCAAAAAAATTGAGTCAACACACTGCTAAAAATCTCAACAGAAAAGCAGTAAAAGATTATAAAAATCAAAGCCTCATTGCTTCTATTTGCAGGCTCTGAAAGAAATGAATTCAACTAGAGATTTGAAAGACAGAAGGCAGACAAAAAAATGCTCAGACTGGAGGCAGAAAGAGTCAACTGAAACATGTAGAAAAAAAGAAAAAGAAGAAAATCAGAAGAGCTCAGTTGAGCTGAGATATCTTCAGTTTCACTCTAACTCAATTGAAAAACACAAGCAAGGGCAACAAGGTGTTCAGTGGCATATTTCATCATGAAGAGTCAGAAAGGGAAACTTGATCAAGTAGTCTTCAAGAGATGCTCTTAACCAAATTAGAAAATTGAAAAACACATTTGGTGCAAGTCAAGAATCCCATGTGCTAACTCAGGTTGTGCAAGAACTATATTTTCTGAACTTAGCAGAACTCATTCATAAAGAATATCTTCACATAAATAAAAACAGTGAATCAGTAGTATCAAAGATCTTATATTCATTCTGATCTAAGTCTGCTTTTATATTGCTTTATCTGAACAATATATCTTCTTCATGCAAGTTTCATTTGAAACAGACATATCTGCATTATCACTGCAGTTTGTAATCAATTTATAACTAGCAGTCAACCCTTCTAATGTATTGCTTATTCACTCATCACACCATGATACTCAATGTGTCAATGATGTGTGCCATCAGGCTCATTCAAGTCAGATTCATCATGTGAATCTTGACACCACAATTTGGTTCATTACAAAGATCTCAAGAGAAATAGATAGATTGCAGATTGTGCCAGCTCAGTTGTATGTTGACACAAATACTCAGAAATCACAATAGCCATTCAACTGCCAGTATGGATTAGCAAATGATGGTAGCAACAAGTTGAACTGCTTTTTTGCATATGAAATATATCTTGATGCTCACTAAAAACCAACTGTTCAAGTTCAGCTCAACATCACACAAAAATGCTTGAGTCTTCATCAAGTGCAAATGAATTTCAAATTCTATGAACTTCACCTGGAAGATGCCTTGTAGCTAGAGTCATTCACATGAGACATATCAAGAAGCAGTTTATGATCATAAAATCATTCATAAACCAGACTATCTTCAATTTCATCAAGCTTCATCTGTACAGACTCTAGTGGTTTCACATCTTCAATATTTTTCAATCAGAATAGTGAGAGCTTCTCATCATCAAATGATGGAAATCACACTCTCTTGAAGTGTCTCCAGTCACTCTTTTTGTGCCACATACACCCACATGATCACCCATTGCACATGAAAAACTTATAGAAGAAGATAGCTTCTTTTATTGATGCTGAACTTTTTCTGCAACACATCTTCAATATTCTTGATTATCTTTCAGAGATGCTTCAGTGGCATATCAGTCTTCTGCATCTCAACAAAGCTCATCTTTCTTTTCTCCTCAAATCAATTTCTTATTGTTTGAAGTGATTCCTTTCACTTCAAAGTATCAAAGTGGTGTGGAAGTGAAGTTGATAGTTATTATTATTAATATTGAAATTATTGCTGATTTATCAGCTT
Organism: Emydomyces testavorans; assembly: GCA_029449355.1. Taxonomy (NCBI): domain Eukaryota; kingdom Fungi; phylum Ascomycota; class Eurotiomycetes; order Onygenales; family Nannizziopsiaceae; genus Emydomyces; species Emydomyces testavorans. The sequence goes on from CP120628.1 coordinate 9,460,904, forward strand.
ATGATTAGAATTATTAACAATTTATTTAATTATTTTGATATCATGATATTGTAGAATTTGTGACTTTAAAAGTTGTAAAGAGAAGAAGAAATAAAGTAAGAAAGAGGGTTAGAAGCAACTTATATAGTAGGCACAAGCACAATCAAGATTACACAAATGAAGTGACTCAAACTTAGTACCTTGACCAGTGCTGAGTCACAAGTCACAGTGTGAGTCATCCAGTGACTCAGAGCTAGTAAGTGAATACTATTATAGTACTGTGTGATATCAAGATGCCACTAATCAAGTAAGATTAGCACAGCAGAAATTGCCACACCAGTTTCTCTCATTCTAGCACAAGATTCTAACAACATCAGAAACATTGAACCACAAGTTGCTATCAGTCAGGCACAAGAGAAAGAACAAGTTTCAAGAACAATAGAATCAAGATTCTAACATCAGAATCATTGAAGTGCAAGTTGCTATCAGTCAGGCACAAGAGAAAGAACAAGTTTCAAGAACAATAGAACCAAGATTTTAACACCAGAAACATTGAACTGCAAGTTGCTATCAGTCAGGCACAAGAGAAAAAACAAGTTTCAAGAGTGGGAGCAACAAGCACTCAAGCACAAGAGCAACAAGAATTTGAGTACAAGAGTAATCAGAATTCTCATTAGCACAAACAGCATCTTCAGAGTATTGACATCTGAAACTCAATCAATGAAAACAATTACTTGACACAATTGTTTCTATTGTCAGAAGGGGATGCACAATCTGAGTGATCTAACTCAACATCTGAAGTTCTGCCAGAAAAAGAAAGAGTACTTGAAAGAGCAGCATAAACTTAATTTTGCTTTGCAAACATCTGTGTTACCTCTGAGCAAGGCCAACATCAAATCATTGTCTCTACTAACTTTCATGAAGACATCAGAAATCAATACAGGCAATGAATCTGATAGAAATATGGTTGATATTTTCAACAATTCACCAGAAATGTGCACTGCAGATGATGCTGTATTCATTTCATCAAAGCTTTCAAATGCATCTGAACAGCAACCAGAAGCTATGAAGTTCACATTTTTTTATATTCATGTGTCATCAGCTAGACTTTCAATCATGACTACAATGTATACTGTGACTTACAAGCAAGAGAGGAGACAATCAGCAGGCAAGCCACTTCCAGACTTCAAACACAAAACTATTTCTGACAGCAATCTCAATTCACCATTTTATCCATTCAAAAGCAAGCTTGAGTATGGAATTGAATTCTTTTTTATTAATAGCCAACTTATCAAAAGCAATATCACATTCTTTCTCCAGAGTCCCTGACTACAATTCATTAATCAACAATTCAGTTTTAAAAATGCATCATAGTTTCTTGATCTCCTGCAGAAAACCTCACAAGAAAAAAATGTAGCTGTTTGAGATCAGAGAACAGTCACTATCAAATCAGACATTACTGGTGTTAGTGCTGACACATACAAATTGCACTTTCAGGAGATTGATAACATCATGAAACAGATGCTTGATCACATACCCTACAAGAATCACCTGAGATATGCTTCAGTTCAACAATTCTCAACAGCCAACAAACACATTTACACCAAGATGTACACCTGTGATTGGTGGTGGTCTATTCAAGACCAGCTCTCAAATGGTGCAACACTAGTTCTACTTCTAATTGCATCAGACAAGACCCAGCTCATCAACCACCATGAGAATCTGGTTTCATGATTTGTGTATCTCACATTGGGAAATCTTAGTCATTCTGCACAGAGATCACAGAAGCTGAATGATACTAGACTTATTGCTTTTCTTTCATCTTTGAAGGATTTGAACTTAGCAATTCAAGCTGAGGTGTATCATGAGATGATGCACATTATACTGAAGCATAAGTCCCACACCAGATGGCAGATCTTGAATATTATCCACAAACAATGACACTCTGTTTATGTTCTGACAGCTTTCTATAATCTAGCAATTGAACAGTTGGCTCATGATGAAATGATTGTCAAATGTGCTGATGGCAACATGCAAAAATGTTTTCCAGTCCTGACTGGCATGATGACAGATTACAAGAAGCAAGTGTTGATTACCAGAGTTAAGAGCAGTCAACATTGTATCATTTGTACAGTATCACTGAATGAGTGGGAATTCTTAATGAAAAGCTGACCTTTGCACACTTATCATTCTATGCAGGAATTGGTTCAGAAGCAAATCACATATGAAGCTGATGAACTTTTGCCAAAAGGTTCAAAGAAGATGTGGGTACATAAAGTTGATAATTTCACATGGCAGCATTGATTTATAAATATTCACAACAGAATGATGATCAACATTCTTCACCAGTTGTTCAAGAGTTCAGTGCAATATCTGATAACTTGGTTGAGACAAATGATTTTCAATGTATATGTACAGAAACAACAGAACAAAAACATTTCACTCAATTTTTTTGAGACTGCAGATGAAACTCATCTGGATGAAAGATTTCACTCTGTATCTGAATATTCAAATCTCAAGCATTTTGAAAGCTTTAGTTTCATATCACAGTGAACTGATGTGAAGCAGAGAGCTGTTTCTCATCAGCTCATTGCAGTTGTAGCTTCTTTGCTGACAAAAGCTCAACCAGCAGCAGTGCTTTATGCAAGAGCAGTGATTGATTTTCTTTTTCTGACTCAATATTACTCACATGATGAAGATACTCTTTCCTGTCTTAATGATGCACTATATCAAATCAACAAACTCAAATGAGCCTTCAGTGACTACCATCCAAATAAGCAGAATCCAGAGGATGCTGGCCACTTTAATTTTCTCAAATTTCATGTTCTTGCACACTATGCAGACTTTGTGTGTCAGTATGAAACAGATGATGATGTGGACACTGCACATTCAGAGAAAGCACATAAATGATTAGTGAAGAAGTCATTCTCACACACCAACAAACAAATGAGATTTGAAAAACAGATTATCAATCATAACACACATCATGTTAATATGATGTCTGCAGAACACACCATATTTCATCAGCAGACTCAAGACACTGAATCAGTTGATGTTGAGCATAATTTACAAGCATATGTCACTACATCATCACATACAATTTTCTTGAAAGCATGAAAGACATGCTCAGTATCAAGTCTTCCCATTGATCATGCAACAGCTGCAGAAATTGCATTCACATTGACTTCATCACTGGGTGATGATTTTCTTGAAGCACTTGCTGTGTTTGTTCAAGAAATGCACAAAAACAATACAGATGTTAATACATCAGCAATCAACCAACATGAGCTGAATTGATCATGAATTAAAGACTATACAGTTCAAGTTCACAATTTCATTGCAACTTGAAAACCTGATGACAAAGATTCTGATAATTCAGATCGATTGATAAAGAAGATGCTACAATGCAGTTCAAACTGACAGAAAAACAACATGTGGTGGAGAGATTATGTTTGAGTAAGAAAGTCAAGAGTAAATTCAGGGAATTCAGTGATGAATGACAAAATGATTGATTAACTGCTCATTATCATGACTGTCTATGACAAAAAAGTTACAGTGCTACAAGAGGGAAAGAAGACTGAATTATTAACTAGAGAGTATAAATCTTACTGTGAAGCTATGATAAATGTCTTGAAGCCACAGACCAGTAAACCTCATGAGATTCATGAAATGATTGAGGTTGAGTCTGGTCCAAGAACTCAGGCAACAAATCAACACAATATTGAAAGCTGCTGGTTTTATTCAATGAACTGCATACTCAGAGAAGCATATGTTGTTTCTGTAAAGAACAAGTTAATGCACATGGCATCTGAGAAGCAGATTTTCTATATCAACAATTATATTGACTGAAACCAATATAACACTTTGTACAATGAAGATTTTCTCCAAACTGAAAAACAGCTGACAGATAAATGGTCAAAGCAGCTTCAGCAAGAGAGAGATGCTGCAAGACAGAGACAAAGTGACAGTGAGAATGATTTCAAGTCAGACTCTAGTGATTAAGTCATATTAAAAACATGCCAGTACTGTATTAGTTATATTACTTCATGATATCATTTCACAGTTTCTTGATGTAAAAATGCTAGTTCTGTAAAAATTCAGCTCTCTCATCACATGTGATCAAAGCTAGAAGAATGCACAGTGATAGTCTCAAGCAGATGCTCAAGACAGCAGATGCTAAAATAACAATTGACATCACACTAAGAGTGCTCAGAGTGAATTCAGAGCTAGCTCTGGACTTGCTCAGAGTTGATCACAAGACAGCAGATGCTATGATAACAATTGACATTGCACTAAGTTTGCTCCAGACTGCCTCAGAGCTGGCTCAGAGCCAGCTCAGAATGAATCAAGCACAAATCAAGTAGATGTTAACAAACACAACTTCTGCTTCAATTTGGGTATTACAAAATGAAAATTGATGTTATGAAGATAATAAAGTGATGAGATGATACATAGATATCATTGACTGCTATTTATCATATATTAAAATATGACATGTGGTGTATACAGCCCAGAAGCTGTACTGTCTTGTATAGTTAATGAAAATGATCTTGAAGTTGCCAACATAAGTTGATTGAGATCATAGATCAACCCTACAGTAGCTACAAAATCCAGAAGATATAATAAACAAACTAGATCAATAAGATTCATATCATACACTCTGTCAGATTGCTGTCTTTCAAGAACAAGAGTTGTTTACTTCATACATTCTGTTGAGTTGCTCTTTTTCAAGAGGGAGATTCTAGAACAAGAGTTGTTTGCATTGCATGCCCTCATGCTACATTCTGTCAGATTGCTGTCTTTTGAGAACAAGAGCTGTTTACTTCATACATTCTGTTGAGTTGCTCTCTTTCAAGAAGAAGATCCTAGAACAAGAGCTGTTTGCATTGCATGCTCTTGTGCTGCATCCTGTCAGATTGCTATCTTTTGAGAACAAGAGCTGTTTACTTCATATGCTTTGTTGAGTTGCTCTCTTTCAAGAGAGAGATTCTAGAACAAGAGCTGTTTGCATTGCATGCCCTCATGCTACACTCTGTCAGATTGCTGTCTTTTGAGAACAAGAGCTGTTTACTTCATACATTCTGTTGAGTTGCTCTCTTTTGAGAAGGAGATTCTAGAACAATGACTGATTGCATTGCATGCTCTTGTGCTAATTATATGCCTCAGTGCTATGCCCAGGTGAGTTACTTTTATAGCTTTCTCAACTGCATAAGCAAGTTTAATTCAGTCATACTATTCATGTTTTTTGATGAATAAATATGCTTCATCTTTGATTTATTGTTTATATCAGACTGCTATAATTTGAAGTCATGTGTTTCTTACACATCAGATTATCTATACAAGACTCCCTTCACTTGCTTATGTAACTAGATCACAACTATGAAGTAGTTAGACATGATCAGAGTTTAGAGCTTAAATCTTTAGACACATCAGAAGTTTTATCAAAACAACACATCAATCTTCTAATCATTTTTTACTTCTGCTGTCAACATTCTTCTTATTCTTCATGTCAGAACACTGATTGTCAAGTCTTCTCAACATTCATCACTTTTAAATTGCTTTATTGTTGACAGATATACAGATGAGTAAAATTGCATTTACACTTGCTACACTACTGACATATTTTGTACAGATTGTGTGGTCTCAACTCTGGTTTGAATGAAAATGTCTAATACTGCAAGATCAGTCCAAACTTCAAGACAATCACAGATTGATGTAAATAAATCTGATCATGATTCAAATGCTACATCACATCAGATGCTGCAGCATTTCAGTCAGAATTCAAATTTAAGAATATGTACTTCATAATTCACTTCACATCATAGTGATAAGTTGATTACTTACATGATTGACAATCAAAGATGCCATCACAGTCACAGACAGTGAATGAAATGACATTATTGCAATCATCAAGAGTTTCTCAAACTCAAGATATTCAATATGAGTTCAAAATCAATTCAGAGTTGATGAATTCTGATGCATCATCACAAGTCATTCATTCAAGTGGTCATGTTGATGTTACTTGCAGACCTGTATGTTCTTCAAGATTAATACTTGAAATTTAACTGACAATGATGTCTACACTGTTACTAGAATTCATTTACACAACCACATGCAAAGCATCAGCAATCAAATATATCAAATGCAGATGAAAGTTCTGACACTTATTCTTCATCATCTTTGATCAGTTCAAGTGATACATCTTTGAGCTCAACAAATTTGAATCAAATTCTTTGAAATGGTGTTCAACACCATACAAAAACCAACTCTTCTCTGACAAACAATGAAGTGATGAAGATTGTCATGATTCTGCTGCAAGATCATTGTTTTACTGCTACTGATGTGAGTGGTCAGGTCAACCACAACTTGACTTCATGATTGGAAACAATGATGGAAATTGATCAGGTGAAGTACAGTAAGTTGATAGCAGAAACATGAAAAGAAGCTTTAAAAAAGTATGAAGAGTCAATTGTGAATGAATCTCAATCAGATGCAGTGCCACCAACAATGTTTTCTACTTCAGAAGGAGTTCAAAGAGTAAGTATCATTTATACTAAAGACATGATACTTTACTGTTAACACTGCTTGAATAGCTTCAGGACTCTGTCAGTGATATACATGATCACTTTATGAAAAAATTACAAGAACTTGTTGCAAGTCACTTTGATTTTCAAGCCACAGAAGACACATCACCATTGATAAACAAGCTTCTCAAAGATGATCTGTTTATTTGTGCTGCCTGAAAAAGATCAGTGAGTGTATTCTGAATGACTGAATCTTGATTTGAATAGCTAATCTCTTGCAGTCAAGTGAAGATGAATTTACTGCACCTGTCATCATTAAAGACATTGCTTTGTGCTTCTTTGATGAGCAGAGCTTTGAACTTGCAGGGGATGATTACACTGCAGGATTATTCAAGAATAAGATATCAGTTGAAGCTTTGCCTTTGATGGCAACAGAATTGTGCCACTGTATTGAAGAGTATGTTGAGGATTCACAACAGACTCACAAGTTTAAAGATACAAGAGCAACAGGCAAGTTCTCATTTTTAGAAACTTATTTGAGTAGAACTAATATATTGCTGCAGAGATTTACAATCACTTGAAGCATCAGTGATATAAACTCAGTTGAAAGCAACAAAGATTGATTCAGATTATGCTGCTGAAAACTGCACAGAAATAGATTGAATGAAATCTACAGCAGCAGCATCTAGTGAAAGAGCCTTTTGAAAATCCTTATGCTGATAACTATGAGAATTTGAGAGATCTTTCAGGGTTTGAGAAAGCAATAAAGGCAATTGATGACTTTGATGCAGGAAATGAAGCTTCAATGTTTTTTGAAACTTTGATAAATGAGAAAGGACAGAGCTTTGCAGACAGAATCAATGTGAACAGTGATATTGTGAATGACAACAGTAATGCCCATGATGAAGATACTGGAGAAGGTGATGTGGAAGAGCAGTGAAGGTGGTAAGAAGTGAACAACTATGATATCTGAAGCCTGAAGTTTAGTAAGTTTTCTGTGTCCCTCATGTGGTAAGAGATTGCAACTAATTGATGTCTTACAAAAGACTGATTTGGAGTGGTCTACATTCCTCATGCTAGCACTAGACCAGAAATATTCAGAGTCAGCTATGTCTTTCATGCTAGCACTATAGCAGAATCAATCATGCATGTCTTACAGAAGACTTGCTTGAAAATTTGAGAGTCATCTACATGTTTTGTGCTAGCATTATGTGTTTTAGATATTCAGAGTCAGATGTTGTTACTGTTCTAAACAAGTGCTGAATTGTGTATTTCTGATAGCATTGACTCAATTCTAGTACAAATATACAGCTTCATATGATATGCACTTCTTGAATTGCTAGGATTTCAGAAGTGATAATACACCAGCATTGTAAATGTGAACATTGAATGTTGCCATGTTGATAGCTCTAACAGTATCATCACTTGTAGTATTAGTACTTGAATTTCAGTGAATGAGATGGCATACAATGTTGACAGCACTATTATCAGTGACAACTATTGCATTGTTTACAAGATTACAACATTTATCACTTGTACTGCTGTTATAATCTCTGCAGTTTCTTACAAGTTTAACATCAACAGAAAGATAATCATCTGTAACAAAAATATCATCAGTAAGAACTATACAAATGTCAAGATTGTTGATGACTTTACTGTGAGTATTGAAAGTGAAATTATTAACAAAGTCATCTGCTCTACCAGCAGTACCTGTGATGAGATTGCTGTCAAAAATGAAGTTTGAAGTGTTCTTGTGATAGATATCAAAGATAAGACTGGTACTGGGGGCTGTGTCAGTAGCTCAAAGCAATGTCATTAACTTGATAAAGCACAAAACAGTTTCTGAACTGTTAGAATAGCTCAGGGCTAGTCCAGAACTAGTTCAGAAAAAAGACTTGAAATCAGCAGCTCAGCCAGCTCAGACAGCTTCAGGCTAGCCTGGGGCCACTTCTCAAATTGCCAATGTATTGAAAAAAAAATTTGATTTTTGCACAAATTTGATTTCACAATTCAAATTTTGTTAATGATTTTTGCTGCTATTATGACAATAAATTAAATCATGATGTGCTGCATTGTTTAACAAACATGTTTTATAAATGTAAAAATTTGTACATTCAGCTTTATATAACTGCAAAAAAACAATTGAAAAGTGCAACTGCTGATTTTAACACTGAGTTTTTTCTAAATGCTGACATTCAATTGATTATTCTGTGGCATGCTGATCAGCACAAAAAAAATTTGCTCATTATCACTGAAATTGCAGCTGTCATTTCAAATGTTACTGACTTGAGTAAATATACATTTTGTGACATTCACATGACTTTGCAGCTCAGTCAAAACAATTTTTCTGAGCTTACATGTATTAATTTCAGCAACTGCAACTACTCATCATTGCATTACATGTTGCTCTTTTCACATGATGATCTCAGTTGGCATTAGCAGATGAAGCTGCAAGACACTAAAAATATGTGTTAACAGTTGTAATTCATGCAGTTGTGTGGTTCTTTAGATTTAGTCTATGCTTTTATTGTATCTTTTATTTTCTAGTTGCATATATTGAAACATCACTTGAGATATTTAAATTTGTTTGTATCCAATATGATGTATTATATAATTCACAGTAGCTGCTAGTCTTAGATAAACAATCAACTATTTTATTTCATATCACATGTGATAGCATGTCAAGTTAGGTTTTCTGACAAAGCATAAAGTTTTTGATAGAGTGTCTCATCAGCACAACTTGATTTAATCACTGATATTGAGAATTTGATTAAGTTCAGATGAATTTTGTTGAAACTGATGATGAAGAAATTTTCATGCTAGCTTCTCACTGAATGAAAAAAAAAATTATCACTTTTAAATTTATTTATATCTTCTTCTTTTCATTGAGATTTTAAAAGATTTTTCTCAAAAACAAACATTATTATTTATTTTACACTTCATATTACTTTTATTACTACTTGTGCAAAAACTATTCATATTAATAACTGTTACTTGTCATTATCATGTTTATCTCAAATCTGTATGACATTCTGATGATGAACATTTCAGAATCATCATGAAATTTGTTTTTTCAATTTGTATTCAGTATGATAATTTTAATTAAACAGCTTTGAAATTAAGCAGATTGTGATGCAACAGTTGTAGAACTTGTCACACAGATTGAAAAATAAATTCAACACAAAATTGTCAAATCTCATCACATTAAACATCAACTTACTACAGCAGAGTTTGATAATTTGTGAACAATGATGAAAGAATAAATTCAGAGTCTTAACAAGTAAATTCAAAATCAGAATCAACAGTTTGCAGCTTTACAACAAACATTACAAAATTATGAAGTTGAAAATCTACACATTAAAAACATATGACTGTTACTACAACAACAACAAGCAGTTATTAATGCTGAATGCACTTCTCTGCAGAAAGTTTTGAAACTCAATAAATTAAAAAATTATGACAGAACAATTAAAAACAAAGTAACTTTCAAATAATTGATTCAATGTCAATTTTATTGAAAAAAAATTCACATTCACAAAAAAAACTGCAACAAAATATCAGAAAATTGCTTTCATGTTGTTCTGACTTACAAAAAATATTTTAAAGTACTGAACAACAAAAAAAACTGACTGAAAAAAATTCAGTAAATTATAATATACTAAAAATTTAAAAATAATTTAAGAAGTGAATTACACAACACTACAGCAAGCTTAATGCTGAACAAAAGTATTGATCATACTACATCAAAATTCAACAAAAAATCAATATATAATTTTACTTTATCAAACTGAATCAAGCATATATTGAATTGAAATTTCAGTCAGTTAAAATAATTCAAATTTAAATTGTTCTTGCTAATGTGAAGAATGATATTCTGACTGAGTGAAAATGCAAACACAAAAAATCAACAATAATGAAAAAAGTTATGCAAGTGCTGAAAAATATCAAACAGTTTTTGAAATCAATGAAAACACATTGCAGTAACAATCATACACTTCTGATAAATTCAAATATGATGAATTTTAATATGTTAAAGCTTGACAATGATGATTTTTCTTTTGATCTGATAAAGTAAAATTTGAAAAAAATCAATGCAATGATGCAAGCAAAAAATCTCTTTAAGAAAAAAACATGAGCATAAAAAAATGATGTCATCACAACAAAATTTGTGTCAGTTGCAGCACAAAAAATCATGAATTTCAAAAATGTTCACAGAAAAAAAATACAGATAAAAAAAATAACAATTCTGAAGTTCAGAAAAATCAAAAAAACAAATCAAATTAGTAAATATGAAGACTCTTGCTGATTTATTACATAAAGTTGTCACAATTGATAACTTATCTGAATTATTTGATTCTCTAAACTCATCAGAATCCTTTAAAAAAAAATGAAATTTTTAACACATTGTCAGATGCTGAGCATTTAAACACTGCAGAAAATAAACAAATGCTATATAATGAAATACTTGAAAAAATTAAATGTTCTGATACATATAATATAAAAATTCTAGCTGACTCAGATGCTTTCATTATTTACACAAGCAGAAAAATTGTGAACATCATTAAAGCAAAAAAAATTTTAGAAAACAAAATTGTGAAATTTTCAAATGATCAGTACATAACATTGTTTGCTCAGATCTGATTAAATTTTCAAATTGACATTTTTAAATGCAAAATTAAAGCAAGAGTTTTTGATAATCTTAATTATGATATTATACTTGATTAATCTTTACTCAAGCAATAAAATTCACAAATCTGCTGAAAAACATCTTGCATGATAATAATAAATTAGAAACAACAAATACATATTATATTATTTGCTGATATGTGACATCAAATCTTGAAGATTGAAACAGAATTTAATTTCATGATGAGATATTAGTTTTTGTAAATTTTGTGTTGACAAAAAATAAAGTGCTTTCTTTATGTGCTACAGACAGCATTGAAGAAGAAAAAGAAGAAAAAAAATCTCAATGAAAACTCAAAGTTGAAATTTTTTTTTAATAAATATAAAAACATTTTTCACATTGAATTGTTTTCAGAATTATTTTTTGATAAACTGTTCAAACATGATATTGACACAAATAATGTGAAACTCATTAACATATGTTTTTATTTTTTATCACAGACACATCTTGAAGAACAAAAGTGTTAAATTACAAAATTGTTGAAACAGAATTTGATTAAATCATTTTCAAATACATGACAATTTTCAGTTTTTTTGATCAAAAAATCTGATGATGCTTGATGAATATGTGTTGATTATTGAGCACTTAACAAGATTATGATGAAAAACAAATACTCATTATCACAAATACAGAATTTGATAAACATCATTAAAACAGTATGAATTTTTTTGAAAATTAATCTTGCTGCTGAATTCTGACAGATTTAAATTGAAGAATTTTTGATGAAAAAAACAGTTTTTAATACTCAATGAAACAAGTTTGAGTTTTTTATTATGTTTTTTAGACTCTGCAATGCTTCATCAATGTTTCAAACAATGATGAATGTTGTGTTGATGAAACATATTAACATTTTTTGTCTTGTGTATTTAAACAACATTCTTGTGTTCTTTCAGTTGAAAAATAAACACTTTAAGCATTTTGACAAAGTTTTTCAGAAGCTTTATGAGCACACATTGTATGCTAAAATCTCAAAGTGTGTGTTTGTAAAGAAAAAACTTGAATATTATGATTATATTGTTGATTGAGATGTGATTAAATTTATTTCAGCAAAAATTAATGTGATTGAAAGCTGATCACAATCAAAAAATGTACATGAAGTTTGATAATTTTTAGATTTGATCATGTTTTACAGATGATTCATAAAGAATTTTGTGAAAATCATCACTTTGTTGTTGAATGTATTGAAGAAATCTAATGAAAGATTAAGAAAAAAAAAATTCACTGAATTGTTTGAAATGTTTCTTGTCAACTGAGATTTCTAGAATTATGCAAATAAATAATGAAAAACTCTGTTATAATTCAACTGAACAGCAATGAATTTTATATTATTGAAATGAATGTTTCTGAATGAATCATTGATTGCACATTTTATTAAATGAAGAAGAAAAATAACAAACTTTACTCAATGACATTTGACAGACAGAAGCTCTCAGAAGTGAAATTAAATTATTTAATTCATGAAAAAAAATTTTTATTAATCAAACACATTTTCAAAGTGTTTAATTAATATATTGATAATGAAATTCAGACAATAATTATAATAAATCATGAAAGTTTTCAATATTTTTAAATGATTTGAAAATTATTCAAATGACTTATCAGATAAGTTGCTGACTTTCAGAAATATAATCTAATAATTAAATATTGTTTGAAAAAAAAACAATAATTTTAAATGTGATTAGTTAATGTTCACATTTTATGAAAATTGATTTTTAAAATTTGATAAATGTCACTGAAACTCTTTCTGCTTTAAAAAATTGTGATGAAGATGAATGATATGATGTTATAATTTAATATTCTCAAAACAGAAAATTACTGTTCAATAAAACACTACAGCAAGTTATTCAGAAAATGAAATACATGTTTAAATGAAACAAGTTCATTCTGAAGAATGAGTGAAAGAAAATGCTCATTAGAATTGTTGACAAAAATACAAAAGCATTTTATATTGAGAAAGTTTTTCAGGATGATTTAATCAAATGAATGCACTCAAAATTCAGTTATTTTGATTCACTGAAATTTTTAGAAGTTCTACAGTTTTGTGAATACTGATCAAACATGAAAAAAAATATTCAAGTTGCAATTTATTTGTGTTCAAATTGTCAAATTGCAAAAAACTCAAAACTGAATCTGAAACACAGAAAAGTTCAACACATGATGAATGAGTGAATCAAATTTTTTCAATGATGAAGAATTGATTTTATAAAACTGTTGCTGACAACTTCAAATAAAAACTGTTGAATTATTACAGTGATTGATTATGCAACAGAATGACTCTTAGTTAAACTGTTGAAACAAATAATGAATGTTGAAATTGTAAAATTCATTCATGAGAAGATTTATATTAATTATGAAGCATCATGAGAACTGATATTGAACAACAGTTAAAATTTTTTGTCAGTTGTTGTGAGACATTATGTTATGCAAATGCAAACATGACACTGTATGAGAACATCATATCATTCATGAATTTATGAAAAAATTGAAAATTTCAACAAAGTAGTAAAATGAATATTAACAAAATATTTTCTCAAAAAGTCAACATGTTTATGAAATGAATATTTATCACAAGCTTTATTCACTGCATGAATACAAATACACATCACAAGTAAACAATTTTTTTTTTTTTTTTATGATGTACACTCTTGCATTTCATTAAATGAAAATATATCAATATGAAATGATGCAGATGTTGAAGATTCAGATAAAAAATTAAAAAAAATTAATCATGCAAGATTGTTGATGAATGAATTTTTTCTTAATTAAATTATTAAATTCAAATGCATTAGAAATGAAATGATTTGAAAAACAAATTTTAAAGTTGAAAATTGAGTTTTTGTAAAAAATGAAAAATTTGAGAAGTTTCAATCAAAATGATTTGATAATTTGATTCATACAAAGTGATCAAGTTGCACTTATTAAAAATATATGTATTGAAAAAATCTAGTGATCAAATTTTCAGAAATCTGATTAATGAATTGTAATTGATTAAAAACTAATGTAAAAAATCTGAAAAATCTTTGACCTTTGTCTGCAGTAAATCAAATCTTGAACTAAAAAAAATTGTTTATTAAAAAATTTGTTGAGATTTGATACATAATTAATGCTTACAAAAATGATGTTGTTTTTTATTTGAAACTCTCAGTGATCACAAAGAAAAAGTGAAAAAAATTATTAAAAATATTACAAAATGACTTAAATTAAAACAAACAGTACAAAATAATGATCAAATTTCTTGTGACAAAAATAAAAAACATAAAACTCAAAATTGCAAAAAAAAAACATAAATTGAAATTTTTATCAAAACACAACAATAATAAGTAATTAAATGAACAAAAAAATGCTTTTGAATTTAAATCTTCTGACAAAAAAAAACTTTATGTCAAATCAGTGTTGTATTTGATACTTTTATTGCTGTTGTAAGTTAGTCTTACTTATAATTTAGTTTAAAATTATTTTGATTAAATGTTACAAAAATAAAATTAACACAAATAAAATCTTCAATTCATTTTGAAAAGAATTAATCAAATGCACTATAATACAAAAATTAACAGTTTAAAGTTTAAAAAAATATTTTATTGTACAAAATTTCTGATCTCTGACTCATAAATGAAAAAAAATAAAGACAAAAAAACATCATTAAATTTACTCAAATTTATATTGTTTTCATTCATCACTGCTGAACTTCTTTTTCTTTTCTTCATTCTTGAAATCAGAAAATTCATCAGTTTGCTTTTCTAAAATAATGAGAAGCTTGACAACAGCATCACAGACAGTACAAACAGTCTGCTTGTTGTTGATGAAAAAGTAAAAATTCTTTAAAAAAAATTTCAATGCAGAGTATTTTAACAGTTTTTTAGTGATAAACTTCTTGCTTTTTTGAATTTTCTTGAAAATGCAAAATTTTTTGACATTTTTTTTGATGAATGAGTGTAATCAGTTTTAAAAAATGATGAAGTGATTTTTTTCAGCACATAATTAAGACAAAATGTGCAACATCTTGAGACATTTCTTCAAAAACAGTTAGTGCAGGCACTCTTGCTGATTAATTTTCTGCTCAGAATCATGATAATAACATACTTAATGAATGATTTGTGCAACTCTGCATAGAATTTGCAGAACTTTGATCAAACTTCATTATGACACTTAGTGATAACTGAATTGTAGAAAGTTTTTTTTGTAAATAAATAAAAATTAATAAAATTCAGAAAAAAATGCCAGCACAGAGAATAAATGAAAAACAATATATTAATTTTCTTGACAGCTTGTGTAAAAAATTCAACAAAAAATGACAAACAACAAATTCATCCATTGTCATCTTCTTAAATATCATGACATGATTAATATCATCAAAGTTGTTATTTACAGCAAAAGTAACATGTTAGTAAATTATTGTGTTAAAAAAAACTGCAAAAGAAATTTTATGTTCAGAAAGAATCTGAATATGTGACTTGAACATAATCATCAGAATTTTCATGTCTCATTTGAAAAAAATAAAAATCAGTTCATCATTGAAGCTAATCAAAATGAAAGTAACAATTGTGCTTGAATGTTGACTGAATGATAATGTAATCATTCTGAAAATGTTCAAGATTTCAGAAATTTGAATGAAAACAAAAATTTCAGTAGAATGAATTGCAAGAAATGAGAAAGAAATAATATTCAAATTCATATTGTTGACTAGAATAAAATTATCAGAGTTTATTAATTTAAAAAAAATAAAAACATTATCTTTCTTGCTGATTTTGTTCTTGCTCAGTTTCTTAAAGAGCTTCAGCTTTTTGAAAAAAAAAATTAAAGTACTTTTTTTTGTTTTACAAGTGAAAAAAAAAATCTTGTGAAAATATTTGCTGCAAAAAAAATGTTCAGACAGACTGAATGAAAAAAAAGCTGTAAATACATAAGTTTACAACAAGAAAAACTTATTATAAAATTCAAGAATTCACTTTTTGATTTGTTTAAAGTTCTCAGAAACTTCAATTCATACTTATAAAAGTTCTTGCTGAGTGTTATCATATTGACATGAGAAATCACAACACAAAGAACTGTCTGAACATAAAAAAAAAATTGCTTAAAAAATCTAGCTGATGTTGTTAAAACTGCTTTTTTTTTTTTTAGAATTGTGATATTAAGAAAAAACAATCACTAGAAACTTGCAATATGCAAATTATTTTTGTGAATAAAATAATCAATATCAATTAATTGAATAAAAAATTCAAGAATGAAAAAAAAAACTGACAAAGTGAAAAATTCAAAAAAAAAATTATTGTGTGTCAAACTGATTGTTATGATGAAAAATCATGCTAGCAATTAATTAAAATTTGTTAGTGTGAAAAAATTATGTTCAAAGAACAAACTACATTACTCTACATTGAGACATGATATTTTATAACTACAGTCTTTGTGAACAAAATTCAGTTTAGTGAGAAAGAATGTGATTTTTTAGATTTAGTTTATGCTTTTATTGTATTTTTTATTTTCTAGTTGCATATATCAGAATGCCACTTGAAACATTTAGATTTGTTTGTATCTGATATAATGTGTTATATAATTGACAGTAGCTGCTAATTTTAGATAAACAATTCATTATTTTATTTTATATCACAGTTGACATGATACAGATTTTATTTTTTTAAATAATTAAATGTGTTCAGTCAGATTTTTTATTCTGGTAAATTGTTTCAGCAATATTTGATTGACACATAAGCATGTATTGAGCAAAAATATTTGTATTACATAAAATCTCATCAGCAGAAAATTTGTGCAGATTTATATTCAGATATGTTATTCAAATAATATTAATGAATGTGTTGCTAATAACTTAAATCTTACAAACACATTGATGATGAATGTGTCATTTTTTAATGCTGATAACAGTACTTCATCAGATGCTGAACTGCAGATTCATGATGATCAAGATGTTGATAAATTTGTCATTTTATTGTTTTTTTTCATCAGCAGTGACTGTCACATGTTTCAGCTGTATCAAGATTTTATAATGATTTATGAAATCTTCAGTCAATTATGCTTTTTGATCACATTTACTGATAATTTAAGATGATCTGAAATTCTTACTGAACTTAAATTTGTTTAATAATTAAACAATTATCTGAATTTTATTTCATGCATGTTTGAGCTCAAGATGAAAAATTTCATAAAATAAATCAGAAAAAGTCATATTTTTAATTTAATAAAAATTTATATTTATACAATCAAGTATCAAAAGCAAGACATGCTGCACATGCATTTTGTGTTATAATCAGTAAATAAAATGCAGTTTTTTCAGTCAGATGTAATTAATCAGTTGATTGCAGCTGAGCTGTTTTCATTAAGTTTAAAATATAATAAAATACAAAAAACTGTGTAATTCTGCATGATTTATGATTTATATCTGAGTCATAATGATAATGATTTATGTTTTGCAGTTGATGAAGTGTTAAATTATCACTACTGCACAAAAATTTTTTTCAAGCAGTTCTGTGACTCTACATTAATTGACAGTGACAGATATTCAATATACAAGCAACATCAGCAGAAAAGTATCATATTTATCATGCATATTGATAATTATAACATGCAGATTGACAACAGTTGAGTTGTTTTTTACAATCTGTATCTCAGCTGAAGATATCAAGCTTACATAAATGTTAAAATCTGCTCAAGCATGATTGTTATCAAATACATTCACAAATATATTTACAAAAATAAAAATTGAGTGAATGCAGTGATTTATCTTGAGTTTCAGAAAGTTGATAAGATGTTTAATTACTTAAATGATTATTATATTAATTTGTTAGAAACTTCATAATAAATGTTTAAGTTTTCACTTCATCAGAAGTTTTTATTCATTAAATAATTTTTTATTCATTTTGAAAATTAGCATCTGATCAGCTTTTACAAGAAAATGATTCTTCAACAACTGATGAAAACAGCTAGCAAGACAACAAGCAAGCTGCTGAAGTTTTTTAAGTGAAACTGTGAGCATTCAAACAAATCAAAATATTTATATCATGAGTTTTTGCAATATTTTATCTGAAAAATGAAGCAAGATAAGTGTTGACAACTCTGTTAGCAAAATTTTGTGATTGAAAAAATATTCACTGCTTCATTTGCTCAAAATAAATGTTATTATTTGTGAATATTGCTTATGAATGTTAAAAATTTTATCAGTTTTTGGAACATTTAAATTGTCAATAAAGTTGTGCATAAATTATACTGAACTGCTTGTTCAACTCTTGAGCTTCTGAATGATGATAAAAAGTGAAAATATGTATTTAAAAAGTCAAAAAATTTTCAGATTGATCATTTGTTATGCAATTTTTTTATTGTGATTTTGATATTTGATGATTCTGCAGATTTTCTAATACTTTGAGAAAAATTCAAAAGTTTTGTATGTGATAATTTGCCATGACATATGCAGCATATTCTTGAGCATATCAGAAACAAAATGATAAAAATTGAAAATGCATGATTATCTAATTTTGTGAATCTGCATTATGATTACAAATTGTATTTTCTTAACTGAAATTTCTGTGAGTACAACAAAAAACTTGATGATTTTGAAATGCTGAACTATGTGTATAACTGACTTGAAATGAAAAAACAGCTGAATTCACACATTGAAGCTTCACTGACTGAAAAAATAAACTCTAATATGTTGAATTCAAATCAGTGTACATGTTTTGACTATGTGATGACTGCTGTGAAGTCTGAAAATCATAATATACATTTTTATCTGCAAAATTTCAGTGATATGAGTAAAACATATATTTACTGTATGATTTGCAGCTGACTTAATCAATAAAATTATAACATAATTTATGTGATTTCTTCTGACATTGCAACTCTTCTGCTGTTACAAAGCACAACAACTTATTTATAATTTCAGATTTTATTGAATGCAGATGAAGATTTATTAATTTTAATTTTAAAAACTTCAGCAGTTGCCAAGTTTGTGAAAAAAATGAATTTAATTATATGAGATGAAATTCTCATGCAGTTTTGTTACAATCTGAAAATCATTTGTTATTTGTTTTGTGATTTAAAAAATATGTCTGACACTTTGTGTGATGATGTTTTGATTTTAATAAATGAAAATTTTGTGCAAACACTTTCAGTTATGAAGCAGAAAGATTAAAATCAAATCATCAACTGCTATCTGCAAAGATTTTTTCTCTAACAAAAGCTTCAGATGCTATGATTATGACAAAACATGCAGTTTGTGCACAATTTTGTTAATGCTACATATGCTGATTGACTGAGAAAGCTTTTGTACAAAACAAAAATTTGTGAAATTCAGTGTAGTGAATCTATCATCATACATACAAATAAATGAAAATTTTAAAAATTTCTGTGAGCATGTTTTTTCACATGCAGTTCTACACAATGTGAATTGATCACATAATTTTTTTGCAATTCATACTATTTTCTCAGTCATCAACACTGCTTTATCAGAGATCAACAATCATTTTATGAAGCAGCTTAACAGTCAGAAAAGAATTTATCATTCTGTAAATGTTGTTAACACTGACAAACTGAACAACACAAATTCTAATTACATGTTTGAATTTTTAAAGCTTTTGATTTTGAACAATTTGTCATTTGTGTGTCTTCATTTCAAGATTGAGATGTTTATCATGTTGATTCAAAATCTACAACTCAATGAAGATTTCTGTAATGAAATGCATTTAATTATTACACAGCTGAAACATCATGTTATACTCACATGAATTCTGACAAATAATCATGCAGAAATCTTGCATTTCATTTTCTGAATTATTTTTTTCATCACTAAAAATGAGCTGTGATTTATTCTGAACTGCAAACAGCTTTTCATTCATTTCTGCTTTGTTATGATAATTAACAAATCTCAAGATCAATCATTACAAACTGTTGAAGTTCATTTGCATGCATCAGTTTTTACACACCAGAAGTTTTACATTGCATTGTCACATGTCACAAATGTTAAAAATTTTATGATCTTAAATGAGAACAGTCAAAATCAAACAGTTGCTAATGTGATGTATCTGAAGATGCTACAGGCTTTTTGAGATGTAAATAATGAATGATAAAAGTGTAAGTAATTGAATTAAATTGTTTTTTGCCATTTACAGTCTGAAGACTCAGGCTTCATGCATTATTTATTACACAAAGAAAAAAAAATTATTTATCTGTGAGATTTTCTGATATGAATCACACAACATTTGTTATTGCAATCTGCATTTGTGAGACTGCTCACATAATTTCAATTAAACTGACTGCAAAAATCAGAGATTTCTGTCACTTTCTGTTTCATTCTGAGTGTTGAAATCATTATTGAAACGGAAATGAAATTTTGTATCATGCTACTGAAACAAAATTACTACTACATGAGACAGAACTGAAAGAAAACAAAACTGAAAGTTTACAAACTGAAATGAAAATGAAATTGTGAATGCACTTATCAGAACAAATTAAAAACTAATAACTAGCTGTCAAAATGAAAATGAAACTGCTATCAACAAACACAAAATAAAATGAAATCACATGATATTGAAATCATAATTTCTGATTTCTGATTACATAACATAAAAAATGAAAATAATAATTTCTGATAACAAACATGAATGAATTTTGATTGAATATTTATCACATTCAAAAAATTACATGACAAAATAATGATTCAAGATAACAGTTTCAATCACATGCAAGTTCAATACCACACAATTATTTTTGTTTCTGCTGTTGTCACTGCTGCTTTTTTTTCTGTGACTTTGCAATTTTTGTATTTGATTTCTTGATTTTTTTGACTTTTAAATACTTTTTCTTTTCATTAAATTGATATTTTTTCATCAATTGTACTTTTTCTGAAAGTTTTTTTTTCTTTTCATCATGTTTACTGTCTTCAATAATTAAACAATCATTATCAAAATTATCATTAGATGTAATGTTCTTATCAACAAGCAAGTTCTGATCATCATGTTTCATCAATATAATTTTGTTGACTGTTAGTTCTGCAAGATGTTTTCATTGATAAAAACAAATGTTTTTTTCTGAATTAAATTTTTGCTTCACATCAACAGCATGTGATGACACATTAAGAATATTCTTAATTATTTGTGTCATAGTGAGATACTAATATTCAATGATTGCTCACATTTCAGAATATTTTTTTTTAATATTTAAGTAGTTCAAGTATTCTGTAAATATTGTTTAAACTCATTTTTTGACAGTTTGCTGTCAGTGTTTTCTCTCATATCATTGTTTACAATCATGTTCAAATTCTAGTTTCAGATTAGATGAATTCTTTCAGACTTGTTATCAGAAATTATTATTTTTAAATCTGAATCATTTTTCAGAATAACTGCTGATGCTTTTTCATATTGTTTGTAGTTTTCATCATAAAACTCAATCACAAGTTGTTCATACTCATTAAGCTCATCATTTTCTCAATGTCTTGAATTTAAAGCATTCATGCAAATGTATAAGTTAAGAATAGCTGCTACTGAATAAATTTTTTCATGCTCATCTGCAGTTTTTAAATAATATTTAAACAATTTGATAAATGCTTTTTGACAAACATTAATCAGTGCATTTTTTCAGTCATTTTTCAAATATATTTCTTTTCTCACTCATCAAAATGATTAAATATTGCATTGTACACTCAAAAGCTTAGATGAATCATTGATTTTTTGTCATCAAGAAATTTTTTGTATATGTTATAAATGACTGCAAGAAATATATGATATATTTCACTTGTTTTCATTCATCATTAATTAATTGAAGCTTCTTGATTTTTGCAATTTTAACATTCTTAACTCACAGATTTAAATATTGTTTCAGAAAACAAACTCAAATTGTTATATCATAAATTAAATTTCATTAAATCTTCACATCAGTTTTCATATTCAGAACTTTATCAACTGACTGCAGATTTCAAAAAATTTCTCAATGTTTTAAAAAAATGTGAACAGCATTGACAAGTAATTGAAGTTACTAATATTATTATAAGTAAAATGTTTTGAGTCTGTTACCTCAGCTCATTATCAATTTTTTGAAGTGTATTGTTGAATGTTTCAATCTGAAGCTTGTCTGAAATGTAGTTATTATCAAATTCAAATAATAAATTTTCATTCTCACTTTCAATTTTCAATTCATTCATTAATTGCTTTACAACAAGCTGCAAAACATAAGCAATACAAGAAATTGATTCAGGTTTCATATTTTATTCATGATTGTTGACTCATTTAATTTTTATCTGAAGAGATTTTTGAAGAGTATGATTGTTATCAGCATTATTTGCAGTAATATAAAACAATTGCTTTGTGATTTTATTTTACTTCAGAAGATTGTATAATGCTTCACTCAAGTTCACTTCATCATAAAATTTTTGCAGTGATTCAAAGTCAATCAGTTTTTTTTCAGATTTTTATTTATTTGTCACAAAATATGTCACAACATTTATAAAAAAAATTATATGAGAACTTGATTATGCATCAACAGCATATGATATTTTTGTATTTCATTCACAATTCTGCAATAGTTGACTTGTTGTTTGATTGTATTTGTCATTCAAGAAATCATGTATTTTAATTCAATGAGAAAAATCAAAAATTGCTGCTGATCAGAGACAGTGAATTAAATTGTGAAAGTGTTCATTGTCAATTATGTGAAAAAACAAATTCAGCAAGATGAATGCTTTGAGAACAAAATCATGAAAATTGCTTTTGAAATACAAAATCAGCTTTTTAGTAGTTTTCAGACACTTGTGCTGATTCATCTAAATTTAACTGAGTTTGTTATCAAAAATTATTATTATAATTAAAAAAAAACTTCTCATCAGCATATCATTAAATAATTCATTTCTGTCATATTTTGAAAGAGCAGCATAATCACAATTTCTGCTATTCATATGCTTCTTCAATTTATTGATGTCATGATTTGTATATGTTAAATGCTTTAGTATAATGTTGCATTTCTTACATATAACAACTGATTCATCATTAAATTTTTCTGCTGCTTGTAGCATCTGATTTCATGCAGTGAAAAATTGCTTGATGCTGTTTCATAAAAAATAAGCATGATCATAATTTTTTAATAATTTCTTTGCAGATGTTGCATCTCATTACTGATTAAAAATAACATTTTTAGCAAAATTATAAACAATAAAATATTTTTCATGAAGATACAGTTCAGTTAATTTCTTGTCAGAAACTGATGATTGAATGTTTGATGAAGAAAAAATTGAAATCAAAGTTTCATTCACAACTGATGACACAACAACAGCAAGATTTAACATTGAAAAAAACATATTGAGCTCAAAATGCAGAAAATGAATGATATTCAAATTGAAATAATAATAACAAACTTTAATAACAAGTTTGATCAAATTTGAAAATTCTGAGCAAATATTTCAAAATTTGCTTCTGAATTGTGTAATTGTCAAGATGTCAGATATTGAAAAATGATATTTGTTTATTAACATTTTCACTTCACATTCAAGTTGAAACTTTATCTTTCACTATCTCAGGCAAATACTCAACAAACAATGTCTAATATTGATTATTACATCTGAATATTGAATATACATATAATAAACTTACTTTTTACAGAAATTTAATATAAAAATAAAAAGTAATTCTGATGAAATCACTTTATTGATGATTAACTCTAATTCTAACCACTGTGTTTGAGTTATAATTTTGATGAAATTTTAAACAATTATCATTTAATTTTCATTATACTCATCATCATTTTTTTCACTTTCATCAGACAACACAATCATCTCAAAATTTGTTTTTTTGATTGTTTCTGAAGCTGATGATTTCTCAAATTTCTTCAGATTGACTTGTCTGAAGAAATGTGTCATTTGTTTTTTAACAAAATTTTTATCAGCATCTGCAATCTTAAGATGATCATATTGATATTCAATTTAATTGTGCTTCAGTTTTTGAATGATGCAGTGAACACAAATCTGAAAATAATCCACAATACTGTGATTCTGAATTTCTGACTTAATCTAGTTATTTTGTCAGTATGTGCACAAACTCATTATTTGAATTTGATATTTTTTTTGTTTTTTGCTTGACTGCATTGCAGTTTTAAATTTTTCTGTATAATGCTTTTTTTCTTTATCTTTAGCTTTTTTGACTTTTTTCATTTTTTTGATTTAAAAATATTCACAAGATTTTTTTTGATCAAATCACTTCTGCATCACAATTTCAATGATTGCAATTTTCTGCATTTTGCATTTTTTTATGTCATTTTCTCTAACAAATTTGTCAGTAAATATCTGAAATTTGTTATTAAAAATTGTTATCATTTTGCTGTTTTTTTCAAATGTTGAATGATATTATATCTGATCTTGCAATTGATCTGATTGATCATGTGCTTTTTTTTTATTCTCATTAAGTGCATATTTGCATGCAGCAACAGTCTTTGATCACATTGACAACTGTTTTTTTGAGCTTGAGTTTTTCATCATGAATCATGAATGATAACAAAATGAAGTAATGAGCTGAAACTCTTTTGATTAATGTAATGCAATGAGCTGAATAAAAGTGAGATTGAAAAAAAAAGTTTTGAAGAGTGAAATGTTTATGTACATATATAAACAAAAACAAAAATAATGAAAAATTTTATAGCAACACAAACTCACATGACTTTATTCTTCTACAGTTATATTTTTTGTTTATGTTTTTGTTTTTGTTTACTTTTTCTTTCTTTCTTTCATATTATTTTTTAATCATTGCTTGTCTTATGAATATTTTTATACTTTTACAAAAATATATGACTGATGTTTGATAGATGAATTATCAATGACTGAAAATGATGTTAACAAGATTTTCAGAATGAAGATGAAGACTGTTCTTGAAAATATAATCAATAATATTATATGTATTATAAAAAAAATGTTGCTGAAAATCATTTCAAAATTATTAAGAGTGGTTTCAATGATGCAGATGTGAATATAAAAAATGTTGAAGAAAATGAAAATGAAGATGCAAATTCTAAATCAAAAAAAAATGAAAAGAATCAAGAAAAAAAAGTGATGATGTGACAATTTAAAAACTGTCACAACAAAAATGAAGATGAGAATTATGTTTTTCATGATGATTTAAATTCTGATGATTTCAATGTAAGATTTGAGAATAATATATAAGTAATAAAATATGATAATGATTTTGTGAGAATTTGCTGCTAAAGAGAATTCAGTGAATACAAGTCTATAAGAATAGGGTAAAGAATTTATTCAGTTGATGTATAAAGTAGGTGTGAGATGACTACTATTCACTTAATCAATAAGAAAATCAATAAGCAAAGAATATAGTTGTTAGGCAAAAGAGATTGCCACTGATTCTCTCAATGAAGAGGAAAATCAGTGTGTTATGTATATGTGTGTTATGCTCACTAAAGCTAACCAAATTAAGACTAGTAACATTTGAGAAAAGGGGCAGTGTTAGCTTTCATGAAGCTTACAGCTGAGGCCTTACAAAATCAATTAAACATGCATCAATGTTTTCTGAAATAACTGCAGCTTTGCAAGCTGAGTATCAGCATCATCTGAATGACTACAACACAAAATGTCAGATTTGGCATCAAGTGCATCTGAATACTTTTATCACTTAATGAAAGACAGCAAACTCAGCTTCACACATCTCAGCCTTCAACAAAATCAATAGTAGATAACAGTTTCTGATAATGGTTTAACAATCTAACAAAATATTAAAAGTCATTCAAAAAATTCACTGATATCAGCAAAACTGAAATTTTATTATTCTGCAGATTGAATTTCAATGTTTAATTTGTCAACTCATTCTTGAAATGAATTCTGATTTTCACTGACAGACAATGTAATGAAAAGTTCAGTGCTTTTTATCAACATAAGACATACAACTAAATCAACATTTTATGTTGATACACTCTAGTTGACAGACATTTTTTTAGTCATTTTTCTTATTGACTTTACTTCTGTTGATTACTTGCATCACATTTTTTTTGTCATATTTTTTCTATCAATTACTGAAGATATATATGAAGAACATCTGTTTATTATAGAGAAGAACACATGTTGAGACATACTTCTTGATATATTGAGATTGTATATACATATATTGTTTGTCACTTGATTGTTTTGTTGTTGATAGTTGTTGATACATTTAAGTCAATGTATTGCTCTTTCAATATGACTTTCATTCATTATACTGTCACAATTTTTGAGATCAATACTTGAAAATTCAATATGAGATTGTTGACAGATTCTTAATTGATTGCTGTTGCTGATATTAATTATCAATGTGTCAATTGTGATGTTTTTTTTTTCTTACACTAGATTCATTTCAATCTGCTCATACTGATTGAATCATATAATTTTTTTGTTTCATTTTGACATTTCTGAAAAAACTTGATTGATGAGTGACTGACTGAGTTGAAAAATGAAGAAAAAATTTTTATTCTGTCTGATATTTTTGTTGCTTTCAATGTTTCATTGCTTTAACAAATTTTGAGATTTCATTGTTTGATCTGATTTGTGATTGTTAGAACTTATCATCTTTCTGCTACTGAAAAGTGATAAAATTATTGAAAGTTTATAATCAAAACAACAATGTATTCAATAAATGTTTTTGACTTGTGAAAATTGTGCTCTGAGTGGCACAAATTCTGTCACAGATGCATTTGCAAAGAATTCAAGTGTCAACAAAAAAAATTTTATTTGAGAGAAAAACTCATGCAACTGCTTGTTGATTGACACATCAAAAAAATCTTGCTTTCATCATTATTTTTGTTATTTTGAAATTGGTATCTGCTATAATTATTGTCACAAAAAATGATTCTTTCTGAATTGCTTTTGTTATTTAAAAATCAAGAGACTTATTTATTTCAAGAAAGATTGTTGAATTTGATGTCAAAATTTGTGTCAAGAATTTCTAGTCACAAACATGCTGCATCAACTTCTCAAGAATTAAAGAAAATGACAGAACAAGAAAGCTCAAATGTGTTTTCAGAATATAATGTTGTTTCATACACAACAGTAAATGCAAATTTCAGTTCATCAGATATGTCAATTGATTTTATATCAACTTCAGATATAAAAAAAATTTCAACTTCAATGATTGTCAATTATCAGTATCAACAAGATCAGATGCTCATGATGATGATGTTACTTTCTTTGCCTGAAATCAATGAAGCTTCATATTTTGATAGAGAAAATGTGACACACTTTATTCAAAATTTCACTCAATTGTGTGAAAATCATGATATTGTCAACAATGATTATTAAATGATGGAATAAACATCTGAATATTGTTCAATGCACATTGCAATGTGAATATGTAAAATCAACACATACAAGAGCAAAAGCTGACTCATGTTGAAAATCTTGCTGAAAAAAAAATATCAAAATTAGAACATTGAACAGAAAATGCACAGTTGTACTTATTTTAAAATGTTCAAAAATGAAAAACAATTGTTCAATTTAAAAATCATTCATGAATATATGCAAGAATATACTGCTGTTTTCAACAAAATTTTTGAGAACCATCACATTAATGAGTATACACATTGTCAATACTTTGTTGAGAAACTTTCATCAAAACTTGATGACAAAATTTTTGAAAATATCAACATTAATTGAAAAAATTCATTTAGTGTCATCTAAAACAGTGTTTTCAAGATTGTCAAAAAAATAATAATGATCAAAAAACACAAGAATTGCATGCATGTTAAAAAGGTTGATTTCAAGCAAATGATAAAAATTGTCAGAAATTATGAAAGCATCATAAATTTTATTTAAAGCAAAATCAGATCAAAAAATCAGTCTACATCATTAATTTTAAATAATAATTTGTCAAATCTGTCAAGAATGATTTTGCAAAATGAAAAACAGAAAAATGAGTCAACTCTCAAATAATCAGAAAATCTCATCAATGACTTGCAAAAAATTACAAAGCAAATGAAAGTGTTGACATTGTCAATTCAGACTCTTGCTAGTCAGATGAATTGAAGAGCTCATGAGATCAATAATTACATTTCATCTCAATCAATCACTTTATTGTTTCAAGAGTTGATGCAACATCAAGCATTTGCTCTTTCTTAACAAGTGAAATTTAACATGATTTGTTTTTATTGTGAAAATGAAAAATGTCATCAAAACACTTGTTCACACTTTCAGAAGAATCAAAGTGAAGGCAAAGTTCATTTTAATGAAGAAATAAAATGTTTGTAAGTGAATTGATGAAGAAAAGATGATTCTATCATTGAAACTAAAAAAAAACAAATCACAAGTTTATGCTATTCATTAATTATATCTTCAGAATGAAAAGGCAAAAAAAAACTTCTGAAATGAATTAACAAGATGAAGAAAAATCATCAGATTTTCAAATTTGAGTGCAAGCTATTCAATTAAAACTTAATATCAAAGTTTATTGACACTGATGAAGAGTGATCTGACATTGATGTTGACAGTAATAATGATGTTTTTGTTGATGTCACATATACAGTTTCTGATGTCAAGAAATCTAAAATTGAGAAATCACACATTTCTACAGTCAAAACACATTAACAAGACAATTAAGAAATTCTGAAATGAGTTGTTGATTCTGATGTGCAAGTTCACATTTCTGCAAATCATGTTGATGAATCAAAAACAAAACATGTCAAATTTGAAAAATCAGTCAAAAAAGAAACAGTTAATGAAAATATTATCATGAAAAATGTTAAAACTTGAGCATCTCATCAATCAATGCAGAAATTGTTCAATGAATTGAAAAAATCAACAAATGTTAAAAGTCTGGTCAACAAAATGCTCAATATTTCAGTCACAAATATTATCATGTGAGAAGTTTTTGAAAGTTCAAATTGTGTTCATTATTTTTTTTTTGAGTCAATATCAGCAGCAAAAAATGAAAAAGATGATGATCAAAAATTTAATGTCAAAGTTAATTATCAAAAAATTAATAAACTCAAATCAGTTTCAGTTGATGATTCAAATCTGATATATGCTGTCATGGTTTTGAAAACTCTTGTCAATGTCAATGAAGAGATTGTTGAAGTCATTATTGATAGCAATTTTGAAATCAATCACATCAACTTCAATCTTGCAAAATAACTAGAGTTGTTTATTCTTGCTGAAGAAGAAATTACTATCACTGATCAAATCAAGAATTCAATGTCATATGTTGATGTTTGTGATGATGTTTCAGTGAAGATTGATGATGTAATTATTCATTGCTTGTTGCTGATTTTTGATGAAGAGAATCAGAACTTTATTCTGAAGCAATCATGACAAATGTTAGCAAATTGAGACTGCAAAATCAATAAAAAAATGTGATGAGTTATATTTACTCATCTGATAAAAAACAGATAGTTCAATTCAAAATTTTTATTGTGACAAATTTTATTCAACAGCATTAAAATGAAGTCTGACAATCTGAATCTTTAAACTAGAAAGCAGATGTATACAATTGAGGCATACATCTGCTGTTGATGAAAAAAAATCAAAAAACTCTGAAGTTGAGTCAAATGGTAATAAAAGAAGTACTTATGATGATCTCAAAAAATGAAAAAAAGTTTTTGATGAGCTTCATGACATATGAACTCAGATATTCCTCACACATGAAGTCAGACAAAAAATGAAAAAAGTATTAAAATTCACAGAAAGATCAGAAGATGAAAATATTGAGTATAAAACATTAAAATGATTAAAAAATCTCAAATCAGACAAATGAGCTAGTTGAGTCAATAAATTTTACCAGAAGTTCAAAATCAAAACAATGAGAAAATGCAAAGCAAACAAGATGAAGCTCATTGAGTTGAGTGAATTCAATGAATCTAAATCTGAAGATCTTATCAATTGAATTAAAACTTGTTTTTTCAAATATCATAAGAATGAATATGATGAAAAAAACTTTAATCAACAAGAGTTCACTGAGTACTTCAAGTTTTTTCAATCTCATCTTGCAAATTTTGCATCATGAATCAAGTTGACAGCTGAGAGAATCAATAAAATTGTTTGCAAATCAAATTTGACATCACAAAAAAAAGACTTTGTTGACAGTTTTGTTTTATTAAGAAGAAGATATAGCATGAAGCTTTGTCAATATGAAAAAAATACATTCAGAAATTACATTTTCACAACAAATTCACACTGTTAAATATACAGCTTGACAAGCTTCTGATTATTGAATTTCTTGTGCACTTGAAGAAAAAGTTATCTATATATTGAAACTTGAAAAATCAAATCACTGCTGAAATTTTTGAGTCTTGCTATGAACTTTATCACAATTTGTGATTTCTTGTCAAAAAAAAATCATCAGATTATTGACTTATAAATTCTGCAATCTTTATGAACTGACAAATAATTTAAGATGTCAATTTGCCTTCAAATGTTGATGAATTTGTCAAAAATTTTGCTGATATGATTGTTGCTAGTTTTATGAACTTTTTTTCTGATTATAATCACTTGAAATTACACCTGAAAGATTGAGATATGATTGTCATAATAACATTACATGATTTTTTTGACAAACAACTGTGCTTCAAGAGGCAATTAATTTTGTTGCTCAATTTGTTCACATAATGACAAAAATTCTTGATGACTTAATACCAAAAGTTGCTTGTGTGTTTATGAATGATATTAATGTTTTAGAATCAAAAACTCAATACAATGATGAAGAAATTGTTTCTAAAGTCCATTAATATATCATGAAGCATCTTCAGAATCTGAACACAACAATTTAATATTGTGAGATGACTGAAGAAGTTGTTTCAGCTGAAAAATCTCAATTTGTGATGTCAGAAATTCAAATCATTAGTTGAGTATGTGATTATAATAATCAGAAATCTGATGAGAAGAAAGTTGCAAAAATTATCAACTGGTCAACTGCAATGAATGCTTCAGAAGTGAGAAAATTTCTTGAACTTATTGAATATTATTAAATTTGTGTCAAGCATTATGACTGAATTGCTGAATTATTGTATTGATTACTTTATGCAAATATCTGATGAAATTGAGAAAAAGCTCAAGACAATGTCTTCAACACTCTTAAGAAGAAGTTGAGCATCTTTTCAACAATTTTTTCTCTTGATTATATTGTTGATTCACTGAAAATCATTATTGCTATCAATGCAAACAAATATGAATGAAATGCAATTCTCATGCAGTTTTAACATGATGTGTGTCATTCTGTGAAGGCCAGATCTGAATAAATGAAAATGAAAAAAAAAATTCAAATAACTAAAAGATAGTATTTTATTCAACTATTAAAGTACCTAAGTATGAGAATAATAAGCTTAAGAAAAGAAAGGGAAATAGAAAAAATAAAAAATCTAACTACAATTTATATTCTCCCTCTTTCTTAGTAATTTTTTTCTTGCACAAAGACAACAAAAAATGTGAGACATCTAAGCTGTGGATAAAGAACAGTATTTCTTAATTAAAAAAATATGAAATATTTTTTATATGCATGTTGATTCTTTCATGCAGCTCAGCCACATGTATTTTTTTTATGCAGATGAGTTGTCTTTGTCATGCAGATCTTGTGGCTGTGACACATTCAGCTCAGTTCAACTCTGAGATTTGATTGAAATTTGAAAAGAATTATGATGCAAAAAAGTAAGAATGCTGTGCTGTGTTAAAAGTTTTAACAAAATTTTAATATTGAGTTTATAAAATTCATTTCACTCTGAAAGTTAACATCAAAACTCTTATTGCTCAATTAAATTAAACAGCTACAAATTTTTCTGAAGTTCTTGTCATCACTTAATTAGCTTGAATACATTTTTTTAATTTTGATGTCAAACATGTATCTGATTTGAAGCACACTGCTGCTGACATTTTATCAAAACATTCAAAAACTGAAGACAATGAAAGTGATGAAAATGCTCAAGATGTTGAAAATTTTATCAATGCAAAATTGAAACATTTTTATGCTCAGATTGATGTCACCAGAATTGAAGATGAATCAGTTGATTTGTGAATTCTTAATGAATTTTGTTTCAATGAATCTGAAATGATTGTGCAATATTTCACATCACTTCATCATTTAAAAAATTTGATAGAAGATTTTGCTGCATTTCAGAAGAAAGTCTTGAAGTTTACAGTTGAAGAAAATCACTTGTTTCAATACATTAACAAAAATATATCTCTTTAACACATTATCAATAATTTTGAAAAGCAAACAGCAGTGATCAAAGTCTTGCATGATGAATTTGAACATTAAAAAAAAAATTTATAAATTACTGTCAAATCAATACTGATGAAAAGAAATATATCTCAACATCAAGCAATATGTTCAAACTTGCAGAGAATGTCAACTGAAAAATCTGATACATGCTGAAAAAGCTCTGCATTCAACATGAGTATTAATTGTTTGAATCAAGATTGTCATCAACATTGTTTACATGTCATCAGATGAAGAAAAATTCTTTCTTGTCATTGCTCAATGTGATTTATCTGACTGACTGAAAGCTAAACTTTTTGCAAAAATCACTGATGATGCTATTGCTCAGTTTATATACAAAAATATTTTTTGTCAATAAGAATTTTCAAATGAAATCATAATTGATGAAGGTTTGAAGAACAAAAATATCACTGAGAAACTGTTAAAAAAATATAAAATAAAACAAGTTTCAATATCAATCTATAACTTTCACACAAATGACATGATTGAAAGAAATCATCAATTAATTAAAAATAAATTATCAAAAATGACAGAAAGAACAAAAAAAATTGAGTAAAGCATTTATTTGCTGCTCTTCTTGCCAACTGTGTCACTGTCAAACAAACAACAAATATGTTTTCTTATCATGTGTTGATGAGTCAAAAAGCAGTTTTTTTTATCAAATGTGAGATAATAACATGAGTAACTTTTCTCTGACAAACTGTAAGATTAACTTCAGATTTAATAGCAATGTGAGCATGTCAAATTAAACATCAAGATCAAGATGTAAAAAAAGCTGCTAGTCAAATAAAAAAAATGCAATGTTAAAATAAAAATCAATTTGATGATGCACATCAGACACACAATGAATTTTTGAAAGGTGAAGAATTAGTCATTTTTCATCACACAAAAAACAACAAAAATATTTCAAAAGTACAAAAACTTTGCTTTCAATGATTGAAATCTTATCAAATCATCTCATTAATGAAGAACATGACTTTTATCACATTGAAAAATTTGACAAAACAAAAATTGCTGAAACAATCTCAGAAAATTAATTGAAAAAATTTTATTCTTGAAAAATTAATAATGTTAAACAAGAGAAGAATGTTTCTGAGATTGAAAGATATATGAATGTTGAAATATTCAATGTCAATGAAAATAGAAAAGTGACATGTAGTATGAAAAGAGTTGAGAATTTGAGTAAGAAAGAAAGTGATGAACAAGTTAAAGAGAGAAATGATGACACAATTGAGAAAAAAAGTCAATGACTTTCATCAGAATGAAATCTCAGTGTTGTTATATTATAATTTACTGTCTGAAGCACTGATATATCAATTAAAAACACTTGTTAAAAACTGATGAAAATTGAAAATAAAAACTGAATTCAATTGCTTGAAAAAAATTACTCTAACAAACTATTTAGAAAGCAACAAAACTTTTGATAAAAAAAAATCAACAAACATTTTGTGATCATGAAAAAATAAAAAAAACTCACAACTCAGCACATTTGAGAAAGTTAAGATATAATCTTAATGTATACAGAATGCTTTCACACTTCTGCAAAGCATGTTTGACATTCTGAAGATAATCATAAATTAAAAAACTGTCAATGAAAACAAATTGATTGTCAACACTTTTTGAAATCAGATAAATACTGTGAAACAACTTAAATGAATGACAGACCTTTGATTGATTGTCAATAAATGAATCATTAACTGAAATAAAACTGAAAAATTTCTTTATGTATACAGAAATCTCAAAGTTTTTATTGACTGATTTAAAAATCAACAAATCATCATTTTTACTTTCACTGCTGAATGAATTTTTTTCACATTCATCAATCATTTTATTGTTTTCATTCTCTAACTGATCAACAGATTCATCATTTAGTTCAGCAATTGACTTGTCAATTCAATTCTCAAAAAAATCATTAATTGAATTTTGGATAATTCTTGAATTTTTA
The DNA here is from genome assembly GCA_029449355.1 of Emydomyces testavorans. Classification (NCBI taxonomy): domain Eukaryota; kingdom Fungi; phylum Ascomycota; class Eurotiomycetes; order Onygenales; family Nannizziopsiaceae; genus Emydomyces; species Emydomyces testavorans. The sequence continues at coordinate 9,495,197 of CP120628.1, forward strand.
ACAGTCTGATTTTCTTCTGAAAGATTAACAATTTTTTTGTTTAATTGAATTATTTTCACTGAAACAACAAATTCTTCATCAAGATTTATAACATTGCTTGAAGAATTGACAGAATTATCTGCTGTTTGTTAGTGAATGCTCTCAACTTTCTTTTCTTCAAATAAATAAATCACTCAGAATCTATCATCAGAATCATTAAAAAAAATAAAAAACAAATTAATTAAAATTTTATTTACAAATAATGCAAAAACTTCTGCACTCATTTCACAAACAATTGTCACAAACTTCATTATCTGAGCTAATGAAATTTTTTTGATAAGTTATACAGATTACAAAAAAAAATTTCTTCTTTTTCTTACAATGATTGCATGAAGTTGATAAGATTGCTTTATGAGTTTGAACAAAAATGTCATTTTGATGATGCATGAAGTTAAGCACATCATAAACAATAGCATCTGACATAATATGTCAGTTGATTGACTGCACAATGAAGAGCACATTAAACAACTTCAATTTTTTTAATGAAGATTTGACAAGAAATTTAACAAAATTAAGCATAATAAAATTTTCATCATCATGATAAACATCTTCAACAACAGATGAATCATTTTCAAAGTTTACTTCTATATCAAATGTCAATGAATAACTAGAGAAGAAGAGAAATTGATAAAAAAAACTTTACATTCAGAATCAATCAATGACAAATCAACAATATCAGATATGTGCTGCAGAATATTATCAAAAACAAATTTCAAAAAATTCATCTCAGAATATTGTTGAACATATTGTAAGAAATTGAAAATTAGACAATTTTTTTCAGATGAGAAATTGAAAGTTCAAATTATGACAACTGATAAACTTTTCAGTCACTCAGATGCTGAATATTTAAATGTAAAAGTGAGAGTCAATGATATCACATTGTCAGTTTTTTTGATCACAGTTGAAGTTGATACATTCTTCTGAAACATTTTCTTGATAGCAACAAAAGTTGAAATATTTTTTCTAAATATCTTGTTGATGATGTTGCTTGTTTTCACAACAATGAAAATTTGAATTTTTTCAATCAGCTTCATCTTGCTGACTGCTTGATCTGCAGAAACATATCAATTAAATGTTTGTTAAAAAAAAATAAAAATAAACTCACAGCAAAAACATTAAATTAAAAAAAAAACACTTTCTCTTCAACAACTTGCTTGACTGAAAACATGATCAATACTTGTCAAACAATGATATTGATCAGTTATTTACTGAAAGTTTTCAACATATTTTTTATTGAGTGCACAAACATCTTGTTCAATCATGATGAGAAAAATAAATTGAAATAAATAAACAATAAAATGACAAGATGAAAGCAAATAAATTGTCAATCATCAAACTCAACTCTGAGAAACAAAGATGTGAACAAAAAAAAGAGTTGAAGAAAGAAAAGTTGAAAAATTGTGAAAAAATTCATACTTTACTGTTTGTTTACTCATCATCTTAGAATCAGATCTCAAATCAACAGAACAACTCATCAATACTTTCATTAACTTCTCACATATGTAAAAATTTTTCTCATCACTCAGAATAACAAAAATCTACTTGAATTGATACAAAAATTCTATCAGTTTTTACATCTGATCTTGCATCAATTTTTGCAATCTGCTTCTTGATAAATTATGAATACACAGTGTGAATGAACAGCTACACAATGATATTAATATCAATTTTCTACAGCTCATATCACTTTGAAGATCAAGAATTGAAGTATATTAACTTCTGAATTCTTGCTTCTTTTTTTATATTATCAGATTGAAACTTGTTTTGATACTTGTTTTTAGTTTTTGACAATACTTCTGTTGACTTAAACTGTTTTGAAAGTCTGTTTTGTCTCTTGTTTTGCTTTTATTTTCAGTGAAAATTTTTTTTTTTAAATTGATGTCAAGAAACAACATCAACTGAATCTGATCAGATTGTAATGAGAAGTTCAATGCTTTTTATCAATATAAGACATACAGATAAGTCAACATTTTATATTGATACACTTTAGTTGACAGACATTTTTCTAAACATTTTTCTTATCAACTTTATTTCTGTTGATCACTTGCATCACATTTCTTTTGCCATATTTTTTCTATCAGTTACTGAAGATATATATGAAGAACATTTGTTTATCATAGAGAAGAATACATGTTAAAACATACTTCTTGATATATTGAGATTGCATATATATATATTGTTTGTCACTTGATTGTTTTGTTGTTGATAGTTGTTGATACATATAAATCAATGTATTGCTTTTTCAATATGACTTTCATTCATTATACTGTCACAACTTCTGAGGTTGATACTTGAGAACTTGATATGAAATTGTTGACAGATTCTTGATTGATTACTGTTGCTGATATCAACTATCAATGTGTCAATTGTGGTGTTTTCTTCTTCTTATACTAGATTCATTCCAACTCACTCATATCAATTGAGTCATATAGTTTCTCTGTTTCAGCAACTGCTGTTGATGCTCTTCAACTGATGGCTGAAAATACTATTATCACTTTCTTTAAGTGTGAGTATATTGTTCATTCTCAAAAATATCATTTACTAATACAAAATAGATGAAATACATGCTATGATTCATCAAAATTCTGTTATCTTAATGTGTGAGAATATTCATTTGATGCTTCAGTTGATTTGACATATCAAGAGTCAGTTCTTTGAGTGTGCACCTGCAGAGAGTACTGAGAGGGTGAAGTAGAAAATGTTTTTTTATTTAAGTGAAAGTTTAAGAATAAATAAAATAAGTCTTCAGTGAGGCAACATGTCTTGCAATGAATAAATAAGTTTTCAGAAATTTTTTTTCTTTGTGTGATTTATGTCACATGATGTGATAATGATTCAAGATAACAGTTTCACACACAAATATCACACAATGCTTCACTTGACATTGAAATTGAGAACTTTTGTTTCATTTTGTTTCATTAATCTGAAACAATCTGAAACAGAACTGAAATCAGAATTCTGATATCAGAAACTGAAATGAAATTACAATTTATTTTTCAGAATAAAAATAAAACTGCAAAAAAAATTTCTGAAATGAAACTGAAATCTTTCATCATGTAGTGATAACAGAAATGAAGAACAGTTCTTGCATTTAAAAATAAATTTGAAATTATGATAGTTGAAACTGAAACTAAGTTTACTGAGATGAAAAATTTTTTTCTGTATCATGTGATCAGTTTAATCTCAATCAATTTATTCTGACATTTCACTGAGTGATTCTCTTCTCCAAATGCTTGAGTCACAGTGCAGTGACTTAACATGACAATGAGACAAGAAAAGATGAGAGGACAAGCTGTTGATGACTGAATTGAAGTAAAATTGATTTCAATGAAGGCAGCAAAATTTGCTGTGATCATCAGTGAGAATTTAATAATCTGAAAATAATGAGAAGTGATGATCAGATAGCAAAAAATTAATGATATTGAAATTGACACTTAAACTATAACTGATATGACAGACAGAACAGCAGAAGCAAAAAAAGCAGCAAAAACAGAAAAAACAACAGAAGCAGCAGAAGTAGCAGAAGCAGTGAAGACAGTAAAAGCAAAAAAAGCAGAAGAAACAAAAATTGCTTGCTGATGCTGATGCTGACAGATGTTGCTTTGATTAACTGTGGTTTTTTCAGATAAGTTATAAGTTTGTTGTTTATGTTGAGTTTTTGATTACACTTACAAGACTGCAGAATGCAACACATTTGACTACTGTTGTAGTGACAGTTGGTGCATGAATCATCAAGTGCTTTTTTCATCACAACACATTCAATAAACAGATTAAGACTCTTCTCATAATGTTCACATGACATTTCAATTGTGCTGTCAACAATCTGAATCAGCAGAAACTTCATATTAACAGCACAGCTGAAAATCAGCTTTTTATTATTTCAGAGGATAATTACATGAGTGATTATTTTTTTACTGAATTTTGTCATTGTAATTAACAGATGATAACTGTATTTATTCAACAATTTCTTGATTTTATTTGCATTATAAATACTGAGAACAGAAATATTTTTTGTGATTGTAAAATTAAATGATTCACTCTCACATTCAGAAAGAAAATTAATTGATATAAAAAAAATCATGTTGAGTTTGATGTAATTTGCTGAAATTGTTAACTTGCAGTTTTTTTCTTTCTAATTGCTGAGCTTGAATATACATTTGATTATAATATAAAATTATGATTTGTTCAAAATTTATGAAATTGAAAAATTCATGAGCTTTTTACAATTATATAAATTTTACAAATTTACTTTGTGTTCTTACAAATGTTCAATACATTTAATTTGCTATTGTGTTCAATGTGTTCAACAGATTGTGTTATAGCTGTAGAATTAACACAAAGAATCTGTAAATAAAAACAGAAAAAAAATCTTATGTAATTCACTATAACTAAGTGATTTGTAGCAAACTATGACTAAGCAGCAAGTTAAACAATTTGTCAGAAACAAATTATTAAATGCTTGTTAATAATATAAATAATTTTAATAATTTTTGTAATTTCAGTGCAGACAACTCTGATAATTTCTATTAATTATACTGTTTTTTTTTTATAAAAAATTTTCATGAATATATTTATTTCATTATTAAATAAACATAAAAAAAAATTTTATTTTTCTGCAAAAGTATTTTTACAAAATAAATTTGAAAAATAAAAAAATAATTATCATATATCAGTTAATGTTTTACAATATTGTCAATAAAATTATGAAATTTCAGTAACAGTTTTGCAGAATGTTTAAATAATAAATTATTTTCACAATTTATTTTCTAAAAATTGTTTTACAAAATATTTGTTAATTATACTGATGATATTTTCACAATTATTTCTGCTGTCAGTTAATATTAATATTAAATTCTTCACAAAAAAACTTTATTAAATCAGAATATTTATTCTTAAATTACTTGATTTAATTAATGCAACTGATCAGAAGAACTTCATGATTTAAATTTAATTTTATAAAGTAATATTGATTATTCAGATTAAACAATTATTTTTTTGTAAATAAATATATAATCTGTGTCAAAAACTAAACTAATCACATAAAACATAAAATTTTATTTTATTTTAATAAATTTAGTTTCAATTTCATTTATTATAATTTCAGCTTTATTTTACTGATTGATTGATTTTTTCATTTTCATTTTGTATAATTAATTGCTAATTTCAGTTTCATTTTATCTGATTAACTGAGCTGAAATCAGTTAAAATCAAAATTTTCTGATTTTATGTCAAATTTATTAATTATATAAAACAAAAACACAAAATCAGTTAATTACATAATGAAATTGTTTTTTTTTTACTTACATTTTTGATGAGAAATTCAGATAATTAAACAACTTTGCACATAAAAATAATAAAACTTAATACTTTTTGAAATTATTAATTTTAATTACTTAAGTTTTAATTTCATAATTTTTGATTGACTGCTAGTTTCAGTTTCATTTCATATAATTAACTGATTTTTCATTTCTGTTTTATATAATTGACTGTTGATTTCAGTATCATTTTATGTAATTAACTACTGATTTCAATTTTGTTTCATGTAATTAATTAATTTTTCATTTGCATTTCTGATTGATTTCAAACATCTGAAATAAAATAAATTTTTTTTTTTAATTTTTGCAGTCAGTTTATTAAAACCTAAACAAAATTTACAAAATTTATTAGTTTTTTTATATGTATTTAATAAATTTCATAAAAAAAACAATAATTACTTTTATTAAAATATTTTTTATTTTTTTGAGAAGTAACTTGTAATAACATTTCAGTATGCAATTATGATAAAAATAAAAATAAAATATCATGATATACAGTAAATTATATAATATAAATTTATTATTAAAAATATAATTATCATTGAAATTCAATCAGCTTTTCACATAAACTTGTAAAATAAGTAATTAAAATTGTTCATCAATATTATATACATGTTATACTTTTTCAAAATTAAATTTTAAATTTTTTGCAAAATAATAAAAAACTTGCAAGTTAAATTTATCATAATTAATATTATGATATTTAATAACAAATTTTTGTAAGTGTTTAAAATTTGCAGCAGATTTTCAAATAAATTCATTTTTTTTATTTTTATATTTTTTTTATTAAACAAAATATTAAAATTATCAGTTTTTTTTGTAAAAATTAATTATAATTTTCATTTAAAACTTTTATTTTTTTAAAATGCTTTAAGAACTGAATGATGAGTTGTATTATTAACATTATTTATTTTCTTGTAATTATAAAACAAAAATATACAAAAAATATTATAAATACTTGTAAAATCTGATGAAAGTTTAAGACAGTAAACTTGTTTGTTTATTTTTTTTTACAATTTTACAAAAATCAATGTGTAAAAAATTAAGCTTTTCACTAGTACAAATTTTTTTAATATTTTTTAAATTAAGTTAAATTTTATTTTCAACAATGTAAAATTTCAGTGTGTGCTGTTTGTCACAATATTTTTTTTAATAAATTTGTGTTTTTATGAAAAACTTTTTCATTTAGTTTTAGTATTTACAAATGATGTTCATCTGATTTCAGAGATTTTTTACTTTAAAAATATACTCACTTGATTTTGTGAGAATCATTCATGAATTCAGCTTATATATGACTTGAAAAAAAAATTTTTGTTAAAAAATGCTGAAAATTGTTATAAGCAAATTTAGAAAAAAACAATTAGAATATTCAATCATTTTAATTGTAATTGTTAAAATTTTGCAAATATTATTTTAAAATATTATTTAATTGCTCAGTTTGACTGTTCATCTGAAAGTGAAAAACAATATTTAAATTTTGTGAAATTTTCAATGTATGTAAGAAATTACTTCAGAATTTACTGATGAATAAAAATTCACAATTAGAAATTATATTTAAAAATATTTCATAAAGTTTTATAATTTTATAAATAATAAAATATATCAATTGCTTTGCAGTAAACTCTTTAATCATAAATATAAAATAAATTATTTTGTTAAAGTGATTAACAATCACTAAAATACAGTTACACTCAGTTTTCTTAATGTTTTTACTTTATAAAAAATTGATAATGATATTCATGCTGATTTGATCTTAAAAGTGTGTGAAAATTAATAATAAATTAAGTTTTTTATATCATTTTATTCTGATAACTTGTGAATTTATATATACTTTACAAACTTTGCAGTATTTCTGAATTATATTCTTCATTCATGATTAGTAGTATTTTTGTGAAAATGATTTATAAATTTATTTTGTAGTAAAATAATTTGTTAAAAATATATTATAATATTGTTTGATTAACTCTAATTATAAAATTTCAGTAACTGAAATGTATAAACAATTATTGTAAAATAATATATTCTCATTAAAAATTTATTTCTTTATAAATTAATAAAGTTAACCACCAAATTTTATAAACTCAAGCCTGATTTGATCTGATCTGCCTGTTGATTTAATTCAGATGAACAAGCTCTCAAAAACTATCTGACAGACAAAGCAGAATCTAGAGCTTGTAAATCTGAAGATTTTTTGAACAGATTCAATCTGAATGATCTAAAACTTATAAAATTTATATAAGGTTTATATAGATCTAAATTATTGCTCAAACTTCTATATTTAGAGTCTAGATCTTTATAATTGAGATCTAACCTCTATAATTATCACTTATTATCACATAAATTTCTATAGTTATTGCTTATTATTGCATAAACTGCTGCTGCTGACTGCTACAAACTGTTACAGACTGCTGGCAAGCAGCAGCAGGCCAGGTTGAGACTTTATACTAAGCATCATTAAATATAGTTTCAGAGATCTTGATGCTTGATGAATGCCTGAGTCAAATTCTGTTCAAATTTTAGATGTCTGTGAATAAAACAAAATTTGCTCTTTCAAACTCTAAATTTTATGCAGATGAACAAATTTTCTTTAAAGTTTGATGTGATTCAGAAGTTGGTCAATTTTATAAATCAAAAATGAAATTTGGTTTTTTTTAAAATTTTTACTGTATATTTATCAACAACTAGTAATTTATATAATGCTGAAATAAAATTGCAAAATATTTTATTTATTTTATAAAAATTTTTAGTATTATAAAAATTTTCATTATAAATTAATTTACAGAAATTTGTATTTTTCAGTTTAAATTTTTTATTCTGATATATTTTATTTAAAAAAATTTTCATGAGTAATTTTTTAATTTGTATCATAAGCTTCATAGAAAGAAATTGAACATTATTTTTTTTAAAAAAAAATTTATATAAAGCATTTGTCAGCTTAAGTTTTTCATCAGTATAATTTATTTTCTCAAAGAAAATATAATATAAAATTAATTTACAATTTCATATTTTTAAATGTTTTTGTAATTTACTTTTTTCACATAATTTAATTGTCACAAAAATTTATTAACTGAATTTTTATATCTTTTCTGATGTTTTACAGTAAATAAAAAAATCATTAACTTTTAAGCTCAATAAACTTGTTTTTTAAATAAATTCTTTACTGTTGTGAAGTAATAAAAATTATTATGATTTATTACTACTAAAACAAATTTTCACAAATTTTTTAGTTAATAATATTAATATTTAAAAAATTCAACAATGATTAAGAGTTTTTAATTATGAATATCATAATTACGTTTCATGAATTTCATTTTCTGTAAATACACAATTACAAATACTTAATTTTGAAAGTCATTCAGCTGAATAATGATTTTTAAGATGGCAAAATCAGAAACATTAATTTTAAAATGTATTTAACAGTTAAAATTGCAGTAATAAAATTATAAGAATAGAGTAAAAGATTTATTCAGTTGGTGTATAAAGTAGGTGTGAGATGACTACTATTCACTTAATCAATAAGAGAATCAGTAAGCAAAAAATATAGTTGTTAGACAAAAGAGATTGTCACTGATTCTCTCAATGAAGAGAGAAATCAGTGTGTTATTTATATCTGTGTTATGGTCACTAAAGCTAATCAAATTAAGACTAGTTACATTGAGAAAAGAGGCAGTGTTAGCTTTCACAGAGCTTATGACTGAGATCTTACAGTTTTTTCTTTTTTATGAAAACTCTGATTTCTTCAGAGCATATAAGCTCAATAGCTATTGAAGTCTCAATATAAAATCTTCACAAGAACTATCAAATTCTGTGAAAAAAAAGTTGTTTCTTCACAGAAAAAAAAAATGTCTTCTTAGTTAGCAAAAAAACTTCATCATATAAATGATATTAGTTATATCAAATTCTGTTGTGACAACTCTATCATTTACTAGACTTTCACAGACTAAATCTGATGATGTAAGCATCAGCTTTCATCACTTCAGCTTTGTAAAATATCTTCACAAAAGCAGTTGCTGATTTGCAAAGCAAAAAAAATCTGTTGAGACCATCTGACTGTGCATGATCTTGAGAAGACATCATGCATTCTAATTAAAAAATGCATGATGACTTCAATGATCATGATGAGATTCAAAATCACAATCTTCACTGTTGCAGGTGTACATAATACAGCTGCATCAGTTAGACAATTGTTGCTGTAATTTCCTGTTTTGACTCATAAAAGTTCACTTTTCATTCACAAAGATGAATTCTTTCTAATTGAGTATAGTTTGATTTCACAAAAGTGATAACAACAGTTTTTAGCAACTCAGCTTCTTTCTCTTTCTCTTTTTTCTTTCTTGATCAAATCAAAATTCATCTTCAGTGAGTATAATTTTTTCAGCATCAGATCCATCAGTTTCATCAAAAAAAAAAAGCTTTACAAGAGATTTCTATCACTCTACAGTCAAAATGAGATTCTGTGAGTTTATATTAACTTCACAAGCAATCAGCATCACAAGCTATCAGTCTCACAAGTCATTTGATTTTTGCAAATCAACACAAGCTGAGTTAAGCCTTCACAAATTGAGCTAACTGAGAATATAGTGCACAATCACAGTCAAAATCAATCTCAACAACAATATATCATCATGTCTCACTCAAACACTTCAGAAGAAAGTAAACTTCAATTTATTGTGCTGTCAGATACAGAAGACTTCAATGCTGAGATATTGATGAATGCTGGCTTCACAAACAATTCTTATGTTTTGCAAATAAATTTGAGATTTCACAAGATAAAATTATAAAATTTCAGCAGAGCTTGCTTCACAAATGTTCTTCACAAGCTTTCATGCTAACAATTTCATAATTTTCTTTTTCACAACAAGTTTTCAGAACTCAAATTCACATTTCAAAAACTTCTGACTCATACAAAAAACTGATTTCAATGCTCTCTTCTATGAGCAAGTATTTTTCAGCATACAGTCATCAATCAACTCTGATGAATTCAGCAAGTTCTCATGATCAGATTTCAATAAGTTCTCTTCACAAACAGACTCTGATTGACTTTACTGCTCTTCACAAGCAGAATCAGACTTCAACAACCCAATTTCATCATGAAATGCAAGAGCTTGATCTGCATGCACAGACTCTGCAAGCAACTTCTGCTGTTCACTTTGTTGAGTTCAAGCATTCATTTCATTATGACAATAGAATGCAATCAATTTCACAAGTCATCAATTCTGCATCAGTGATGCAGGCAACTTCAATAATTTCTGCTGATCATGTCATCATTTTCTTCACTTCACAACAGGTTTTTGTGAGTGTGTTTGTTTCATCATCAGATAATCATGAGAAAGATGTGTCTTATTTTTCTGCAGAAGCATCTTCACAGAGTGATTTTGAAAAACAGAAGATTAATCACAGTGCACTGATCAATGTTTCACAACATCATCAATGAAATCATCAAATTTCATTAACAGTTTCACACAATGTTTGAGCAGCAAGTCACTTTCATAATCTGTCTTCTGAAAGTTGTTTTGAGAAGTGTTTGTCAGTTACATCAGTGGCACTTTCAGAACTGTTTCTGTCATCAGTCAGTACTGATTTTAGATTTTTCATCAGAAAGCTTCACTGAATCAGAGCATCAATTTTCAAATCAATTGATCTGATTAATGCAGCTGATCAGAAGAGTTTCACAACTTAAATTCAGCTTCACAAAGCAGTGTTGACAATTCAGACCAGACAATTACTCTTACATAAGCAGAAATGTGATCAGTGTCAAAAACTGAGCACAACTCACAGAGCTCATCAGTTTGTCTTGTGCATGTCTGATGAATTTCATGAGAAATGCAATAATTGTTTTTATTGAAGTGTTTTCTGCTTCTTTAAGAAGTAAGAGCATCTCAGTATGCAATTATGATGAAGATAGAAATGAAGTGTGATGATATGCAGTAAATCATGTAATATAAATTCATTATCAAGAATATAATTATCATTGAGATTCAAACATCTTTTCACATAAAACTTGTAGAATAAGTAACTAAAATCATTCACAAATACTATATACATGTCATGCTTTCTCAGAATAAGATCTCTAATTCTTCACAAAACAATAAAAAACTTGCAAGTCAGATTTGTCAGAATTGATTTTATGATATTTGACAAGAAGCTTTCATAAGTATCTGAAATTTGCAGCAGATTTTCAGATGAACTCATTCTTTTTGTTTTCATATTCTTTTCATTGAACAAGATACTGAAGTTGTCAGTTCTTCTTGTGAAAATCAGTTATAGCTCTGACATGAAACTTCTGTTTTTCTTTAAGTGCTTTGTGAACTGAATGATGAGCTGTGCTATCAACATCATTCATTTTCTTGTAATCACAAAGCAAGAATACATGAAAAACATTGTGAATGCTTGTGAGATTTGATGAAAGTTTCAGACAATAAACTTGCTTGTTTACTCTTTTTACAATTCTACAAGAATCAGTGCATAAGAGATCAAACTTCTTACTTGCACAGACTGTCTTGATATTCTTTAAATTAAGTTAAACTTTATTTTCAACAATGTAGAACTTTGATGTGTGCTTCTTGTCATAATACTTCTTCTGATATACTTGTGTCTTCACAAAAAACTTTCTGATTTGATTTCAGCATTTGTGAATGATGTTCATTCAATTCTGAAAGTTTTTTACCTCAAAAATATACTCACTTGATTTCACAAGAGTCATTCACAGATTCAGCTCATACATGACTTGAAAAGAAAATTTCTTTGTTGAAGAATGCTGAGAATTGTTGTAAGTAAACTCAGCAAGAAACAATCAGAGTATTCAGTCATCTTGATTGTAGTTGACAAAACTTCACAAATATTGTTTCAGAATATTATTCAATCACTCAGTTTGATCATTCATCTCAAAGTGAAAAGCAATACTTAAATCTCACAAGATTTTCAGTATGTGTAAGAGATCATTTCAGAATTCACTGATGAATAAAAATTCACAATCAGAAACTATATTCAGAAATATCTCATGAAATTTTATGATTTCACAAACAATAAAATATGTCAATTGCTCTGCAGTGAGCTTCTTGATCACAGAAATGAAGTGAGTCATCTTGCTAAAGCAGTCAACAATCACTAGAATGCAATCAAACTTAGCTTTCTCAATGTTCTTACTTTATGAAAGATTGATGATGACATTCATGCTAATTTGATCTCAAGAGTTTGTGAAAATCAGTAATGAATTAAGCTTCTCATGTGATTTAGTTCTGATAACTCATGAATTCATGCATACTTCACAGAATTCACAGTATTTCTGAATCATATTCTTCATTCATGATCAATAGTATTTTTGTGAAAGTAACTCATAAATTCACTTTGTAGCAAAGTGATTTGTCAAAAATGTATCATGATGTTGTCTGACTAACTCTAGTCATAGAGTCTCATTGACTGAAATGTATAAATGATCATTGTAGAACAATATGTTCTCATTAAGAGTTCATCTCTTCACAAATCAAAAGTGAGACTTCATTTTCTCTCTAATTTTTGCTGCATGCTCATCAGCATCTAGCAGTTCAGATAATGCTGAAATAAAATTGCAAAATGTTTCATTTGTTCTGCAAAAATTTTCAATATCATAAAAATTTTCATCATGAACTAGTTTGTGAGCACTTGTGATCTTCAGTTCAAATCTTTTATTCTGATACATTTCATTCAAGAAAATCTTCACAAGTAATTTCTTGATTTGTATCATAAGCTTCACAGAAAGAGATTGCACATCACTTTCTTTTTTTTTTTCAAGAAACTTGAGTGAAGCATTCATCAGCTCAAGCTTTTCATCAGCACAGTTTGTCTTTTTAAAAAAAAGCATGATACAAAACTGATTTGCAGTCTCATGCTCTTGAATGTCTTCACAATTTGCTTTTTTCACATAATCTGACTGCTGTGAAGACTCATCAGTCAGATTCTTTTTTCTCTTCTGATGTTTCACAGTAAATCAAAAAGTCATTAACTTTTGAGCTCAACAAACTTGTCATCTAGATAAGTTTTTTGCTGTTGCAAAGTAACAGAGACTATCATGATCTGTCATTACTAGAACAGACTTTTGTGAGCTCTCTAGCCAATAACATCAGTGTTTAAAGAATTCAACAATGATCAAGAGTTCTTGATCATGAATATCATAATTGCATTCCACAGATTTTATTTTCTGCAAATACACAGTCACAGATACTCAATTTCAGAAGTCATTCAATTGAGTGATGATCTCTGAGATGACAAAATCAGAGACATTATTTTCAAGACATATTTGACAATCAGAATTGAAGTGATGAAGCATGACACCATTCACAAAAACTTTTCTCAAGACATAAAAAATTTTGAAAGTCTTCTCTGTGAGAAAATTCTTTTCATCTTTCTTATTCAATTCTCATTTCTAGCAACATCTGACTTTCTTATTTTGTTCTTCACTCTTCAGCATATTAGTAAGATCTAAGACAATCTTTGAGAATTTTGAAATAAAACAACAGTAAAAGTTTGTGAATTTTAAGAATACTTGAATATTTCTTTGTGAGTTGAGTTTCAGTCAGGCCAAAATGATTTTCACACACAACTTCTTCATAGATATTTCATCAGCTGATATAATATACTCAAGAAAATTTATTTTGTGAACACTAAAGTAGCACTTGAAGATTTTGCAGTAAAGATCTGCTGTCATGAGCACCTTCAAGACTTGACAAACATGTTGAACATGATTTTTCTTATTCACAGAGTATATCACAACATCATTCAGATAAACTATCATAAAAGCATCACAATCACAAAAAATCTTGTTGATATAAGACTGAAAAGCAGCTGAAGCATTTGACAGATCAAAAAAAATCACACAATATTCAAAGAGTTCTAGAAATGTGTGAAAGACAGTTTTTCATTCATCTTCCTCTCAAATGCAAAGACAATGATAAGCATTCTTGACATCAAGATGAGTGAAAATCTTAGCACTCACAAGACACCTCAAAAGCTTCTGAATTAATAATAGTGGATAGCAGTTCTTCACAGTCTTGAAGTTCAAGTCACAATAGTTCACACACATTCATAAATCATCATTTTTTTTGAAAACAAACATAATTGATGTTTCTGCAGAAAATTTAAAAGATCAGATGAAATCATAAGCAATTGTATTGTTGAGATATTCATAAAGCATTTCAGTCTCATTTTCTGAAAGTCAATAAGTGAGATCAAAGATGAGCTTCTTTTCAGACTCAAGTTCAATAATCAAGTTCTTCTCTCAGTGAGAAGTCAGCTTTCAAGCTTTCTGTTCACTGAAAGCTTTCATGAGATTTTTGTAAACTTCAGATATTTGAAGATCATAGTTCATGATGGCTATTTTCTCAATTTCATGACATGTCATCATATAAATAAACTTTTCTTCTTGCACTAAATTCTTCACATCAACTGATTGAATCACTGTGTGCAGATCACACAGAGTTCTCTGAAAACAGATTGAATGATTTTTTCATGAGATGATGAAATCATGTCACAAAAGTCAAGTCATGTCTAGAATCATATCATCATCTATATTAGCAACAATGACTTGCTTGTGAAAGATTTGTGCTTGATTTTGAGAATTTCAACACTTGAAGACAATGTTCACAACATCTTCAGCATCAAGAAATGCTTGATTTCTTTCAGCAGTCTTGAGAGAAATCTTCATTGAATGTATCTTCAGTTCTAGTGACTTTGCAAGATCAGAACTGATGATGAGAAAGATGCAGTAAAAGTTCACATGAGCTAATCATTTATGCTCAGTAAATGATTCTACAGAGAATGCACTTAATTGAATAAAAAACATGAACAGAAGATTGACATCAGACAATTGCATTACTCTAAAGTTATTTTTTTTCAAGTCTTCAAATTTTTATTTCTTTTTCTTGAGACAATCAGAAGATTTATGTCTCTTTTCATCACAACTGTAGCAAGTGATATTTGTGAGATCAGTCTTGCTACTAGATTTGTCTTTCTTATTCTTCATGAAATTCTTTGTTCTCTTCTTAGGCTTCTCTTTGAATCAGTTTTGTTGAGATTTATTTGTGAAAGCCTTCACAGAATTTTCATTCTTCTTCTTGAGAATGAGAGTAGGGCACAATCATGTGGTGATGATCATTATTTCATGAAGAGTATCTGAAAGTTTCTCTTGTTTGTCAAGTTTGGAACACATTGACTTATTTATAACCCTCAGAAATAGATGTTTCATTCATTCAGCATGATTCTTGATTTCATCATTTATTTTGCAAAGCTTTTGTTCAAATTGAATGTGAAATTCATTGTCAGTTTCATTGTCATTTTTTCACAGATGAAAAAAAAATCATCATGAGTTTCTGATGATGTTTTGCAGATCATCTAGATCAGAAAATAGAAAAATCTTCATTTCTTTTCAGATGTTTCTTGTTAAGTCTTTCTTCACAAAGTTCTTTCATTTTTCTTGAAGTGTATAGTGAAGTTCAGTTTTTGCATAATTCACTCTCTGAGAATCTTCAATCTTTGTGAGTTCAGTTGAGGATTCAATTTTGAAAAAGAATTCACAAAACTTGACAAAGATGGCAGTCTTGTAGTCAGACTTCAGTTCTGACAGTTTATACCATCTAGCTCTCTTGACTGAGTTCTCTTGTTGAGTAAACACATCTAGAGACTCTGTTTGGGTGTGTTTTTCTAAGTTAATTTTCAGTTGTTCTGAAAGTGAGGTCATGTTCTCTAGAAGCCAGTTTTGTTCACAAAGCTTCTCAAGAAACATGATTTCAATGATGAGACATTTGCAAAATGTAAAAAATGTATTGATGAATTCTTCATGAATAGATTCAGAATCTTCTGACTTTGTGTTCTGAGTAGAAGATGTTTTTGCATGAGAGAGTTCTGCTGCTTCATGAGATGTTTCTGAAATCACTTTCATTTGAGGGTTGGCAGGTGGTGGGGATTCTTCATGAGAATTTCCATGAGAGGTGAAAGAAATAGATGTTTTTTTCTTGCCTTTGGGAGTCATTTCAGGCATACTTTTCAAAAAAGTGGCAAAATATAAGAATAGAGTAAAAAATCTATCCAGTTGGTGTATAAAGTAGGTGTGAGATGACTACTATTCACTTAATCAATAAGAGAATCAATAAGCAAAGGATATAGTTGTTAGGCAAAAGAGATTGCCACTGATTCTCTCAATAAAGAGGGAAATCAGTGTGTTATTTATATGTGTGTTATGCTCACTAAAGCTAATCAAATTAAGACTAGTTACATTGAGAAAAGAGGCAGTGTTAGCTTTTGTGGAGCTTATGGCTGGAGCCTTACAAAAGTATAAAAATTTTGTAAGTTTTTTTTGTGAAAATATTTTTTTTATTTTTTTATTCAATTCTCATTTTTTGCAATATCTGATTTTTTTATTTTGTTCTTCAGTTTTTAATATATTAGTAAGATTTAAAACAATTTTTAAAAATTTTGAAATAAAAAAATTATAAAAATTTGCAAATTCTAAAAATATTTAAATATTTTTTTATAAATTAAATTTTGATTAAAATAAAATAATTTTTTTATAAATATTTCATCAGCTGATATAATATATCTGAAAAAATTTATTTTATAAATGTTCAAATAATATTTAAAAAATTTGCAGTACAAATCTGCTGTTGTAAATATTTTTAAAATTTGATAAATATATTAAATATAATTTTTTTTACTTGTGAAGTATATTACAGCATCATTCAGATAAATTATTATAAAAATATCATAATTATAAAAAAATTTTGTTAATATAAAACTGAAAAGCAGTTGAAGCATTTAATAAATTAAAAAAAATTACACAATATTTAAAAAATTATAAAAATATGTGAAAAATAATTTTTCATTTATTTTTTTTCTAAATGTAAAAACAATGATAAACATTTTTAACATTAAAATAAATAAAAATTTTAGCATCTACAAAATGTCTCAAAAATCTTTTAATTAATAATATTAAATAATAATTTTTTACAATCTTGAAGTTCAAGTTGTGATAATTTATATATATTTGTAAGTTATTATTTTTTTTAAAAATAAATATAATTAATGCTTTTGTGAAAAATCTATAAAAAATAAATAAAATTATAAATAATTATATTATTAAAATATTTGTGAAGTGTTTCAGTTTTATTTTTTAAAAATTAATATATAAAATTAATATATAAAATTAAAAATATTTTTTTTAAACTTAAATTTAATAATTAAGTTTTTTTTTTTCTGATGAAAAATCAGCTTTCAAGTTTTTTAATTACTAAAAACTTTTACAAAATTTTTATATACTTCAGTTATTTAAAAATTATAATTTATAATGATTATTTCTTTAATTTTGTAACATGTTATTATATAAATAATTTTTTTTTGCATTAGATTCTTCACATTAATTCATTAAATCATTATAAACAAATTATGTGAAGATCTCTAAAAATAAATTGAGTGATTTTTTTATAAAATAATAAAATCATGTTGTGAAAATCAAGTCATATTTAAATTTATATTATTATTTATATTAATAATGATAATTTACTTGCAATAAATTTGTACTTGATTTTAAAAATTTCAATATTTAAAAATAATATTTATAATATTTTCAACATCAAAAAATAATTAATTTTTTTCAACAATTTTAAAAAAAATATTTATTGAATGTATTTTTAATTTTACTAATTTTGTAAAAGTAAAACTGATAATTAAAAAAATACAATAAAAATTTACATAAGCTGATCATTTATATTCAGTAAATAATTCTACAAAACATGCATTTAATTAAATAAAAAACATGAACAGAAAATTAACATTAAATAATTGCATTATTTTAAAATTATTCTTTTTCAAAATAATCTGAAGATTTATGTTTTTTTTTTATCATAATTGTAATAATTAATATTTATAAAATTATTTTTATTATTAAATTTATCTTTCTTGTTTTTCATGATATTTTTTATTTTTTATTTTATTTTTTTAATTGATTTTTTTAAAATTTATTCACAAAAATCTTCACAAAATTTTTATTTTTTTCTTAACATTAAAAATAAAATGCAATTATGGAACAAAGACAGTTATTGAGTGAAGAATATCTGAAATTTTTTTTCATTTATTGAGTTTGAAATGTATTAATTTATTTATAACTTACAAAAAAAATAATTCATTCATTGAATAAAATTTTTGATTTTATTATTTATTTTGTGAAATTTTTGTTAAATTGAATATGAAATTTATTGTTAAATTTATATTTGTAAAAAAAAATTATTATAAATTTTTGATAATATTTTGTGAATTATTTAAATTAAAAAATGAAAAAATTATCATTTTTTTCAAATGTTTTTTTGTTAAATTTTTCTTCATAAAAGTTTTTTTCTTAAAATATATAATAAAGTTTAATTTTCATATAATTTACTTTCTGAAAATTTTTAAAGCTTAATAAAATTAATAATTTTGTAATCAAATTTCAGTTTTGACAATTTATATTATTCAACTTTCTTGACTGAATTTTCTTGTTAAGTAAACACATGTAGAAATTCTAATTCAATATATTTTTTTAAATTAATTTTCAATTGTTTTGAAAGTGAAATTATCTTTTCTAAAAGTTGATTTTGTTTGTGAAATTTTTGAAGAAACATAATTTCAATAATAAAATATTTGCAAAATATAAAAAATATATTGATGAATTTTTTATAAACAAATTTAAAATTTTCTGATTTTATATTTTAAATAAAAAATATTTTTTTACAAAAAAATTTTATTGTTTTATAAAATATTTCTTAAATTACTTTCATTTAAAATTTAATAAATGATGAAGATTTTTTATGAAAATTTTTACAAAAAACAAAAAAAATAAATTTTTTTTTCTGTTTTTTGAAGTTATTTCAGACATATTTTCACATAAAATAGTAAAATATAACAAAAAAATAAAGAAATTTATTTAATTAATACATAAATAAATGTGAAATAACTATTATTTACTTAATTAATAAAATGAATCAATAAGCAAAGAATATAATTGTTAAACAAAAAAAATTGCCACTGATTTTCTCAATAAAGAGAAAAATCAGTGTGTTATTTATATATATATTATGCTTGCTAAAGTTAATTAAATTAAAACTAATTACATTTGAGAAAAAAACAGTATTGGCTTTCACAAAGTTTACAACTGAAATTTTATAAGTAAATAATTAGTATTTTTTATAAATTTAATTTAATTCTGAAGCTAATTAAATTCAATTTTGCTGAATAAATTTTCAAATATTTTTTATGTAATATACTATTACTGTGAAGGTCAGATTTGAATACATGAAAATGAAAAAAAAATTCAAATAACTAAAAAAATAGTATTTTATTCAACTATTAGAGTATCTAAGTATGAGAATAATAAATTTAAGAAAAAAATAAACATAAAGAAAACAGAAAATTCAACTACAATTTATATATTTTTTTTCTTAGTAATTCCTTTTTGCAGAAAAACAACAAAAAATGTGAGACATCTAAACTGTAGATAAAAAACAGTATTTTTTAGTTAAAAAAATATGAAATATTATTATATTTATGTTGATTTTTTCATGCAGCTTGATTATGTGCATTTTTTTCATGCAAATAAGTTGTTTTTGTCATGCAGATTTTATAATCATAACATTATTTTTCTTTATGACTGAATTCATTTCAGATTCACAACAACATCATTATTATCTCAATTTTCACCATCAACATTCTTCTTTCAACATTTAATTCAGTAATTCAAATTAACTGAAAATTCAGACATCTTCAGATACACACAATGAAAGTCACAGAAATGAATAAAATTATTTTTGAAATTGAACAGATTGTATCACATAAAGTTATCATCATGTTCAATTCACTTTATCTGATACTTGAGTTTTTCATAATATAGATGTGATGCAAGCATTTTTTTAATCTTCAATTTTTGTTCATCATTAATCTCAATAAATAATAAAAACTCAACAATTTGTTCTGACAGCAAATTTTCTGAATCTCATCAGAAATGATCTGACAGAATTACTGAATGCATTTTAATAAATTTTGAGAAATCAATTCAATACAAATTTTCAATCTTCTCAAGAATTGTATAAAATTCAGTCATTGAATAATCAAACTGTTTGCTTGAGTATTCAGTGTTTCAGTTTCAGATGAAGACATATATTTTATTTTTAATTTGAAAATTAATTTTTCATCAGTGTTTATTCATCTGACATTTCTGATTTTTTTGAACAAATTTTATGTTCTGCTGAACAAATTTTCAAAAATCATTTATGCAACATGTCATCACAGCAGTCTGCTTTCAGTTGAGACACTCAGCTCTTAATAAATCTTGATAACAATGTTAGCTAAAGAAGAACTGTGACTTGTAATCAAAATTAATTTCAAACAGCAACAATTTTATAAACTTACTAGAAAAAATAGCATTGACATAATTGATTAGCAGCAGTCATTTCAATCAGTCATTTTGATAGTAGCTGATGTACAGATGAAAACATTGAGCAATTTATTGATTCATGATTTCTGTTTAACTGTTCATCTGTACATGTCCAGCTATTAAAAGCTTGATGCAGACATCAAGAATTTGACAAAACTCATGTCAAAAGTGAAAAACAAATTAAAGTTCACAATCACAAATAATAATGATATCTAACATTTCATGTGTGAGCAGTATTCAGTCAACATACAAGCACACAAGACCAGCAGCATCAATGTTCTTAGTACAGAAGATCACATAAAACTGTTTGCTTAATCAGTAAATCATCACAAAAATAGCATCATATTCATGTTCATTCAAAAAAAAACATGAAATTTATTGTTATGTGCTGCCACAGACAGTCTGAGATAGACAGCAATTGGAATAATTCTGAAATTTGATTGCAAGAAACATGAGCACATTTACAAATGATGCAGTTGTTAATGTATTGACTTATGTCATTGAATATTTTCTTTCAGTAGTATTTCCGCACAAGAATTTTGTGAAGCTTGTTTCATTCAGAATGCATTGTTGTGAGCTGATGATGAGCATAAATAATTAACTGAAATATTAAATTCTGCTGATTCACAAAAATGATAAGTTATTTCTGATAAAGCATCTGCTTTTCAAGCATTTCAAAATTAATAATATTGTTGATAGCTTTCTTTCAGCATTCTGTCAACAAAATATCAGTATGATTGACATTAAGAATTTTCATAACAAAATTTAATTCATCACTGATAGAATTAATCATAATTTTCAAATTGCTAAAAGCAGAAGACTTCATGTTGACAATTTTATTTTTTTTCTGATATAAAAGAAACTCATCAAGAGTTGTCAAAATTTCAAACATTGATTCATTCTTAATCATGATTTTCATAATTCTGAAATCAAAACAAGAGACAGAAAGCAGAATTTGTATTTTGTAGATGTTGTGTGCAACTCATTAATTTTTCACAATAGTCTTTTTTTATAAAAAAGCATTAACAAAGGCATTGTGTTGTTTAGCACAGTAGCAGATGATGAAGTTAAATTGAGAAATGTATCAAGCTCAGTTCACTTGTTATGAATTTAATTGTTTTTTGATCATGAAGTACTCAAGAGACTTGTAATTAGAAAAAACATTAAATGAATTTTTTCAGCACAAGCTCTGCAGCTTAACACATCATTTTTTCATGTAAGTTATTATTATCAACATTTTTTTGTTCTGTATTACATAGTTGATCTCAGCAGATTGCATGCTTCACAAGAAGTATTCAATCAAATGTCAAAAATCTTTGCTTTGTTGTAAAAAAATCTCAGCAACTACATTATTCAAGATATTTGTCTTCATGCATGTTGATTGCTCAGCATCATAATACAGCAGAATGAGTGTCATTATTAGTGCTTGACACAAAATTGTAAATGCTTTCATGCATGCATCATCAAAAACAAAAAATATGTCTTTCTGAGTAAATCTTGTAAGCAGCTTAGCAATCTTGCTGTAGTTTTTAATAAAGCATTAGTAAAAGTTGCAGAACTCAAGAAAGAACTATACTTCTCATATCATTTTTGACAACATTCAATTCTCCATAATTTTAATTTTTTTTGAGTCAATCTTGATTTTATTTGTACTGATGATGTAATCAAAATACTTGATTTTCTTGATGTGAAATTTCAACTTTTTTATATCTGTCTGCAGGTCATTTTTGCTCAATGTCTTCAGCACATGACACATGTGTAAAATGTGTTTTGTTTCATTCTCAAAATAAACTAAAATGTTGTTCAAGTACATTGTGAGAAACTTGTCAATGCAGTCAAGAAATAAATTATTCATGAATAAACTGATTATGAGAACTGAAAATTTTCATTTTTTTTCATTTTGTTTCAGATGTTTAAAATCATTCAGAAGACAGAAATGAAACTTTGTATCAAGTTACTGAAATCAAATTACTACTACATGAGACAGAACTAAAAAAAAACAAAACTGAAAGTTTATGAACTGAGACAGAAATGAAACTGTGAATGAACTTATCAGAACAGATTAAAAATTAGCATTTCACTTTTGAGATGAAAATGAAACTGCAGTCAACACACATGAAACAGAACAGAATCACATGATCTTGAAATGAGAGTTTTTAATTTCTGATTACATAACACAAAAAGTGTAGATAACAGTTTCTGATAACAGATATGAACAAATTTAGCTAAAACATTCATCAATTCAACAGTCACATGACAAAATAACAACTTAAGATAACAGTCTCAATCACATGCAAGTTCAATCACACACAATTATTTATATTTTCATTGTTGTCATCACTGCTTTTTCTTCTGTGATTTTGCAATTTTTTTATTTGACTTTTTGATTTTCTTGACTTTCAGACATTTTTTCTTATCATCAAATTGACATTTTTTTGTCAATTGTGCTTTTTCAGCAAGTTTTTTTTTTTTTTTTCATTATGTTCATCATTTTCAATAATTAAACAATTATCATCAGAATTATCATCAAATGTAATATTTTCATCAAGCAAGTTCTGATCATCATGTTTCATCAACATAATCTTGTTAATTGTCAGTTTTGCAAGATGTTTTCATCAATAACAACAGATTTTTTTTTCTGAATTAAACTTTCACTTTACATCAACAGCATGTGACAGCACATCAAGTATATTTTTGATCATTCATATCACAGTGAGATATTGATATTCAATGCTCATTCACATCTCAAGAATATTCTTTTTCAGTATTTGAGAAATTCAAGTATCATGTAAATATCATTCAAACTCATTTTTTGACTGTGCATCATCAGTATTTTTTCTCATATCATTATTTATAATTGTATTCAAATTCTAGTTTCAGATTAGATGAATTCTTTTAAGTTCATTATCAGAAACTGTTATTTTTGAATCAGAATCATTCTTCAGAACAACTGCTGATGTTTTTTCATATTGTTTGTAGTTTTGATTGTAAAACTCAATCACAAATTGTTCATATTCATTAAACTCATCATTTTTTCAGTGTCTTGAGCTTAAAGCATTCATGCAGATGCATGAATTGAGAACAGCTGTCACTGAATAAATTTTTTCATGTTCATCTGCAATTTTTAAATAATATTCAGACAGTTTGACAAATGCATTTTGATAAACATTAATCAGTGCATTCTTTCAGTCACTTTTCAAACATGTTTTTTTTTTTCACTCATCAAGATGATTAAATATTGCATTGTATACTCAAAAGCTTAAATGAATTATCAGTTTTTTTGTCATTGAGAAACTTTTTGTTAGACTGTGAATGAGTTTGGAAATTACTCAGATCTGAACTGTTCTCAGATCATACAGTTTCAATCTGATTTCATGTGCTCAACTACTTGATCAAATTGGGATGAAATGAGTTGATATAGAGGTCTTGTTTTGTTTTACCCATAAAGGCTTGTTATAGAAGGTGAACACCCCCCAATTTTATATTATAGCAGCTGCTAACTACCTTTTTAGATGCTGTACAGACTTCTAAAGCTCTCTAGAGCTTCTAGAGCTTCTAAAGCTTCTAGAGCACATGTCTTGCCACTGCCACCCCTACTACCTCTATGCACACAATTCTACATGTGAGAACTAGGTGCCAGCAGCTGCTTACAAGCTTTACAAGCTAGCTAGAAGCTTATTTGATTGCTTTGAACTGTTATTACATGTTGAATCACATCAGAAGATTCCTCTTGTTGATCTCTTCCTACAGCAACTCTATCTTCTATAACAGACTCCAGAGTCTGATGGAAAGCTCCTACTACATGCTACAGTCAATTTCCTACCTTTCAAACCCTTATACTAGCTGCTACCAACATTCATTGTTGAATAATCTATGTGTTAGCTGCTGGCACTGGCTGCTGTAGCCCACAGACAACATTGTCAGACACAGACAAACTATCTTCATAAAATTAGTCTCATGATCTTGGCAGACTCACTTGTGATTCATCTTGACTCAAGTTTGAATTGGTGTTTGGATGAGCCAGCCAATCAGGATGCTCCAACTTGTACAATTCAGAATCATGACCTCTACTACTCAGCTTGACTCAGGCTTGTTTGCAGTCTACTTTTTGTATATGTCATAAATGACTGCAAGAGGCATATGACATATTTCACTTGTTTTCATTCATCATCAGTCAATTAAAGTTTCTTGATCTTTGCAATCTCAATGCTCTCAATTCACATGTTCAGGTATTGTCTCAGAAAAAAAACTCAAACTGTCATATTATAAATTAAATTTCATCAAATTTTCACATCAGTTTTCATATTCAAAACTTTATCAGCTGACTGCAGATTACAAAAAACTTCTCAACACTGAAAAGAAATACAAACAGCATTAACAAGCAATCAGATTTAAAAATATCATTATAAGCAAAATGTTTTAAGCTCATTATCTCAGCTCATTATCAATTTTTTGAAGTGTATTTTTAAATATTTCAATCTGAAGCTCATCTGAAATGTAATCATTATTAAATTTAAATAATGAATTTTCATTCTTACTTTCAATTTTCAATTCATTCATGAATTGCTTCACAACAAGCTGCAGAATATGAGCAATACAAGAAATTGATTCAAGTTTCATATTTCATTCATGATTGTTGATTCATCTGATTTTCATCTGTAGAGATTTTCAAAAAATACAATTATTATCAGCATTATCTGCAGTAATGCACAACAGTTGTTTTGTTGTCTTATTTTAATTTAGAAGCTTGTATAATGCTTCACTCAAATTCACTTCATTATGAAATTCTTGCAGTGATTTAAAGTCAATCAGCTTTTCTTCAAATTTTTATTTGTTTGTCACAAAATATGTCACAACACTCATAAAAAAAATCATATAAGAACTTGATCATACATCAACAGCAAATGATATTTTTGTATCTGATTCACAATTTCATAATAATCAACTTACTGTTCAATCATATTTGTCATTCAAGAGATCACATAGTTTGATTCAATGAGAATGATCAGAAATTGCTGATGATCAGAAACAGTGAACTAAATCTCAAAAATGTTCATTGTCAATCATGCAAAAAAACAAGTTCAGCAAGATGAGTGCTTTGAGAAAAAGATCATGAAGATTATCTTTAAAATAAAAAACTGACTTCTTAGTAGTTTTCAAACACTTGCACTGATTCATCTTAATTTAACTGAGCTCATTATCAAGAATTGTTATCATAATTAGAAGAAAACTTCTTATCAGCATATCATCAAGTGACTCATTTCTGTCACACTTTGAAAAAGCAGCATGATCACAATTTCTGTTGTTCATGTGCTTCTTCAATTCATTAATGTCATAATTTATATATATTGATTGTTTCAGTACAGTGTGACATTTCTTATATATAATAACTGATTCATCATTAAATTTTTCTGCTGCTTGTATCATCTGATTTCATGCAGTGAAAGATTACTTGATGCTGTTTCATGCAGAATGAGCAAAGTCACAACTCTTCAATGATTTTTTTGCAAATATTGCATTTCATCACTGATTAAAGACAACACTTTTAGCAAAATCATAAACAATAAAATGCTTTTCATGAAGATACAGCTCAGTTAATTTCTTGTCAGAAACTGACAGTTGAATGTTTAATGAAGAGAATAATGAGATCAGAGTTTTCTTCACATCAAATGACATAACAACAGCAAGATCTGACATCAGAGCACACATATTAAACTCAAAATGTAGAAAATGAATGATATTCAAGCTGAGATAATAGTAACAAACTTTGATAACAAGTCTGATCAAATTGAAAAATTCTAAGTAAGTATTTCAGAGTTTGTTGTGAATTGTGTAGTTGTCAAGTTGTCAGATATCAAAAATGATATTTGTTTATTGACATTTTCACCTCACATTCAAGTTCAAACTTCACATTTTGCTATCTACAGTCAATACACAACAACACAGTGTTTAATATAGCTTATTTCATATGTATATTAAATATACATATAATAAACTTACTTCTGACAAAAATTTTATATAAAAATAAACAGTAGTTCTGTCAAAATCACTTCATTGATGATTAACTCTAACTTTAATTACTGTTTTGAGTCACAATTTTATGAAAATTCTAATCAATTATCATTCAATTTTTATCATACTCATCATTTTCATCTTCACTCTCATCAGATAACACAATCATCTCAAAATTCATTTTTTTGATTGTGTTTGACATTGATGATTTCTCAAACTTCTTCAGATTTATTTGCTTAAAAAAATGATTTATTTGTTTTTTGCCAGAATCATTATCTGCATCTGCAACTTCAAAATGATTATATTTATGCTCAGTTCAATCATGCTTCAGTTTTTGAATAATTTAGCAGAAGCAAGTGTTAAAACAGCTCATAATGTCATGATTCTGAGTCTCTGACTCAGTTTATCATTTTGTCAGTATGTGCATAAACTCATTATTTGAATTTGGTATTTTTTTCTGTCTTTTGCTTGATTGCATTGCAGTTTCAAATTTTTCTGCATAACATTTTTTTTCTCTATCTTCAGCTTTCTTGATTTTCTTCATTTCTTCAATCTCATGATATTCACAAGATTTTTTTTAATCAAATCACTTCTGCATCACAATCTCAATAATAACAATTTTTTACATCTTGCACTTTTCTTCTGTGTTATTTTTACTGACAGATTTGTTAGTAAATATCTGAAATTCATTATCAAGAATTGTTATCATTTTGCAGTTTTTTTCAAATGTTGAATGACATTATATCTGATATTGTGATCAGCCTGATTGGCTTTGTGTTTTTTCTTCTCTTTCTTGTTAAGTGCATGTTTCTTTTTACATGCAGCAACAATCTTTGATCATGTTGACAACTGTTTTTTTGAACTCAGATTCTTCATGATGAATCATGAACAATAACAAAATGTGATAATGAGCAAAACTCTCTTGAGTCTTGATTGATATGATGCAATGAGCTGAGTGCAAGTGGGGTTGAAAGAAAGAACATCAGAAAGTGAGATGTTTATGTACATATATAAACAAAAACAAAAATGATGAAAAGCTTCATAGCAACACAAAGTCACATGACTTTATTTTTTTATAATTTTATTTTTTGTTTATGTTTCTGTTTCTGTTTACTTTTCATTTTTTTCATTTATATTATTTCCTAACCATTACTTGTCTTGTGAGTATGCTTATGCTTTTACAGAAATATATGACTGACATTTGATAGATGAATTATCAATGACTGAAAACAACATCACTGAGATTTTCAAAATGAAGATGAAGGCTGTTCTTGAGAATGTGATCAATAACACTACACATGCTACAGAGAAGAATGTTACAGAAAGTTACTTCAAAGTTACTGAGAGTGATTTTAATGATGCAGACATGAATATGAAAGATGTTGAAAAAAATGAAGATGAAAATGCAGATTCTGAATTGAAGAAAAGTGAGAAAAATGAAGAGAAAGAAAAAATGATGATGCAGCAGTCTAGAAACTGTCACAATGAAAACACAGATGAAAATTATGTTGCTTATGATGACTCTGACTTCAATGTTTTCAATGTGAGATTTGAAAATTATATGTAAATAATGAGATATGATAACAGTTCTGTGAAAATTTGCTGCTAAAGAGAATGCAGTAAATATGAGCTCATTAAACATGCAGCAATGTTTTCTGAGACAGCTGCAGCTCTGCAAGTTAAGTATCAGCATCATCTCAATAACTACAACACAAGACATCAGACTTGGCATCAAGCTCACCCAAATATTTTTATTGATCAATGAAAGGCAGCAAATTCAGCCCCATGCACCTCAAACTTTCATGAAGTCAATAGTAGATAACAGTTTCTAGTAACAGTCTCACAATCTAATAAAGTATTAAAAGCAATTCAAAACATATGCTGATATCAGTGTAATCAAGAGTTTGTTATTTTGCAGATACAATTTCAACAACTGATTCATCAGATCACTCTCAAAGTCAACTCAGCATTCTGCTGACAGACAATCATCATTGATGTTCTTCAACTTGTCATTAAGAACACAATCATTATGCTTTTTGAGTGTGAGTATATTCTTCACTTTCAAAGATTTCATTTACTAATACAAAACAGATGGTGTTCAAGCAATGATTTATTGAAACTGAGTTATCTTAACTTGACATGATATCTGACTGGTTCTTCAGTTGATCAAACATGTTGATAATTTGTTTTTTGAGTGTGCATCTGCAGAAACTTGTGAGGAGAAGAAGTAAAGAGTTTTTTTGAAGAAAGTTTACAGAATATTGAATAAATAAAATAAGTCTTCAGTGAAGCAATGTCTTTTGTGATGAATCAATAAGTTTTCAGAGAATTTTTTTCTCTTGTTTGATTTTTGTCACATGATGTGATAATGATTCAAGGTAATGGTCTTACACACAAATGTGTCAAAATGCTTCACTTGACATTGAGACTGCAAATTCTCATCTCATTTCATTTCATTGATCTGGAATGATTTGAGATGAATCTGAAATCAGAATTCTGTTGCCAGAAACTGAAATGAAACTACAGCTTATCTCTTGAGATGAAACTGAAACTAGAAAGAAAATCTCTGAAACAGAACTGAAATCTTCCATCATGTAGTGATAACAGAAATGAGTAACAGTTCTTGCAACTAGAGATGAATTTGAAACTACAGTAGTTGAGACTGAAACTGAGCTCACTGAGATGGAAGAAAATTTTCTGTTTCATGTAATCAGTTTATTCATGAAGCATTAAAAGACAGCAGATTTGTTTGTTAGATCAAAAAGCATTACTCAATACTTGTAAAACTCATAGTGAATGTGAAACATTATAAAATTTTCAGAATCTGAGTGAATTTGAATTTTGTGAAAAGCTTGTCAGACATCAATTTTGATAAAAATTTTGATATAAGTTATTTGTTGAAGTGTTTCATCAATAAGCAGAAGTGAGTTTTCATCACATTTTGTGACAGCATTCAGTTTTCAGTAATTGACACAGAACTGTAAATTTTTACTAATCTTTCATGTAAAAAGAAGTGATGAAGCAAAGAATGCTTGACTTGATGCAATGAAGTTTTTGTTCAAATTCTTCAGAAGATAACACTTGCATGTTTCAAGCTTCTCTGCTGTCTGCTTGTACATTAGATGATAGATTAAAAAATTTGAGTCAGTGAGTTCAATGTGAAGATCATTAGAACAATGTGAAGTCAATATGTCAGAGACTTTCTTTGAGAAGACACGCTATAAATCTTTATAGCATTTAAAAAGCATTTTGTCAAGTGTCTTCTCAATTTCATTTTTCTTCTCTTCATATTGCTCTTGCCATTTGCCTTGATCTTGCTTGAGTTCAATGAGCTTGTCTAACTCATAAAGGCTTAGCATGAAGACAGTTGCTTTGCACTTAAGATTCTGATGTATTGCTGTTGTGCTGATCATCATGATGTCAATTCATATCTGTTGATTGATTTGCTTGATGACATGCTTAACTCTTTGTGGCTGATCAGATACTTGTGTAGCATTGTTAGTCAATTCATACACAAAGTTAACAGATTTGATTAGCACATTCTGCATTGTGCACAAATTTTTACACTGCATTTTCTGCTTGCTCACCACAGACATTCACTGCTTCATACTTGACTTTTTTTTTATCACTGCAATGTTTGCTTCTGTCAGATGCTGCAGTATGCACATTTGCTTGAGAATTTTGTCTTCATCATTCATCATTTTTGCTCATTGCTTGACATCAGCTTGTGCTGCTGAATTCAATGATTGCTTGCAAATATTCTCTTTTCACACAGTGATTTCATGACTAAAAAATGTTGATAAGCTCTGCTGCTTAACATTTTGACTTTGTTCAAGCTGCTGATGTTTGTCATCTTCAGAGAATAGCAACTTCTGTCTGTGAACATCTAGTCATATGTTGTGCTGGCACAGAAACTGTTGTTCTACAATAACATCATGATTCTGCATATTAAGAATAAGAAATGACTTGTCAAAGAATTGCTTTCCACCAATACTGAAGCTGAATTGAACACATTGAATGATTTTTTAATTCATTTCATTGTCAAATCTTGAGACAACACAGTCAGATATCAAGAGTGATGAAGTGATGCTCATCATGTGGCAAAAATTATTTGTGAGATGTCAGCTTTTCAAGAAATAAATGTTTGCTCTGATGTCAGCAAGAATGATGAGATTGATGTCAATACTGTTTCTGATTATTCTGCAAATCATTGTAAAGTTTTTTCCTCCAACTAGCTAACTGAAACTGACTGATGAGAGGTCAATATGCTGCTGCTGAAGCTTTAGAACAGAATCTTCTTCTAGAACTTGTCATTTTTTTTGTGTCAACTTCATTTACTTCAGTTTTTTTGTTCTTATCACATCAGCATGTGATGTGTTCTTTTTCTCCACATTTCAAGTATTGATCTTCTGCTATAAGTTTTTCTCATTCTTTCTGATTCATGAGTGCAGGTTGAGTTTCATCTGTCTCATTATTCTGCTTGTTTGAACTGTCTTTACTGTTGTTTGAGCTCTGTTGGTGATATATGTCTTTCATTTAGTGCACTGTCTGCAAGCATACATCAGTGAATGCTTGAAATGACATTTCTTTGTTAATGCTGTATGACAGCATTAGTTTCTGAAGCTTAAGTGTTAACTGTTTGTTAAGCTCATATTTCAGTGAGTCTTTTGAAATGTTGCCTTCCATGGCAAGATACATGAATTCAGTATAGAAGGTGTGAAAATCTTCTGTTATTCACATGTACAATCAGTAGAAATTGATTTTTGCTGTTTTTACTTTGTTAGAGTTCTGAAACCTCTGTTTCAGGCAGTTCATAACTTCTTTTGCAGTCTGAAAGAAGTTTTCTGCATCTGAACTAAGATGTGCCTTAAGATGAATTGCTGTCTCTCCTGCAGTTTGAGAGTCAATGTATGCTATCTCTATCTTCTGTGTTGGAAACATGTTGGTGTTAGAGTTGACCAACTTTCAGGTCAAGTCAGACCCTAGGGGGGGTCTGTCCATCTGAATAGAGTCTAGGGTCTGGGGAGGGCAAACCCTGCCCTACCTGTGAGCATCTAGGGTTTAGGCAGGGTCTGACCCAGGCATCCACCAAGCGCCAAGGCCCCTGGAACTATACTTAATGGTGCTTAGTGTAGGGTCTCAACCCGGCCTGCTGCTGCCCGCCAGCAGCCTGTAGCAGCCAGCAGCAGCAGTTTATGCAATAATAAGCAATAACTATAGAGATTTACGCGATAATAAGTGATAATTATAGGGGTTAGGCCCCAATTATAGGGGTCTAGGCCCTAAATATAGAGGTTTGAGCGATAATTTAGGCCTATATAGATCCTATATAGACTCTATAAGCCTTAGGTAATCCAGGTCAGGTCTGCCCAGCAGGTCTCCAGGTCTACAAGCTCTACACCCTGCTCTACCCACCAGGTAGCTTTTGGGAGGTTGTCCGTCCGAACCGGGCCAACAGGTGGATCGGGCCGGGTTGGACTCAGGTCTATAGGGTTTGGTGGTCAACTCTAGTTGGTGTTGGCTTGCAGCTTGTTGTACATCTTGAAATATCAGTCTTTAAAGATTGGGTTCTTGCCATCAGTGAGAATAGATGGGTTGAGGATCTTTACAATCTTGAAAGATGCAGTGCTGATTAGACTGACCACAGGAACCAGAAATTCCCCTCCCTTCCCATCCTGTTCTGGGTGTTTGGGACTAATCAGGGATGGAAATGAGAAATCAGCCAATTACATGAAATGGGGCTGGGACAAGCAGCCAATTAGATGGGACAGGAATGGAACCAGCAGCCAATTACATGAGACAGAACTGGGACTAGCAGCCAATCAGAGGTTACAGGACTGGGACCAAGATGGTTGAAACTGGTGGTCCCAGGAAGTGCCAAAATCTACTATTTCTGTGTGTGAAGTTGCTTAGTTACCTGAATTCCCACCAAAAATCTTAGTAAAAGCAGGTAACTACGCGACTTGTAGTGTGCAAAGTCACTTAGTTACCTGAATTCCCACCAAAAATCTTAGTAAAGTCAAGTAACTATGTGACTTTGCACTTGGTAACGGTCTGAGGTAACGCACCCACCATGTAATTGGCTGATTAATTGATGGGACCAGGGACCACTGATCCCAACTGGTCCCAGAAATCAACCAGTTACAGGGACAGAACTGGGACCAGCAGCCAATTACATGAGACAGAAATGAAAAAATCAACCAATCAATGGGATGGATCTGGGACCAGCAGCCAATTACATGGAACAGAAATGGGAAAATCAATCAATCAATGGAATGGGGCTGAGACTACAGTGAATGAGAATGAAACTAAGCCTACTGGGACACAACAGGATTTTCTGTCTCATGCAGTCAGTCTAGTGCTGATTGTTGTCAACAAGGGTTCTGATACACCTCACATAAGTGTTTTTCAGTTCTCTTGCTCTTTCACTGTTGTTTCAATGTGTACACACTGTTCTGTCAGTGAAGCAAAGACTTTCTGGTAGTCATTGACTTTGTTGGCATACTCTTCAGTTTGTAGTTTAGCTTTATTCCATTGTTGCTGGTACTTAGCAATTTCACTGTGCAACTTTGCAATCTTCTCATTTTGAGTCATGATCTCAGCATCACTGCTTGCTCAATGCTCTGCATATTTCTTTTTATACTTCTTCAGCTGCTTTCAAATTTTGACAGCCTGATTCTTGTAATCATTGGTTTTTTTCTTAAATTTTCAGTAGTCTTCAATGTATGTTCAAAATACATTGTACATTTTCCTGGGATCTTGATTTAGTGCCTCCACAAAGTCATCAAAGTCATATGATTTTGAGTCATTTTCAAGATAGAATTTCTCATAAACATCTGAAGATGAAGATGATGTTTTGTGAACCTTCTTCTGAAGAGCATCTGAAGCTTCAGGCACTAATTCAGCCTCACTAGGCTTTTGCTTCAGGACTTGAGCTTGCTGCTTGCCTTTCTCAGCAGGCATGCTGCTAGGCTTTGCTGAATGGACCATTTTTTCTTTTGTCAGGATTGGAGTAAATTCAATTTTGAAGTTAAGCTATTGTCTTGTAGCTTTCTCTGGGCTTGATCTGTGTTCAGAGTCAGATCACAATTATTAAATCTTTCTCTGGGCTCAATTCAAATTCAATTTCAGAGACAGATTACTGTCTTTTAGGCTTTTGTTTGAGCTCAATTTCATATTCTATCTGGATGCTATGTTGCACTGATTCTGAAGCTGAAGTGTAACACTGCTTTTGCTCAATTCAATTCAGGAAAATCAATTAAGACTTATCTATTCTTCTCACTGATGTTGCTCAGTGTAAGCATCTGTTTTGGGGGTTTGGCTGGTAACACCAGCTAATCAGCAAAGATATATAGATGACTAGTTGTATCAGATGGATAAAGAGTTATTCCAGTCAATCAGAAATGTAGTCAGGTATAGATTAGTGAAGCTTATTATTATGTGAAGATCAGATCTCAATAGATGAAAATGGAAAAAAATCCAAATAACTAAAAAGATAGTATTTTATTCAACTATTAGAGTATCTAAGTATGAGAATAATAAGTTTAAGAAAAGAAAGAGAAATAGAAAAAACAGAAAATCTAACTACAATTTATATTCTCCCTCTTTTTCAGTAATTCTTCCCTTGCACAAAGACAACAAAGGATGTGAGACATCTAAGCTGTAGATAAAGAACAGTATTTCTTAGTTAAAGAAATATGAAACATTCTATATATGTATGTTGGTTCTTTCATGCAGCTTGACCACATGCATTTCTTTCATGCAGGTGAGTTGTGTTTATCATGCAGGCCTCATGGCCATGACAGAGTTTACCTGACAGATTTCTGGGTTCAACTTCTAGATGCCCAAACTCTACACACTCTGGCAGCCAGATTTATATAGCTTTGCCCATTCTAAATGGGTTTTGGGCCGGGTCAGGTCAGGCCAGTCAAGGGTTCAGTGGATCTGTTGGTCAAGTCTATTTCTGATGTCTAACACTCAGGCTATATAAACTCTCAGCAAGTCACCCTGAGTGTCCTTCAGGCTGTAACACTCAAGCTATATGGCCCCAGGCGACCTATTCCAGGCATCTTCCAGCCCATGTTGCTTAGATTCTATAGCCCTGAGCCATCCGCCGCGGGCATCCCCTGGCCCTTATCTCTTAGACTATGTAGCCCCCGGGCGAGTCACCCGGGGCGTCTCCGGCGCCTAACACTCAGGCTATATACCCCCCAGCAACCTACCCCAGGCATGCTCCAGCCGCCAACACTTAGGCTTTATAGCCCCGGACCATCCGCCCTGGGCATCCCCCAGATTTTACCTCTTAGGCTATCTACTCTGGGCTATCTACCCTGGGTATCCTCAGGCTGCTAACACTCAGGCTATATACCCCCCAGCAACCTACCCCAGGCATGCTCCAGCCGCCAAGACTTAGGCTTTATAGCCCCGAGCCATCCGCCCCGGGTATCCCCCGGGTCTTACCCCTTAGGCTATCTGGTCCCCGGGCCATCCGCCCCGGGCATCCCCCGGTGCCTAAGCCTTAGGCTGTGTGGCCCCCGGGCCATATACCCCGGGCATACCCCGGCCGCTAACACTTAGGCTCTATGCCCCCGGGCCATCCGCCCCGGGCATCCTCCGGCCGCTGATACTTAGGCTTTATAGCCCCGGGCTATCTGCCCCGGGTGTCCCCCGGCGCCTAAGCCTTAGGCTATGTGGCCCTCGGGCGACCTACCCCGGGCACCCCCCGGGCCATCCACCCCAGATACCCTCGGCGTCTTGATTGTCCACTACAGCCATCACCCAAGTCCATCAATCTCAAACTCAGCTGTCTCTGACTCAGTCAGTTTTTGCGGGTGGAATTGCCCAGTTTCACTTTTGTCGTCGAAGCATACATCGTCGACCGACTTTGCTCGGAGACCTTATTTCTTGGTCCCTGACAGCCGCACGACAGCCTTCCGGAGAGTATATGTAGGATGAGAGTGCAGTTGGATCGGGCACCCAGTAAGGTTTTACATGAATCTTATTCAGTGTACGGGTCTGCTTGCCTGCTTGTCTTTTTTGTGGTTCTGAGGTTTCTCTGTCATACGGTGAGACGTCCCCTCTGATGGAATTGTTATCGCATACTGTTGCATGTTCATTGGTGTCCAGATGCTTAAAGCCAACTGGCCTGGGCTGTGTCTGGTCCTAATAAGCAGTAACTGTAGATTTGTTTTCCCCCTCTAGCCATGTTGGGGAGCTATCTACTTGTTTCATGGTTGGATTATGTGTTATATACCGTGGAATTGTTTGCCTCCTAGATAGATTTATAGGGGTGAATAGTTCTCAACATTTGGTGACACATACTTTATACTCACTTTTTCGAGGTGGAACCTTCCTTCCACCTTGAAAGAAGAGTAGCTGAAGTCCTAATGATCATTTTGATGTCTTTAGGCTGACAGCTGAAGATTTATCTGTTGTTAGCTGCTGGCTTTCAATACATCAAATCTTCCAGGAGGGAGAGAAGTCCTTTGAGACTTGTCAAACAGCTGTTTGATGTGTTTCAGGGCTTTTGACCCTTCTCTTGAAGAGATCCATGTTGCAGTTTTGGGTGTGGCGGCTTGATCCCCCTACGGATCGGCTGTTCCCTGTACCTGCAGCGAAAGATCTTCTTGAGAAACTCAGTGGGGGCATGTGAATGCCTTTTGGGTAAAGATGTTTGTAGATGGTGATAGCTTTTCACTTTCTGACATCTTGTCCCCTCAGGCGAGTGTTGCTCTTTATCAAAATGAGTAACCCTCCTTCCAGTCAACAACTGCTTTCTGATCCAATATTCATCTTGGATCTTGGTGTCTTCCTTTCTGCTTTGCTAGCTATAGCGGAGGAGGGGAATAGGAAGTACCAAAGGGTAGCTACCTGGTTGATTCTGCCAGTAGTCATATGCTTGTCTCAAAGATTAAGCCATGCATGTCTAAGTATAAGCAAGCTATACGGTGAAACTGCGAATGGCTCATTAAATCAGTTATCGTTTATTTGATAGTACCTTTTACTACATGGATACCCGTGGTAATTCTAGAGCTAATACATGCCAAAAACCTCAACTTCGGAAGGGGTGTATTTATTAGATAAAAAACCAATGCCCTTCGGGGCTCCCTGGTGATTCATAATAACTTGTCGAATCGCATGGCCTTGCGCCGGCGATGGTTCATTCAAATTTCTGCCCTATCAACTTTCGATGGTAGGATAGTGGCCTACCATGGTGGCAACGGGTAACGGGGAATTAGGGTTCGATTCCGGAGAGGGAGCCTGAGAAACGGCTACCACATCTAAGGAAGGCAGCAGGCGCGCAAATTACCCAATCCCAACACGGGGAGGTAGTGACAATAAATACTGATACAGGGCTCTTTCGGGTCTTGTAATTGGAATGAAAACAATCTAAATCCCTTAATGAGGAACAATTGGAGGGCAAGTCTGGTGCCAGCAGCCGCGGTAATTCCAGCTCCAATAGCGTATATTAAAGTTGTTGCAGTTAAAAAGCTCGTAGTTGAACCTTG